>JAJOZX010000734.1:1012500-1202500 GCA_023014485.1 Bathynomus jamesi | reverse complement strand
AGGACGATCTCGAGACCTACATCACTGATATATATATATATATATAATAAAATTTAGAAATTTACTGTGGCAGAAGAAAACAAAACTTTCATCATACAGTTAGTAATAAAAATATATACATTATATACATAATAAATATATACATTACAGTATATATGATGAAATAACCACGAAGGAAAATTTAAACACGAAAGCGCTTGAGTACTCTGTCGTGGTTTAATTTTCCTTCGTGGTTATTTATCTTCATCATATTACTCACACGTTAGTTTCGTGAAATAATTTTCATATAAAAAAAAAATATATATATATATATATCAGTAATCCTGAAAATACCAGTATCGGTTTTAAGTGGACCTATAGACCAACATTTTCATACTAAGAAGTCCCGAGTTTAGACGACATAAAGCAAGACTGATGAATAATTTGGACAACTGAATTGTCTCCTTTTTTAATTCTTTGCAGTAGATTGCAGTGAGAAAATTTTATTACCTCAGGGAGACTCGAGATATTGTGATTGGCACACATTTGCGAAGCTGAGCATCTTGAAGATAACTTATGCAGCAGTCTAAAAGATGTGCTATAAAGTAAATTAAGAGTTTTGACAGGACATTTTTTTTTTAACCCAAATGTTGTTACCCATAAATATTAATGAAGAAGGTACGAAAAAGATTGACTTTACCCTGCAGAGAATTTGAAGTTCCTTAAAACTACGTTTTCTGATGTCCGAATCATAACTGAAGGAATTAATGATAATACGACTCAAATACTTAAATACATTGGATTCGTCCTATTAGTTCACTTCTCATTTGGAAATTAATTTTACCCAACTGTTTTGAGGTTTACGGGTGGAGGACATACACAATACACGATTACGAACACAGTTAGGTAGACCAGCCATGAGTGGATCCTAGGGTCTTTGTTGGTCTGAAACATTATAACATTATAACATCCTACTTTGGCCTCATTAAGTAATTAATCTATGAATGCAAACAATGGAGGAGAGAGCGAGGAGCCTTGTCTAACTCCGTAAGAGGACCCAAAATACTCCGAAAAACATTTTCCTATAATCTAACTGGTAAAGCTGATGAATGATCCAAACTTTCAATATATTTAATACATATATTAGAATACAGGATAACCACAAAAGATCGGGTAAATTCCATTTGAAATAAGCTAAATTTGTGAGATTCTTTTGTATACACCCTGTATGTTTCTCCTAATTTCTTACATACTGCGTTTCAGTGCATCATTTGCTTTGCTTATATCCAAGAAACAACTGGAAATGCTTAACTCACTGTATCCAATTTCCTTCTGTTCAGTGAGATCTTTTTAAAACCAAACTAATAAAAAAATGCCCATAAATAATTATTTCATCGACGCAGCAAAAGTTTTCAAATCATTTTGAGAAGGACGAGTCAATAATAGCAATAACAGTCCAGTAATACTATACCACTGAACAACGTGTCAAACTGTACAATAATTACTCCAACTAAGAGTAACTGATCATAATAACTCCTCATTTATAAAGTAATATAAATAATATATAAAAAAAAACCATGAAATACCTTTACTGAAATAATAACTTCCGATTCATAAGAAAAATGGAGAATATAATATTTTTCTCATTCGTCACAAAATTCTTCAAAAACCTCGAGCTGATCATTATCTTATAAAAAGTAAAGTCTTTCGCGTCGACAAATGACACAATTGGAGTCACTTTTATATTTTCAGAGAGCAATTTAAAGCTCAGATTTCTTAAAGATTTATAAAATCACAGGAACTAAAATTTCTTTTAATGGTTAAACGATCGACAAGTTATTTTATTTTAATGATATACGCTTTTGGGGGGGGGGGGGGGGGGAGCGGTTGGTAGTTTAAAAATGTTTTTTTTTACCTACGCCCATTTTTTTTTACACTAATATTTTGGAATAATTAAATATTATTTTGTGTTTAAAGTCAAATATATATTATTTGTATAGAGGAAGAAAAATAACTGCGGAACGTAGCGCAACGGACTACGATAGTTCTGACCTTAGCGCTGTACCAGTTCGTATCCCTTCTCACTGATCTTTATAAATGCTTGGAAATAAATTTAGCTTAGATTAAACTTGTATAACATATTATATTTACATGGGCTTGACTTCATGTGGGAAATTTGAAAAAAATTGATTTCAAATAAATCTAATCTTACGTGTGTTTAATCTTAACCAAAGTCTATTTTGAAGACCATCATTTCTTTGGTTTAATTTTATCAAGATTGGACGTCATAACTTTGAACATAATACTTTGCTCGTCTCAATCCTAAACGAATTTTTCTTCTTAAATTAAACTGAAAGTTGGGGCCACACCCATGAACATATTTATAAGTTCAGTAAGTATTCGGACTGTACTCCGCGAAATCGTTTTAGGAGCGTCAATTCGCTTACGTAATCTACTACGGATATTACGTAACATTCCAATAGAAATGTTGGCAAATTTATTGGGATCATACAAAATCTGTGGCTTACAAGTCGCAACCACATATCAATGAGAAGTAACGAGTGAACGTTCAAAAAGTGTGTGCCAACGTCTCTATTGAAATGTTACGCAATATCCATATTAGCTTATGAGGAGAATTGCCATATGTAAGCGGCTTCAAGGAGTTCAGTTCAAACGTTTACTGACTAAATAAGCATTTCACATGGGCCCGACTTTGGTTCATGAGGCGTCGCGAGTACGAGGGTCGAACTCGCTACATTGGCGATTTTGCGATTGTTCCACGAATAAATAGTTGAACCTTCACCCCATCCACAGACAACTTGTTATCGTCAAATGCCCATCTCGTGCACTCAAAATGCAGTTATTTTCAATGCGTGTATTTGCCCTATGTGCCCCTTGTACGCAATAGTCACAAATGGGTCTATCTCATAACTGGTTTGGCGAGTTCGTCTCTCGTACTCGCGACACTTCATACATATATCATAAAATGCGTGTGTGTGTGTGTGTGTGTTCCTGGTTATCTTGCAAAACCATGACAACCTTTGGGATAGAAGAAGAGCACATCGCGACACGAACGTGCATATAGCAACATTAGCTATGCTATCATAGTTTCTGGCATTTGTTTTACTGAAAAACATTAAATGTCATGAAAGAAACATAACAAAGGTTAGGTTAGGTTAATTATGTTGTTTAGATGAGGTTAAATGTCACTATCCATAACTGAAAATGTGAAAATTTTGCAGTTTTATAAGTTAGCCAAGTGTGTGTGTGTGTGTGTACGCAACTGTGCATAAGTGTGGTCGAGTGTGTGATAATTCACTGATGTTGTGAGGTAATTTCTTTTTGTGAGGTAACACTTCTGATACCTCGGAACATTAAAAAATGTGTATAAAAAATCTAGAAATAGTTTTACAACCGGAAAAAAAGATATGTTGGTCTTTGCTTACGTTAGGTTAGGTTAGGTTACGGTAGGTGACGTTAAGTTAAGCTAGATTAGCGAGTACCTCACTATTTATTGACAACAGAAAAAAAACACCGTCCGAGTCCTCAAATGCGTCCAAAACACTTATGGCGCCTTTCTCGGTTCGATGGTACTTAGGTCAGGTTAGGTTAATTAGTTTTTTTAGATATATGAATTTAATAATAATAATAAAGTCGGTACCTCACTTATGCAGAGATGCGTACAAGTGTGTGGTGTGTGTGTGTGTGTGTTTTTTAAGAAAATGTTCTTGCTTTCTTTCAAATTCTCTTTGGAGAAAAATTTCTTTGAAGTTTTTCAATACAGTTGAGTAAGCATTTAAACGTGAGAGTATTGGAAGTTGTTTACGATATACCAATACGAGAGAAAAAGAGAGAGAGAAAAAGAGAGAGAGAGAGAGAGAGAGAGAGAGAGAGAGAGAGAGAGATACTGTACATGGATTCGCACGCAAGTTTTTAATTAAAATACCATCTCCCCAAAACGAATGAAAACTCTATTTCCGCTTTTCGCTTTTTTTGGTTGAAGTTTAACCCATTAGTGCCTATTGGTAGAATTTCCTACCGCCAAATTTGTTTGTCATTATTGCATCACTTTTCCTTGTATTCACGTGATCTTTGGTACGAGTCATTGGTATGACGCAATCTAAAATATTGAGTAATTGGTATGACGCAATAAAAAAGATTGAGTCATTGATATGACGCAATTTAAATGATTGCGTCATATCAATGACTCATACCAAAGATCACGTGAATACAAGAAAAAGTGATGCAATAATGACAAACAATTTTAGCAGTAGGAAATTCTACCAATGGGCACTGATGGATTAATATAACAAACGATTATTATAAACCTTGAAATACCTCGAAATACTTAAGTTCACAACTTCGAATACGTTCCTTTGAAAATTCAATATACAGGGTGTCCCATAAGTCTGGTCCCAAAGGAAAATTTATTTTAAATTAAATTTACAAAAGTAATACATTAGAACTAAAACAAGTGTTCAAACTAATGTCTTGTTTTGGGACCTTAATTTTATTGCAGGTAGAATAACAAGCAATGGCTAATATGGAAGTGAGTTACTACTCGTGAGGACAAAGCCTCCAGAGGCCTTTTCATTAGTGTAACACACCACCGAGGCGCAAATATATATATATATATATATATATATATATATATATATATATAGATATATATATATATATGTGTGTGTGTGTGTGATACCGGACATTTACTCATGAAAGGTTCAAAGTAATTTTCAAGTTTTTCATTACAAACATGTTTGAACGAGTTGATTTGAATAAATATGAAATTACTAAATATACTTTAACATTAATTTAACATTGGTAATGCATGTTAAAAGTTTTTAATAGTATAAAATCGATGAGTTTTTTTCTAAAGCAACTTGTATTTACTTTTGAAATTAATTTTTCAGTTTGAAGAATACGGTTGTAAAGAAAAAGAAAAGTGGTTTAAAAAAAATACAGAAAAAACTAAAAAAAATTTTTAAATTCATAAAATTTCATAATTTGTTGAAAAAAATGTTACTTAGAAAAAATAAATAATTAAATCAATGGGTAAAGGTTGCATTCCGCAGTTCTTTTTGGTCATATTATTTCTCCAACCAATTATGAAGTTTTGATGAATTTCGAAATCTTGGATACTTTTCCATAGTTTTTATTCCCTCAGTGAATCTCTTCCCTGAAATATGGAAGCAAGTTACACTCATGAGGAAAAGGCGTCCGGAGGCCTTTTCTTCGCGGGTAGTAAACTCGCTTCCACGTTAGCCATTGCGTGTTATTCTACCTGCAACAAAAAAAAAAAAAGGTCCCAAAACAAGATATCAATTTGAACATTTGCTTTAGTCCTAACGTATTATTTTTGTAAATTTAATTTAAAATAAATTTTCCAATGAGACCGGACTTATGGGACACCCTGTATATTTTTTCTTTCGAAACGACTCAGAAGTTCCTTAATTATAGTTCTATTATTTATCTTAATTTACATATTTTAGTTTCATTAAATTACTTTCATTTTCAAATTTATCAGGAGGGATTTTTCACTTTTGGGTATTTTCAGGAATGTGTTTCAATGAACAAAAGTAGTTCTTATTTCACCTTTGAATAAGGTCGCATCGTAATCCTTGTCAGAAGTGAAAAATCTCATTATAAAACCACTGAAAACTATTTAATTTTAACAAAGAATATATGTTTGGGTTTCAGAGTAACAAAGGACTCTGTTCAAAAGTTCAAATTTTGTGGAAACTGAATTAAATGTACAGGGTGGCCCATAAGTCCCAATCGGTTATAATTAAAGTGAAAATACAAAAAAAAAAAAATTCAAAGTCCGATTGGGACTTATGGGCCACCCTGTAGGAATTAATTTAAAAATAAATTTAATTTAGATTAAGCACACGAAATTATATTTACTTGGAGTTAATTAATTTTTTTTCCAAAATTTCCCGCGTGAAGTCAAAGCTAGTGCCAAGTAGATATACTCTTCTGTGTGTTTAACGTAAACAAAATTTATTTTGACAAAAACACCAATTACTCAGTTCACTTTTAACGAAATTGGGCCTCATTTCTGAGCACAGTTCTTTGTTCTTCTAAAACTGGAACGAATTTTTGTTTAAATCAAAGAAAACGTATTTCAGTGTATATATATATATATACACAAAGGTGGGCACCCGGGCCTCAAAAAGGACCGACGGTCCCGGTCCCGGTCCTTGCCTCAAACTGGACCGACGGTCCCGGTCACGGTCCTTTCTGAAGATAGGACCTAGGAACGACTGGGTCCTCGGTCCTTATATATAATATGTGAAAAATTTGATTAAAATGAAAAATGAAATTAAAGACACCGGAAATCTTTAATTTTATTATCGTAAATTATAATGAATACAATACATAAATGATGAAAAAAAGTTATTAAGTTAAATGCTTGAGTTTCCATCTTTAGAACTTCCAATAATCACTAAACACACTAAAATCACTAAAAAAGACCGTTCGGACCAGACCGTCCGGAATTGCTTAAAAATGGACCGTCGCTCCTCATTTCGGTCCTCACTGAGAAAAGGACCGACTTTGCCGCTCACGGTCCTTAAAAAGGACCGACCTGGAATTCGGTCCTTTTGGAACTCGGTCCTGCCCACCTTTGTATATATATATATATATATATAGGGTGATCCAGAGAAATGGGACCCAAAAGAAACCCCTGTAACTCTTAAAGTATAAGTCCTTTTATAAAATCATACGCATCATTCGAAAGAGGATAGTTACAAGTTTGTACAGGATTGTATAGGTTTTGACAATACAAGACAAGATAAGATACAAAACAAAATAAAAGTGTTAGTTAAAACTAACCCTTCAAGATGACTGCATGGACTGTGGAACAGCTGCGTTTCATAACTGAACAATATTATGAGCATGGAAGAAGTGTAGTTTCAGCTCAAAGATCTTTCAAGACAAATTTTCAGATGTCAAAATCACCTTCTAAGAGCTGAAACTACACTTCTTCCATGCTCATAATATTGCTCAGTTATGAAACGCAGCTGTTCCACAGTCCATGCAGTCATCTTGAAGGGTTAGTTTTAACTAACACTTTTATTTTGTTTTGTATCTTATCTTGTCTTGTATTGTCAAAACCTATACAATCCTGTACAAACTTGTAACTATCCTCTTTCGAATGATGCGTATGATTTTATAAAAGGACTTATACTTTAAGAGTTACAGGGGTTTCTTTTGGGTCCCATTTCTCTGGATCACCCTTTATATATATATATTAGTGGTGGACCGGATGTCAGTTTTTCAACATCTGCGGGTGCGGATCTTTAATTTCAATATCCGCGGATGCGGATATTTAGTTAATCTATCAATATAATATAGAATTATTAATATATGACATAATTTTTCAAATTTCGTGATATTCCTATTATGACAGGCAATGCATAAGAATTAAAATTAATATTAATGTTTTCATTATGATAAAAATAATAACTTTCTCAAGAGTTTCAGCCACAGTGGAGTATGCACAGCGGCACAGGCAGTGCTTGTTGATTTAATGGTATTTATATTTTGAGGTTTATATATTTGTTTGTTCATTAATAATTAATACTTTACATGAAATGTGCATGACTGGGCCTTATAAGCTACTTTAATTGTAAATTGCATAATTTATTAGAGGTAATATCCGCAGTCAAGTGAGGATGCGGATGTTAAAAATGATGCGGATGCGGATATCCGGTCCACCATATACATATATATATATATATATGTAGCGGATCGACAAGAAATAGACCAACAAATAGATAGAAATCCTTTCCTTCCACGCTATCATCAAACAGTCTTGGAAAACACACGTGGGCAAACAATCAAACAATGGAAAGTCTGTTTCTTCCCAAAAGGCGAGCGCAAGCCCTTATCAACAAAAGGACGCGCTCACAAGGCGTCTTAAGAATTGGCGCGAAGTCCTACGTCACAGGAACTACGTATAAAAGCGAGCCCCCACTCACCTGCTTCCTCCTTGTGAGGTTAGTAGGCCTCGGGGTTCGGATCCCCAAATCTACAAAAGAGCCTGCTCTTAACGCCTGCGCGTACCTGGTTGAGCCCGGGCGCCTGTCTTCTTCTACTCACGCTCTCGTTTCTGTTCCACTCTTTCTCTATTTCTTTCCCATTTCTTCGTCTGTTCCAGTTTCTCTTCTTCACTATCTTCTTTCTTGGTCACATCGACCTCGACACTCCTTCTCACTTCGTTAGCGCTTCCATTTCGTTAAACTACTCTGTACGATATCATCTCTTCAACCGCCTTCCGGCCTCCGGCCGGAGGCGAGGCCTGCCACTTCCTTCAAGGACTAAGATTTATCATCAAGCCTTCAAGTTTCTCTACATTCCTCGATATATATTCAGCACCTCAGGCCTACGCCTGCAAGATCATTTAAGGCCAGCCGGCACCTCGAGAAGTAACATCACCTCAGGCCTCCGTACGAAGCCTACATCCATCATCTCGAGAGGCTTAACGGACAACGACAACTCGAATCTACGTTAATAGGTTCGTCTTCAACCCGCCTTCAACAGGGTTACATCGTCCTAAGATAAGTACCTCCTATTCTAAGTACTCTTGTGAAGCCTACATTAGCCTACCACCGAACGGTAGGCTATACCCCAAAGTGTGTAATTAAGCGTTCCAACTGACTCACGTGAAAGAACGCGGTAGGCCTGTTTTCCAATTCAAGTGTCATTTCAATACCGTAATTCCGCGTATCATCCGTTATTATGTTCAATTCCTATATTTGTGTGTTAACTAAATATTCTCTTGACGTAATCACTTAACATCACATAATGGTCTTATATATAAATGATATTTGTGTAATCATTGTCAAGCATTTCAATCCATTATTATTAGGCCGCATCAATTATTCTCTGTGCATCCATGCAATCATTTAGCCTACTTAATCAGTGTCACGTATTCTATTCAATGTACCAAACGCACGTGCATTCTTTATATCATTTACGAGGCCCATTCAATGTTCCATGTCGCATGCCATTTACATACATCAATGAGTACATTACTTATCACGTGTCAATTAAGCTATTAACATTTCATCTTATTAGCTAAGTCTATGTCATAAGCATAACGTAAAACTATCAATTCATTACTGTCAATTCTTTGTTATATCACAGTGAATAAATAACAGCTTTATTTTCAAAATAAAATACAAAACTATAAGGTGTCTTTTATAACCTTAATATTAATTTGCTTGGGTGTAAACCAAGCTGGTGACCTCGCTGCCATACCTGTCACTTCCAATAGTATGGTGGGCCTCATCAAATAACCATTTATTCCAATCGGTGATACTGTATGACATCATAAATTATTAACCCAGCCTTTCATTAATAAGCAATCAGTCATTGCATCAATTAATAATTGCATACAATTAAATCATTATCACCTGAAACGGCTAAAAACTAGGTCCACTATATATATACTGTACATATAATTCCACGGTAAATATTCCTAGAATTAAAATTTATATATGGAGGAAAGAAGTGGGGGGGGAGGGTAAGATTGAGAAGGGTCTCATAAAATAAAAACTCTCAAACAAAGTGAGTGAAGCACTTTATGACAGCGAGGAGCCAGACTCACCGACTTTATGAAGCTCTATTCATACTATCGACAACAATAAAACAAAAGCAGTACGTATGTACATACATACATATCTGCAAGAAGAATTGCCAAGCAGCTGCATTGGAGGTGGTGGTCCCATTGTCTGACCTCCTCCAAGGTCACCTGACCTATCTCCAGTATATTTCTTTCTCTGGGGGCCTTGGGGACGGACATTGTTTACTAGAAAGTGACCTGTAACAGTTTCACATGACGAATTGTTACTGGAAATAACACCGTTACCACTGGCATGCTGACAAACACTTGGCGAGAGGTAGAGTACAGATTGCATGCGCGTCGAGCTACAAAGGATGCACATATCGAGATTGCCTAACTTCCTAAAATAACTTGGTGGGTGTAACCTTCATATGGTTTAAAAGTTTCATAAATACAAAATTTTATTTCCGAGACACACACACAATATATAATATATATAATATATATATATACACGTCATCACGAAGGGATATGCTTGCAGGGAGAGCTAATTAGAAAAGAGTAAATGTGGTACCATTTCCTTTGCCAATAAATGTAGTAGGAGGCGTTGGTCTGGTCTGGTTTTAGAGTACTGAGGGTTCTCAGGTGATACCCTATTGATAGAAAGTGAAAGATTCATGTAAGGTCTCGAAAATCAGAATTTCCGAAGATACATATTCAGCTTCAGGGATGCTTCTTAGCAAGAGTGGATTCTCAGTTTAAAAAAAAAAAAAAAATCGCGCACACTGTACGAGTGTACAGTGAATGTACATTGTTGGAGGAAGTCTTAAATTGGGAGTTTGCTGAACAGCTTGGAGGTACCTCTGGATCAGTGCTTCCTCATCTAAGTAATTCTTATGCGAAGGATTCAATATGAATTACGTTATACAGTAAATTTAAAAAAAACTCGGAGGGTAAGAAGGTAATCACATACAGAATATATTGTATACTTTCGTGGGAATTTTTAAATTGGGGTGTGCTCACCGAATGGAGATGCCTCTGGAGCAGTGGTGTTCCCTTATCTAAATAATTCCAGTGAGAAAGATGGCAGTATAAGTGATGAATCATAAAAGCTTGTCTCAACACGGTGGCCTGCAGCATCGAAGAAGTGACGCGGCGATGAAATGATAACTTCTTGTAATTCGCTTCTAGCGGAAAACTAAATCCGTCTTGAGCGAAGTACCTCGAAGCAAACGGGGTGAGGAGGGGAATGGAGTCCCAAAATCCTTGGGAAACTTCCTGCGAAGGAGTCCAAAATTGAGAAGTTGGTCCAAATATGCATTTTACACGGAGTTTGAAGGTTCTCAAAGCAGTTTATCCGCTTGAATAAAACCCATGTTCAGCACACCGGATAATGGGTATATATATATATATATATATATTAGTGGTGGACCGGATATCCGCATAATTTTTAACATCCGCATCCGTACTTCTGACTGTGGATGTTATGCGGATATTACCTCTAATAAATTATGCAATTTACGATTAAATTAGCTTATAAAGTAGCTTATAAGTCCCAGTCATGCACATTTCATGTAAAGTATTAATTATTAATGAACAAACAAATATATAAACCTCAAAATATAAATACCATTAAATCAACAAACACTGCCTGTGCCGCTGTGTGTACTCCACTGATATTTTTTTCACAGCAACAGAGTAACTTTTCAGAATGAAATTGTTCGTTTAAGATCACGCAGTCTATCGTGTTTCGAGCAAGATTATTGTAAATAAATACAAAAAATAGTAAATTCTTTAGCAAAAATAAAAATGCTAATTTTCTATAGCAAACACATTGCAAAATTTGCACAGTTTCTAAAATTAACAATTGAAAATTGAATGAAACTTGTTGAATTTTCTGTGGCTGAAACTCGAGAAAGTTATTATTTTTATCATAATGAAAACATTAATATTAATTTTAATTCTTATGCATTGCCTGCCATAATAGTAATATCACGAAATTTGAAAAATTGTCATATATTCATAATTCTATATTATATTGGTAGATTAACTAAATATCCGCATCCGCATCCGCGGATATTGAAATTAAAAATCCGCATCCGCAGATGTTGAAAAACTGACATCCGGTCCACCACTAATATATATATATATTATATATATATGTAACTTTTGGTTTGCTTCCGCCCGAGTTGTTCATTCTAATGAAGGTCAAGCTTTGCACTCCACCTCTAACCTCCAGTTTAACACGGAATCCGAACCACGCCCCACCAGCAGCCCAGCGTCTTAACCACTAAGCCACCTAGGGTACCCATTTATCTACCAACCACTTTCTTTATTGTGTGGAAGGATGAACAGCTGGGTTTTGCTGCGCGCCGTCTGCCGTCACCGGGTCTCGATCCCAAGGCCAATGGATTCATAGTCAGCGACTCTAACCACTACACCACCGAGGCGATATATATATATATATATATATATATATATTATATATATATATATAGGGTGTGGCATAAGTCGGTTTACCGAGAATAATGGAATCACCTTGTGAAGAATAATATTTATCATTTACTACAGAAATTATTCAAAGTGTCCTCCATCATGTTCAATACATACGTTGCATTTTTGAACCACTGAACAACAAATAGGGCAGCACAGTTCTTTGTTATTATTCAACGCCTCGAACTCTTGGCGTATCAAAGTCATCGTGTGATCGAAGTCCCGAGGTTTCTGGCCGCAAACTCCATTTTTGATTTACCCCACATTGAATGATTTCTGAAGTAAATGCTAAATATTATTCTTCACAAGGGGATTCCATTATTCTCAGTAAACCGACTTATGCTGCACCCTATATATATATATATATATATATATATATATATATATATATGATGTAGGTCACATCCGCATCCGCATAACATCCGCACATTTTCTCGCATCCGCATCCTCATCCGCACTTTGGACTGCGGATGTCGTGCGGATGTGGACCGTTGAGATAAAACGTCATTAATAAGCGGAAATTATCAAATTCTACTATATTAATAGAACTAGTTCATTGTGCGCAAAAGTGATGCAAGCGACAAGACGAGAGGCTGTTCTTGTATGAAGTTACTCTTGCAACCTACTTAGATCCACGTTACAAAGCTAAGTTATTTTCACCTAGTACATTAGAACGAGTTAAATCATCACTTGGCAAAGCAGTTGAAGAGCTTCAATCTCTTGAATCTGTCGCTTCGCCACCCACCAAAAGAATAAAAGTTTCAGTGACAGAACCAACACCTTCAACAAGCAAATCTATCACAGAATCTGTCTCTCAGTTTCTTGAGTCAAGCAGCAATGACGAGACCTACGCGATGTCAAAAGATGTAGTAAAAATGATCGAGAGCTATCACCAAGAAAAACGCCTGGCTGCATGTGACAATCCTATTAGTACCAAGCGAGAGATTATTTAGCAGTGCTGGATTAATATATGATGAAAAGAGAAACAGACTGGCAGCAGAAAAGGCAGAAAAATTAATGTTCCTTAAGCATAACCTTCCTATAATTAAGTTTGAACATTAAACGATGAACATCTTAGTTTACTTTATTTTAATTACTCATTTATAAATATGCCTAATAAAACTTTAAACCTAATATAAATAGTTATCAAGCTAATTAAAGATCTCTTTCTATAAGGGTGGAGGTTGGGGAAAGAGGTCGGTGGGGTGCATTTGAGTTGGGTTCACGTCCCGCATCCTGGTAACACAATTATGGTTTCTAATTGTGGCTGAAACTCAACAAAATATAACGAATTTATTTGCAGACGAATTCACTAATTGATTTCTATATTAGTTAGATGCTTGATATTATTTTATATGTTCAGAGAAAAGTACAGCAATTATTGTACAATTAATCAATTATACTACATTATAGCTACAGCTCTCTCTATATAATAACTTATTATATACGTTAAACACAACAAATCTCGAATATATCCTAAAAAATAACGAAAATGTAGACATCCGCATCCGCATCCGCGGATGTTGAAATCAAACATCCTCATCCGCATCCGCGGATGTGAAAAAAATGACATCCGCTACATCACTAATATATATATATATATATATATATGGGATGAATTTCACAATTAAACACGTGAAATGAATGAATGATGCAAACCCAGAAGGAAAAAGAAAAATTATTCCAAGTCCTTTCGTATATTCAGAAGTACACTTCGTCAGGGAGGTGTACTTCTGAATACACGAAAGGCCTTGGAATCATTTTTTGGATCACTAACATATTGCTTCCCAAAGCATTCGGGAAGCAATATGTTAAAGTGATTAACACTGGGAAGCAATATGTTAAAAAGAGAAAGGTTGGTTGGTTAGAAAGAGGTTGGTAATCTAGGCTGGGGAGAAAGATCTTCAGGTGGATCATATATATATATATATATATATATATATATATATATATGCCCGGTTAGGTTAAGTGAATGCCCGGTTAGGTCAACTGTACGCCCTTGATGACTGGTTAGGTTGTCGTGATATTTTCGTTAGTTTACTGTCAAAACTAACGAGAATATCACGACATAACCTAACCAATTGTCAAGGGCGTACAGTTGACCTAACCAGGCATTCAGTTGACCTAACGGGGCATTCAATTAACCTAACCGGGCATATATATATTAGGGTGTCCCGTTAAACCCAAAGTTAGTCAGGGACAGCATTAACCGATATAATATCGCGAAGTGGGTTACTAAGAATGCCCACACAAGTTTTTAAAGTCCTATCTAAAACATTCATGCATCCCCAGCGGTTTACATTTTACATCTCCGATTCAGACCAAAAAATTAGCATTTTTTGGCATTTTCTAGTAAAATATACTATTTTAATTAAAAGTAAAACACATTTACCACTCTATATACATTTCTGGTAATGTATACTGGCTTTATAAATGCCAATGCTAAATGTGGGCCCCACAGGGCCCAATTTAGCTACCTTATTTCATATTTTTAGCGATTTTTACTAACTAATATAACTTTTTTTCAGGAATTTCTAAATCTACAGTAGGTACCATAATACCTATTTAAATTGATAAAATGGCTCTAAACATTAACTAGAAGCAAAATAGAAATTCCCTTTCTAGGTCAACCTATAGCCTCCATAACGACTACAGCTGTTCCAACCAACAAGCAAGTACTCAAATATTTCCATCATATTAAAGCTTGCAATCCTCATTATAATCAGTCCCTTGTTAAAGGAAAACTTGTAAGTCATCAAGCTGGCATGGTAATAGACCATGTGTTCTCCTTTTGGAATAAATGCAATTTACCTACTAGTAGCAGACAATATGCCGTTAAAAAACTTCTTAAGTTGCACCAGGAATGGTATGTTCTAACAAAACATAAATATAGAAAACCTGAAGAGCACCTAAGTTCAGTAAACAAATTTTATGAAAAACTTGAAACAATATTTGATGTCGATCACCCATTTCCTGAAAAAGTTCTTTCAGAAAAGCTCGGGAAAGCTGAAGTTGAGGAAGATCTGGAGTTTTTAAAGATGCTGAGAGAGGGATATAAAGTTACACTGGGTTCAAGAGATAAGATTTCAGAGCAAAGAATAAAAAATAAAATAAAAAGACTAGCAACCAATGAATGTTTACATCAGAAAGAACCAGAGAGAATAAGCAAACCATCTAAAGTGAAAATAGAGGAATTAGAATGTGAGGGAGATAGTTCGAACGATTATGATGACCTCAATAAAAGACTAAAAACAACTAAAGAACAAAAGCCTATCTACCTACCTAGAAATGTACTTGAAGAGTCTATTGTAGCCAGTGCTATAGACAGAGGAAATGTATCTGTTAGAACAGCTACATTAATAATTTCTGCTTTAATTAAAGCTGGCGGTGGAGACCTAAACGATTATGCAGTTTCAAAAACATCTACTCATACAGCAACACAAGAAAATAGGGTAAAAACTGAAAATGAAGTCAAAGAATTATTTCAAAATATCAATATAAAACATCTTGTCCATTGGGATTCAAAACAGATTTTAGGCTTAGAAAGGCTTGCTGTTGCTGCTACTGGATCTCCTGATATTGATAAAATTTTGGGGATACCTATTATTCAAAATGCTACTGGTGAACAAATGTCTGAAGCTACATTCAAGCTCCTTACAGATTGGCAGGTCACAGGAAAGGTGAGAGGAATGTCATTTGACACGACGGCCTCAAATACAGGTATTAATTAACAAAGGAGCTTGCATTTATATGGAAAGAAATCTGAATAGACCATTATTATATTTAGCATGCCGTCATCACATTGGCGAACTTATTGTAAAATCTGTTTAGCAATGCATCTTTGGAAAAAGCACTGGTCCCGATTAGCCCATATTTGAAGAATTTTTGAAAAGCTGGTCCAAAATAACATTATCCCAAACTAAAGAAATAAATATAACTGAGCCTTTGTTGATGGATATTAAAGAAAGTGCAACTATAATTTATAATTCTTTATTAGAGAACAAAAATTATTTCAGAGATGATTACTTAGAATATTTAGAATTAAACTGTTTATTGTTGGGGCACAGGCCTTCAAAGATACATCTTCGTAAACCAGGAGCATGCCATCGAGCTAGATTCATGGCACCTCAGCTACATTCAAATAAACTTGTCTTATTTAGAGATCAGCTTAACTATGAACCAGAAGTAAAAGAATCATTTGTAAGATTTGTCAAGTTTACATCTTTAGTTTATGGCCCTTATTGGCTAAAGACCCCATTAGCTGCAGAAGCACGACTCAATGACCCGCGATTTTATAAGCAATTAGTTAATGTCTGGCAGGAAGTAGATCTAGAAGTTTCTATTGCTGCAGTAGATGCATTCTTAAGACACAAATGGTATTTAAGTCAAGGACTTATAATTTTCTCTTTTTAGTAAAACTTTAGATGAGAATACAAAAGCAAGTATCGCAGCTCGTTTATTAGGAACTGAAGTTCCAGATGAAATTATTATAGGAAAGCCAGAAGTTCCAGAATTACACCCAGATATACATCTGGTGGATTTGATAGGACTTAATTCATGGAAAATCTTTAAAATCATGAATTTAGAAAGTCGTTGGTTGTCAAAGCCAGTGGAAGAATGGTGCTCAGATCCCTAATATATATATATATATATATATATATATATATATATATATATATATATATAATATTTTTATTTTTTTTAATTTAAAATTATTTTAAATACCTAAAAATCGTGAAACTGGAGTTCATACCTTACCTCACCTTACAAAGGTTTCGCGCGATGATTTCTCATTTCGCGAAGGTCAAGCTTGTCGCCCCTCCTCTCGAGTTGGCCTGGTGAAGTAGTGAGTTGGATTCTTGCGCTCTCCACCTCACATAGCCAGGTACGCCCGGCTCATCGGGGATTGTTCTGAGCCAGGCGTCTAGTCTTCTTTTGAAGATTTCCACTGCAACTCCCTTCGTGTTTCTTAGGTCTTTGGGCAACTGATTAAACAGTTTTGGTCCTCTCACTACAATACTATTTTCTTTCAGGGTTAAGGATGTTCCCTGTCTCGCCTTCAATTTGGGAATACGACACAGTCTACCGTTTCTACTTTCCACCGTTGTTTGGGGAGTTATAGGGTTCAGAGTAAGATTAGGGACTAGTTTCTCCATTATTTTCCAAGTGTAAATAATGATGTATCTCTCTCTTCTCCTTTCCAGTGAATATACTGTAGGTCTAGTTCGCGTAACCTTTCCCAGTAATTTAGTTCTTTGCACCCATTGATCTTGGCTGTGAAGCTTCTCTGGAGGGTTCCCTTCCAGCTGTCTAATGTCTTCTTTTTTATATGGGGATGTTAGGACCGAGCAGTATTCCAATTTGGGTATTATCAAGGTTTTCAGTAGAGGAATCATTATATTCCTATCCCTTCGTTTAAAGGTTCTCAATATCTGTCCCGTTATTCTCTTTGCTCTGTTTACTGCTATCTTATTTTGTGTTTCAAATTTCGCATCATCTGTCACTACAACCCCTAAATCTTTTGCTCCAGAATTTCTCTGAATTTCCTGTCCATTTGGGGTATAATGTTCCATGGATTTTAGGTCTTCTCTTTTTCCATACCGTAGTAGCTGAAATTTCTCGGTGTTAAACTTCATATTGTTGTCTTCCGTCCACTTGTAGATTCTGTTTATGTCGGTTTGTAGAGATCCTATGTCTTCTGGGTTTCTTATTTTTCTACTGATCTTTGTGTTATCCGCAAAGGATGTTACTGTGCTGTCTCTGGTAACGTCCTCATCTATGTCAGTTAGCATGATTATGAAGAGTAGTGGAGCTAATACTGTTCCTTGTGGTACTGAGCTGAGGACCTCTGATTCTGATGAAGATACTCCTTGTACTGTAACGACTTGCCGCCGCTCACTAAGGAAATTATATATCCATTTCCCTACTTTTCCTGTTATTCCCATATATTTCAGTTTATGTATTATGATTCCGTGGTCACACTTGTCGAACGCTTTAGCAAAGTCTGTGTATAGTACATCATAGTTTTCATTACTTTCAAGTGAATCAATAATGTTGTTGTAGTGTTCCATTAGTTGTGATAGGCATGATCTGCCTGACCGAAACCCGTGTTGGTTTATCATTGAATTTTTTCTGAGTTTCCAAAAAGTCATAGATTTTCTGTCTAACTATTCTTTCAAATATTTTAGTGAGATGATTGAATCTTACTGGAACAAATATAAATACCATATAAAGAAAATGAAAGGATGCAAAAAGGCGCTCCTCAACTCGTACTTGTGGCAAATGATGTGGCGTGACCGATTCTTCCGAAATCCATTTTTACTTTGTGTGACCATATAGCGCAACAACTCTAATAAATTTACTTTCAATCTAATATTTTAACATGTTATGATTTACTTTTTATGCCTTTACTTTATTAAAGCGAACATTTTTTATCGTACTCCTTATCCTAAATATTGGGAAGCAATATGTTAAAGAGAGGTTCCTGGGAAGCAATATGTTAAAGAGAGGTTCCTGGGAAGCAATATGTTAAAGAGAGGTTCCTGGGAAGCAATATGTTAAAGAGAGGTTCCTGGGAAGCAATATGTTAAAGAGAGGTTCCTGGGAAGCAATATGTTAAAGAGAGGTTCCTGGGAAGCAATATGTTAAAGAGAGGTTCCTGGGAAGCAATATGTTAAAGAGAGGTTCCTGGGAAGCAATATGTTAAAGAGAGGTTCCTGGGAAGCAATATGTTGAAGTGATCCCATTTTTTCTTTTTTTGTGGGTTTGCATCATATATATATACATATATATATATATATAATATTATATATATATATATATATATAGGGTTGACAAAAGTAAATATATACCTTTGATAAATAAGAGCGTATCATAGAGGTGATTCTCTCGGGCATGGAGGCGTACATTCCATATTCTTTTCCTACTACTAATGCAAAAAACCTTGGTTTAACTTTACTTGTTCTAATGCTATCCGCAACAGAAAGGCTTTCAGAAGGTACTCTCACTCTGCTTATATTTCTGTCCGGAATCGTGCAAAATCCGTTCTTCGACTCGCCAAAAATTCTTTCATCCGACAAAAATATGAAAACCTATCCAATTCTAATTCTTCTCGTTCTTTCTGGCATCTAGCTAAGAACCTCTTCAACAACTTTACTTCCTCTTCTTTCCCTCCTCTTTTTAATTCCGACGGCACAGTTACCGTATCTTCTCCCGACAAAGCTGAACACTTCGCTCAAACTTTCGCTTACAATTCAACCCTGGCCGATTCCGGTGCTGTTCCTCCGTCTCCTCCCCGCTCTGATTTTATTATGTCAGAAATTAGAATCTCTTCTAAAGATGTTTTTTTCTGCCCTATCTGGGACCAACTCTAGGAAGGCATATGGTCCTGATGGTGTCCCTCCTGTTGCTGGAAGTTCGCTTTTATTCATTCAGCCTGTCCCAAAGAAGGGTGACCGTTCTCAACCCTCCAACTATCGTCCAATTGCTTTGATTTGTTGCCTTTCTAAAGTTTTTAAATCTATCCTTAATAGGAAGTTTCTTAAACACGTCTCTTCTCACAATCTTCTTTCGGATCGTCAGTATGGATTCCGCAAGGGACGCTCTACTGGCTATCTTCTTGCATATCTCTCTGACTCTTGGTCATCCTCCTTTCGACATTTCGGTGAAACTTTTGCTTTTGCGCGAGACATATCGAAAGCTTTCGATAAAGTCTGGCACAAATCTTTAATTTCGAAACTGCCCTCCTTCGGTTTCTATCCTTCTATCTGTACCTTCATCTCTAATTTCTTTTCTGGCCGATCCATAGCTGCAGTTAGTTGTAGATGGCCACTGTTCTTCTCCTAAAGCTATTAACAGTGGTATTTCTCAGGGTTCTGTCCTGTCACCCACTATTTTCCTTTTATTTATTAATAATCTTTTAATTCGCTCTTCCTGTCGTATTCACTCCTATGCCGATGATTCCACTCTTCACTTTTCCACTCGCTTCCCAAAGCGTTCCTCACAGCAGTCGCTTCATGATTCGCGTGGGGCGGTGATAGGACACCTGACCTCTGATCTTTCTGCTATATCTGATTGGGGCAGAGAAAACCTTGTGGATTTCAATGCCTCACAAACTCAGTTCCTCCATCTGTCTACTCGTCACACTCTTCCACACGACTATCCCCTTACCTTCAACAATACAAAATTCACTCCTTCTCTTAACATTCTTGGCGTTTCCTTTTCTCGTGATCTTTCCTGGAAAGATCACATATACTCTCTTTCTAAAACAGCTTCTAAGAGGTTAGGTGTGCTGTACCGCCTCCGCGATTTCTGCACCCCTTCTCAGTTGCTGTCTCTGTACAGGGGGTCTTGTTCGCCCATGTAGGGAGTATGCTTCTCATGTGTGGGGTGGTTCAACCCACACAGCCGTACTTGACCGGGTGGAATCAAAGGCTTTTCGTCTCATCAATTCCCCGCCTCTTACTGATTATCCTCAATCTCTCTCTCTTCGCCGCAATGTTGCCTCACTCTCTTCACTCTCGCTATCATAACGGACATTGCTCTTCTGACCTTTCTAACTGCGTGTCTCCTCCTTTAAAAAGAGCACGCAGTACCAGACTTTCTACACTTTCTCATTCCTTTTCTGTCGAACTCTCTAACGCGAGGGTTAATCGGTATTTTCAGTGTTCCATCTACTCAACCAGTCAACTCTGGAACAATCTTCCTCAATCCATCTTTTCTTCTGTCTATGACCTCTCAGAACGTAGAGTGTAAGTATCTCGAAAACCCCGGACCTTGATTTTGGCTCTCTTCTTCTTCTATAATCTGTAAGATGGGCGCTTTTGCGGGCATTTGTTCTTGGCCCCTCCTTCCTGCATAAAAAAATAAACTTATTGAATCAATATATTTAGAATACTGTTGGTTTCCCCTCTGCATTATTACGCAAAGGTGACACGTTCTGACATTCCAATGATGAGCTTTGCCATTGTTTCTTGAGGACAATCATCGTAGTGTCTATATACTATTGTCAACCCACTGTAAGTGAAAAAATTACATACATACATACATATAGATAGATAAATATGAGTATGAAGTAAGTTTATCATCATTCATTTTTTTTACATTTCGCTCCGTGAGTTAAGAGAATTCCTAAAACACTCCATATTATGGCAATTTTGAAATATACGTGTGTGTGTGTATATATATATATATATATATATATATATATATACACACACACAAGTTTTCATCAAAACTAGACTCCTAAAGTTGGGAGAGCATACTCTGTGTGTGTGTGTGTGGTTGTGTACACAAAAGTAGTTCTCGTAATTTAAAAAAAGTTTTCCTAATTCGCCTCGTTCACTTTAGATTAAAGGGTTGTCCAAAAAAAGTTTCTTTTGGGGGTGGAGGGTACCAGCGTAACAAATTCAATTTCGCATAACTTAATTATAATTCTTGTTCCATTATAACCACACTCTACAAGGTTCTCTTAATGTCAAAAGTTGTCTCATGCAAATAAGCGCTGTGCCAAACCCTCAATTTAACTTGAGGCTTACTTAAAAAATCTTTCCCATTCATACTTGCTTTATTTAACCTAATTTTAACCTAAACTAACCCAGTCCGACTTAATCTGAGCTACAACTTTAACATAGCTTAAAATAGTTAAAAACTTACCAATTAACCTAACTTAATCTAATCAAATATAGCCTAATCTGACCTAACTCAGTCAGGCGTAATCTGACCGACTCTACCTTCAACCCAACTCAACCAAACCGAAATTTAACTTAGCTGAACATCCGAGAGTAGGCCTACATGGCTCGAACCCTGACCTCAAGTCAAATAATAAAAATAATTCTTCGTAACTTTATAAGCAAGTTACGAACATATATATATATATATAATATTCAAGAGAAATCCAATGACAAGGAGGAATGTAAATGCCATGAAAAGTCTTCTTTAATGCAACGTTTCGAGCAATATGCTCATCTTCAGGCTAAATAATAATAATATGAAATTAAAATCAATAAACAATTAAAACAAGACAAAACAGTTTCTATAAGACCAATTCTTAAAAACAAAATTTAAAAAGACTAAAAGAAGGTTAAATTCAAAGTTATTAAAATTTACATATAAAATTACAAGAAATTTAAAAAGCTATTTTTAAATTACATATAGTAAATTTGAAATTAATACAATGGAATAACACTACTAACCCTTCATTGCTGGTTCCGAGGCAAAGTAATCTTAAAACAAAACACATGGAACATACTATGGGTTGGGTGGTTGGAGAGTTATAAATTGGGAAGGGGGAATTATAAAAAAAATTTAAAGGGACAGCTGAGGAATCAACATTTAGAGAAGGGGTCAATGTTTTTATATAAAGAGATTCCAAAATTCTAAGTGAGTTGGAACAAGAGTTATACCCGAGAATTTTAAAATTATCTAAAGTGACATCAGTGTTTACATTTAATACTATGTATATATATATATATATACACACACAAGAGTATAACCAATTATTATCAATAATAATAATGTCATTATTTTAAACATTATATTGTATACGATAAGCGCTCGGTATAAATAACATACTAATAAAAGACACGATAACCGACTAATTATAGGTATTATGACGTAATTAGTTGGTAATTACGATAATAACCTTTGGTTGAAAGTTAAAATCAATCTCCGTTAGGGAAACCATTGGTCGAAAATCATTGTACCAAATTGGGGTAACTCATCACTCTTGCCCTTTAATCTACTCCAAATCTCATTGCTCTTGCAAGAAATAATGGTGATTCGTCTATATATACTGTATATATATATATATATATATATATATATATATATATATATATATATAGCGTTCTCGGAAGTTAGACGCACATCTAAATAATAATAATAATAATAATAATAATAATAAAATAGTAATATAATTTTCAGTAATTCCTACGATACTACCCTGTCGTCATTATTTGTTAAAATGAGAGAAATATCAGAACATGGTGAAATGTCTTGCCTACCACTCGAAACTGAGAAGCAATATGAAATCTCAAAATAAGCTGAAACCCACGGGTGATATCTATCTATCTATCTATCTATCTATATATATATATATATATATGCACTAAAATCACAAAATAACACGTGACCTTATTAATAAGCAAACAACCACAGGGAAAAGGAAACACAAAGTCCGAGCGCTTTCGTGATATATTCACATTATCAAGGAGGAACAGAAAATAGACGGAGATTACAAAGTAAATGAGTTAAATAGACAAGCAAAAAATTCACAATCGGCACCTCAAATTAAAGGCCTTAAAGCCCTCTAAAGATTTTTTCAATTGATAACATAATCTGCAGGTAGCTAAATTACTAAATATAAAAAAAAAGAAGTATACTGTATAGATGAAATTAGACAAAAAAACAATACAGAGAACAAAATTTGTTATCTACGTTATCTATTTGTTTTTCATTAAATTCTTGCCAATTAATTGCCTGTTTTAATTAAATATTAGTGTTAATAACCATTATAATAATTTTTGTTCTCTGTATTGTTTTTTTTGTCTAATTTCATCTATACCGTATACTTCTTTTTTTTTATATTTAGTAATTTAGCTACCTGCAGATTATGTTATCAATTGAAAAAATCTTTAGAGGGCTTTAAGGCCTTTAATTTGAGGTGCCGATTGTGAATTTTTTGCTTGTCTATTTAACTCATTTACTTTGTAATCTCCGTCTATTTTCTGTTCCTCCTTGATAATGTGAATATATCACGAAAGCGCTCGGACTTTGTGTTTCCTTTTCCCTGTGGTTGTTGCTTACATAATATTACTGTATATATATATATATATATATATATATATATATCAGTGGCGACTCGTGGTATAAATGTATAGGGGTGCGATTTCATAAAATTGTACGACAACACGGACTCACAATAGGCTAGCGCGAATCCAACTGCCGCTCACAAGAGTACTTGTATTAACATATGCGGCTATGCCAGACGTACAATTCTAGTTAATTACAAATAAGTAATAATTTCAATAAAATACATATAAATGGCTTATATCATTATTACTGAAGTAACTATTAGTAAAAATAAAGTTGTTGTTATAAAAAAAATTCGCGATTGTACTTATATTTTCATTACAACAGTAAAATATAATTTATATTTACTTGAGCGAAAAATCTATCGCTCCATTCGGCTGCAATATTATTTTGTATTCAAACAGCGGTACGCTGTTTGAAGCTATGCTATAAGTTTAGAATATTATTTACTGTATGAAGGCTTACTCAAAATGCCTCATGAATCATGATATGCCACATGAATTTTTAAAATATATTTCAAGAATATTTATTTTAATATCTTAAAATTAATATATTTTTTATCTGTTAAATTAATATTTATCGTTTCAAGCAAGGGGGAGCGACCGCTCCATCGCTCCTATACGCCAGTCGCCACTGATATATATATATATACAGGGTGGGCTGTAAGTTTCCATACATAGGAAAAATAAACATTTTTTTATGGACAACCATTTTTATTTATATAATATGCTCTACATGGTTGCCATTGTTTTGAAAACACATTTCAATACGTGTTCCCCTCCGTTGATGAACACGCATTAGCACAGTTGACGTTATGCTTGTAATGGCGTTGGTGATACGTTCCTTTAGATGATTTATGTCTCGTATCTTTTCCTGATACACCATGGCCTTCAAGTGCCGCCAAAGATAGAAATCAAGGGGGGGGTGAGATCTGGGGATCTGGGAGGCCACTCCACAGGACCACGCCGACCAATCCAAGCATCCGGAAACTGCTGATCCAAATACCGACGCACGTGAAGACCATAATGAGGTGGAGCTCCATCTTGCTGGAAGTAAACTGGGAAGTTACCTTCCTCGTTTAGCAGGGATGGGAAAATCTCTTCTTGCAACATGTTAAGATACCTTTCGGCATTAAGATTTCCACTGACAAAAATTGGTCCAATAATTCTGTCACCCCATATCCCGGCCCACACCATCACTTTACCGGCACCTTGCATCTTCGTCGGACTCAGCCAGTTAGGGTTAGCATTACTCCAATAACGTATGTTTTGCCGATTAACCTCTCCATTGACGTAAAAATTTGCTTCATCAGTAAACAAGATCTTAGTTGAAAAGTTTGCATCCTCGTTCACTTTGGTTAATGCCCATTCACAGAATTCCATCCGTCTATCCGGGTCGTCTTCACTCAAATGCTGTGCCATATGCAATTTGTATGGATGCCATTTGTTTGCTTTCAAAATGCGCCTGATACTCGATCTGCTGACACCACTTTCTGCAGACAACCGTCGTGTACTTTTTCTGGGACTCCGTGTAAGCGCTGTAAGTATCGTAGCTGTTGTGTCTTCATCGGTGGCTGTACGTCTTGGACCACTTCGCGGTTGATCTGCAACATTTCCAGTTTTCTGAAACTTGTTAATAAGTTTTGCCACAGTGTCGTGTGTGATGTTCGTTCCATGTTGTCTGTTAAAGTTCATTGCAACCATGCGACTGCTTCCCGACCCAGCCATCAGTATGATTTCAATTCGTTGCTCTTTCGTCAAACGCATATTCTTAGGATATCTGAAACATAAAAACAAACGTTTAATTTTTCCTATGTATGGAAACTTACGGCCCACCCTGTATATATATATATATATATATATATATATATATATATATATATATACACTGGGTGATCCAGATAAATGGGACCCATAAAAAAAGCCAAATATTCTTAATATTTAATTCCTTTCATAAAAACTATATATCATTCGAAAGAGTAGAGTTACAAGTTTATTATGAAATATTTATTTTTTAAAAAATGACTCCTTTCAAATGTGCTCCACTAGTTGCCAAGCATTCCAGTGTTCTCGCTTGTAAGTTCTGCATCACTTTTGCAAGAGTGTGCGGTGGTATGGCCTGTATCTCATTTGTGATGGCGGCCTTCAATTCTTGCAAGGTCGTTGGGTTATTTCTGTAGACCCTACTCTTTAATAATCTAAGGGAGAAAAATCCGGAGACCTTGCGGGCCATTCAACGTCTCCAAATCTTGAGATTAACTCGCCTGGAAACGTTTGACGCAAAATTGACATGCAGTTCCTCGTGGTATGGCAGGTAGCTCCGTCTTGTTGGAACCAGTGGTTTTCTAGACAAAGATCTCTTAATTTAGGAATAAGGAAATCGGTCAACATTTTTTCGTAGCGATCACCATTTACAGTGACCGTGTTTCCGGTGGAATCCTCGAAAAAGTACGGCCCTATGATCTGAGATACAGTAAGACCACACCAAACAGTTACACGCTGACTATGCAACGGGACTTCGGTAATATTCAATGGATTTTCTGTTGCCCAGAAACGACAATTTTGTTTGTTTACAGTTCTATTCAAGTGAAAATGGGCTTCGTCTGACATAATCAAAGTTGCTAGAAAATTGGTGGTGTCATTTACCTTCTGTTGGATCCATTGACAGAATTGTCGTCTTCGTGCGAAATCTCCATCGTTTAGTTGTTGCACTGTTTGAATTTTATATGGAAAGAGCATTAAATTTTGCTAGAATATACGGTGTGTTGTTGTTCCATATCCAACTCCTAACAGCTGAGAAGCACGTCTGATGCTTATGTTAGGATTATCCTGTACAATTTCATGAGTTCTGTTAATGATCTCGTCTATCCTTGCTGTGCGCACTCTTCCAGTTGGTTTTCTTTTTCCAATGCTGCCAGTTAGGGAAAAATTTCTGACACACCGACGGATTACTTTCTTAGAAGGTGATTTTGACATCTGAAAATTTGTCTTGAAAGATCTTTGAGCTGAAACTACACTTCTTCCATGCTCATAATATTGCTCAGTTATGAAACGCAGCTGTTCCACAGTCCATGCAGTCATCTTGAAGGGTTAGTTTTAACTAACACTTTTATTTTGTTTTGTATCTTATCTTGTCTTGTATTGTCAAAACCTATACAATCCTGTACAAACTTGTAACTATCCTCTTTCGAATGATGCGTATGATTTTATAAAAGGACTTATACTTTAAGAGTTACAGGGGTTTCTTTTGGGTCCCATTTCTCTGGATCACCCTTTATATACCGTATATATATATATTCAGGCATGAGGGACTGTCCTGTTATAAAATAGCTTCACATTTCAGGAAATAATTTGTGGAGGGAGGTCTTGAAGACCTTTCCTCACATGTCTGTATAGGCGTGAAGCTCATTCAGATTCCAAATTTAAAATGTTTTCCAACGCTTGATCAGTACATTTACCTAAAGGCCATGATGCTGCCTCTTCCGAGTCTGAATACTGTCGGACCAAGGTATCATCCCACTCAATGCCATTCCCAATCTCATCCATGACTTTCCCACTTTGGTTCAGGTTAGGTTAGGATAGGTTAGGTTCGGTTAGGGAATATGAGTCATTCCCAATTGGCGCCTTTACCACGAATGGGACTGGAATCACGTAATTTCTCAAATCAAAAACACTTTTCTGAAATGTAAATTTTTCACTGTGTGCATTTTCATTTGCGGATCACGGATGCGCGACTTCTGAGACACCATTGGCTAATTAATGCAGCTTCATTCAATTTAATTATTTTAAGATAGCTGTTTGATTAACTGTACATACTATTAATTTTATTATTCCAACATCACCATTTCGACTCGTAAACCTCGTAAATCTAAATAAAGCCTATGGTGCGCGATTTCTGAGACACCCTGTATATATATATATTTCACCGATGCATTCATAGTTTAAGTAAAAGAGGGAGTTAAACATCATCTCACGTAGAAAATCACTCCGTCCATACGCCTTTTTTTGGGTACGAGCAGCTCGCTGCAGCATTGTCAAGCGAATAAGCGGTCAATGTACTGACGATGCTTCCGTACGTGGTTTATCACCACTAAAAGCAACAATGCTCCGTGTTTAGCCCAGTCGAAAGAACATCCAAATCCACATTCGTTTTCGCGCAATTTTCGTTGATTTCTATTGCAGCCACCTCCAGTTATTATCAGTCCTGGTGCATGATTCTTCAGGAACAAGATGCACCACAAGTTTATGTTTCCTCCCTAAGGCAGCACAAATTTACCTGTATCAATCACAGTCACACTGGTACTACACCTCAGGCTTGCTCCACACAAAGTGGACCAAAAATCCATAAACACGATCCGCAATCGTAAACCGTCCAGATACACTATATTGTTTGTTCGTGGAAACTCTTCCACGAAAGTAATTGTGAAACATCCGCAGATTTAAGGGAAAATAATCGCACATTATATTTCTCATATTTCGGTTCGTTTCCGCTTCAAATCGAGACCAAGAATTCCTTTTTCAATTTTTGAATTCCAAATGATAAATCAAGTTTCAAATTTCGTTAAACACCACCATATATATATATATATATATATATATATGATGAGATGATGATGAAAATAAGCACGAAGGAAAATTAAAACATGAAATAGCGCTTAAATGCTTCGTTTAATGACACCTTCAAGAATATTCTTGAGGACGTCATTAGAGGAAAGCGGTTGAGCACTATTTCTTGTTTTAATTTTCTCTCGTGGTTATTTTTATCAAAATATTATTCACGCGTTACTTTTTGTGAAATAATTTTCATATATATATATATATATATAATATATATATATATGGGATGAATTTCACACTGAAAACACGTGAAATGAATGAATGATGCAAATTCACATTTTTTTCCTTGGGATTTGCATTATATATATATATATGGGATGAATTTCATAATTAAACACGTGAAATGAATGAATGATGCAAACCACAAGGAAAAAGAAAAACGATTCCAAGGCCTTTCGTGTATTCAGAGCTACACCTCGTCAGGGAATGACGAGCTGTAGCTCTGAATACACGAAAGGACTTGGAATCGTTTTTTATTTTTTCCTTGTGAGTTTGCATATATACTGATATATATATATATATATATATATACACACACACGAGTGCAAAAATTATGAATTTATTTCGTATTTTCGCGTTGAAAAAATAAAGATAAATAAATGCGATGAAACTTCATTACTTCGTTATTTGATAATGAAAGAAAAAAAAAAAAATTTAGACCATCAACAAAGACTGAAATCTTGTATTTTACTTCTTTATTAAGAAGGAATTATACCATTTAATCTTAATTTCACCATCATCGTATCCCGACTTTGGTCCTTGATTTCGACTTTCCTCCTCTTCTCCTTCTATTGGGGGGGGGGACTTTTTTTGAGGGCCCCTTGCCTCCTCCTTCCTGCATTAAAAAAAAGTGTTAGACCGGCCGCACGCAGGATCGTCTCGCGACTGACGACTGACGACTCGAGTCGCGTGTAATTTTACGGGGCGGGGCTCCCATTGCGGGGCTCTCATTCTGTCAATGTAAAATCACACGCGACTCGAATCGTCACGACCCGAGTCGTCAGTCGTGAATCGCGAGACGATCCTGAATGCGCCGGTCGAACAGTCCTACTGATCTGGATAAGTGATCTAACAAAGCTGGAACATCACCAAGATACCCCATCAATAAACTGACTAAATCAGTGCGCCACGAGGAGTTGCTGCGATATTGGCTTCAAAATGAAGACAAACAAAATATTACAACCTTCATTGTTAGTCCAACCTGGTTATTTTATTTTATTTTTTTATTAAATGTAAATTAAGAAAAGCCCATTCCATTTTTTTGGGGGGTTATTTATAAATTTTTACAAAAATCAAAATAGATTCCTAATTTTGGCACCTACTAAATCCATATTTTTAACGTATAAGATAATAAAGGTATTAGGTATAGGGAAATTTTTCTTTTATATCCTCTAATTAAAGGGTATGGATAAACTAAAACGTTAATTGCAATCTTGATTTTAACTTGTTTCAAATTGAAAAAAAAATAAAAAATTCGAAGTAAATAAAAAATAATAATGTTCCAAACAATAAAATTCGTTAGACAAACAACAAACAAACTTTTAATTCAAAAAGTTCGTTGCCATGGTAACTTTTATTTCGAATTTTGTCAGTCGACTTGAATTACCCTAAATTTCTTTTTGGAGCTAAAAAAGAAAAAAAAAAGAAGAGATTCTAATCAATTTGAAACTGAAAAACTTTTAGAATTCTATTATTAAAACACACAATGAGTAATATCAATGGGTAATTTATATCTCTCAACTCATCTTTCTCTCAAAACTAATATACAGGGTGCTTCAAAAAAAAATTACCACTTATATGCCGCTAATATGTCATTCTTCCCATTATAGTTTGTGTGTGTGTTTTTTTTTTGTTTATGCAAGTATTTGTGTGTCTATTTGCTTGTTTTTTTTAATAATAATGACGTTGTTTTTCAGGGATTGTGTGAGTGATTAATGAATGAATCCCATTCAAAGGAAATGGCTACAAGATTTACATCAGAGCAATACAAATTTCTGCGTTGCTCTAATGGAAACATATATAAAACAATTACAAATATTTCCTACGATTCCATGCTTTTGAAACACCCTGTACACGCAGAGCTGGGCACTTGCGGCATATTGCGGTACTGCGGTACTGCTGCACTACCAAACCGGTACCAAACCGGTACGCGGAAATTTAAATGCGGTAGCGGTACTGCGGTACTTTCAGCGATCCTTTGCGGTACTGCGTTATGGGGGCCCGGGGTGGTAGTGCGGTGGTACCGCAAGTACCGCAGTACCGCAAAATATGCCGCAAATGCCCAGCTCTGCGTGTACAGTATACTGAAATTACATTTATTGACGAGTGTAGTAATGTACTTTCGATTTTGAAAATAAACTATATAAAAAAGCACATGTTATAAAGAAGATATTTCAACGGTCATAATATAATATTCGCCAGTTGGAACAGAATAATAGAATCAGTAATGAACAAATAAAAAATATAAAAACAACTGCTGGCACCTCCATAAAGAGAAAATGTGAAACGTCGTGCATTTGGCAGATGAAAGCATCTCAGATTCAACGAGATTCCACTGCCAAATATCATCACAAAACTTTCGGCCACTTTCACTTATATTATTCACAGTACCGAGATACATTCTCTTTTCAGAGTAACTCATTTACTCATCAAGTTCCGTAAAAAGGAACCGTTCTATTAACTCAGTTACTTGAAACATGCATAATTTGTCTTCAGAGAGAGAAAGAGAGAGATACACTATGAAATTACTAAAATTTATCGGTAAGAAAAATTAACTTTAATGACAAAGTTTTTAAACCGACTGTACATAATTATAAAGATATACTGTATATGTAAACTTGACAATTCATCCATACTGGGAAAGGGTCCTGATTTAAGGACCCTGATTTAACCCTTTAATGTCTTTCTTTGGTCTGCATAAGTGGGCAATTTAGTGCCTGCCATATCGTGACATATTATCTGGTTGACTTTATTATATGGACAAACTGCAGCCACTGAGACAATAGAGGACAATATTATTTTCTCATCGGTGGTATGGTGGCCGCGGGATCGAGACCCAGTGACGGCAGGCGGCGTGCAGCAAAACCCAGCTGTTCATCCTTCCATACAATAAAAAAATTGGTTGGTAGATAAATGGGTACCCTGGGTAGCCTAGTGGTTGAGACGCTGGGCTGCTGGTGGGGCGTGGTTCGGATTCCACGTTAAACTGTAGGTCTAAGGTGGAGTGATAAGCTTGACTTTCGCCAGAATGAACAATTCGGACAGAAGCAAAACCAAGGTTAAACCAAGAACTATGATAACATTTCCCAAAATGCCTTTTGTCCACATATGTTGACACTTTGTAAGAGGACTTGAAAATTTAAAAAATAAAACCGTAACCATCATTGTGAGAAGAAGTTTAAACCAGTTCATTTGTATTAATAATATAATTTATCAATTGAAAACCAGTTAAGTAGCTCAGGCACTACAGGGGTCAAAGACCCTTGTCTTAAATACCTTATTTAAAACTCTGTTATAAGAGACGTAATTTCTGGTTCTGAGCTTTGAATAAAAATGAATGGCTCTTTTCGTGAAGATTATGAGGGAGAATTCCGAGATTTTCCCCATTTTCGCTATCAACAATATTTCAATAATGCTTTTTTTCGCGTGCAAATACCCCATCGACTGACGGGGAAAGGAGGGGGCATCAGCCATTTGTTTCGCTTTCAGAGAGTTATCCAAGAAGCTTTGCTGTCATTATTTAAAGTGTCATAACATGCTTTATAATGACCTAGAACTATTGTGTCTTTCTGTTTTCACTTTCTTGGTAATAACCTTTTATGAAGGTCGTGTTACATTCGTGTCAGAAAACTCCGTGCGTGTGTGTGTGTGTGTGTGTGTATACATACTAGCACGCCCGCTGCGCCTTGACAAGCAGAAACCCCCTTGAAGCACAACCTAAAGGGGGACTGGATGTGTTACTAAAACCTTCCCCGGTTCTCCTTTAATCTGCACTAAATTCGGTGCAGATTACCCTAGCCCGTTTAGTCGTGTATAAACGAACATAGAACATCATCCCCTATATACAGATATGGGCGAGATACATTAAGAAATGTATCTCAGATACAAAATACAAACACTAGCTCATTGTGTATCGAAGCGAACGACGCTCACACAATACTAATTGCGTTTGTGCAATAGTTTACCCCTCAAGATTAGCCATCACACATTTGGCACTCTCATTAGTTGGGAGATCCGTAATTTGTATTTCAAAAGTCACGACGGCGAAGATTGAGATACTCAAATGTATCTTGTATCAAATATACCACTTTAAGATACAAGATATGGATAAATTTGTATAAAAGATACAAAATATAAGATACTTTTATATTTTCGTCCAACATATAGCTACAAGATACTATATCTTCGATACTGTCTCTGCATCTCCATCTCTGCCTGCATATTATATTTCATCCTAAAATGTTCAGGGATTTCATGTACAGCAAGGTTAAGTCGTGATATTTTCGTTAGTTTTAACGAAAATATTACGACTTAACCTCGCATGAAATCCCTCGTTACACAGATTCCCTGTAACATATATATATTGGCCTATTGACAGTAGGCATTATAATAATGTAAATAGGTTAAATACACAGATTGTTTATGGGTCACCAATTAATCTTTAAATAAAAAAATAAATGTCATTAAAAGGGAGATTAATAAAGCGAGTTTTGTTCCTTTAAAACAAAACAATAATGTTACAGTTGCTAACGCTACAGTGGCTTCAATGAAAAGTGCAATAATTGCGCGCGAATTGCTAAAAGTGACGTTGATGACAAAGACAAATGCACCGTACAAAAATGTCACTTAAATAATTATATGAATTATATGCAAACGCGCCAGTGAATTTAGTTTTTACGGTTTGAATAATGAATGACAAATATGCCCAGGCGAAAGGGCTGTTACGAATAGCTCTTACGTGGCTGAATGACTGGTTGACTGAAGAGGGAAGAGGGACGCGAAGAAAACTTGGGCCTAGCCTCCTACTATCCAAAAGTTTTGAAGAAATTTCAGCCAAAACGCAGGCCCTTTGAACGAAGTGTCCGCCGATAGAATGAGGTGGATCATCATCACTCGCCTGGATAGGACACCCAGCAAGGGGATGGGACGATTCATCGCCGCCATCTCATCGCCGCCAACTCAACGCCAGCCAAACTCATCGCCGATCCAACTCATCGCCAGTATGGCTCATAAAACAACGCAAATAATAGTAAAAAAAAAAAAAAATGATTAGGAAAGGAAAAGATGATTAATCATTATGTTATTTATTATTTATTAAATTATTTATTAAAAAGGTTTAAAATTAGGATTAAAAAAGGGTTACATATTCATTTAAGATTAATGGAAATTGTATGCAATCCCACGTAAATATTCTGTTGGGGTCCGTTCCTCGAAGCTTGAAACTATTCTCAAAATCCGGTCATCGGCGTCGCGATATTTTTTAAGCTTTAAAGGTAGAGCACGACCTCCTACAAGCGATTCCAGATACTTGTCTCGTCCTTTCTGTATTTTTCTTAGTGCATCAATGAATTTCCAGATAGTTGGATGATCCATTCCCAATTCTGTTTGTAGACGGCGATTTGCTGCTTCGGCATGGTTGTTCGTTCTATCTTCATTCCTTAATGTTCGAGCATACACATTCCACGTTTCGGGAGGAAATAGAGGGGCTCGTCTCCCATTTCCGCGTCTATTTAGCCGGCCGATATAATTATCCTCGAACCAGTTTAATAGTGGGATATGTTCCGCTGACAATTCATCAGCCAGGGCATCAATATAGGAATCTAAATGATTAACCGGTACAAAGGCTAGAGCAAGTATCATTTTTGCTTTCAAAGCAAAATCTGCATCATTATTGTATTGAGAAATAGACCCCAATGCAGCTAAATGCTTTTGCAGGTTCTGACTTAAGTGAAAGAAACACCCTTTTATTTCGACTTCAGGGAATATTTCTTTTATGGCAGTAAACGCTGCTAACTCAAAATCACATACAAGAGATTTAGGGTTTATGGTTGGCTCAATAGCTTTAATCATTTCAAACATTCGTAAGTATGTGACCCTTTGTTTGTTAGGTAAAAGAGCATAAGTTATTGGCAGAACACCACCAAGTTTTTACGCAAGAATAATATAAACCTGTGAAAATAAGCTTGGAGCTACCTTAAATGTTCCATCAGCATACCAAATATCTGATGAAACTAAATGCTGCAGCCAGCTTTTCCTTCCAAATAATAAGAGTCTGTCTTCACCGGCCCCGCTGTCCTTCAGTAGGAAATCTTCTTCTGTGTCTGGACCTGTCTTATATATCGTATATTCATATAGCAATGTTAACTGTTGAAGGTCTGGAGGGTTAGGTGGGGGAGCACTAATTTCCTTCCGTTTTCGTCTTATTGTTTTCCTCATTGCTGACGCAGTAGGTAACGATCCTTGGACCGTTTGAGAAACATTTGTTAAAACTTCATTAATAACAACACATGGACTTTCCATTGTTTCAACAGCACGCCTTTTCATTTTGGTTGTCACTTGTGTCACCTCTACATTAACTGCTGATGGATTATGAGAATGCGCATTTATTTCCTTCACTACAACTCCAAACTTTGTATGAATTCTGGCTTTACATCTACCGAGTTGTTCACAACGCCAAAACATTAAGTCACTATCCACTTTGCTCACTTTATCAAAAATAAATAGGTTACCATTGTTGGCAAATTTTTCTCTGCCTCGCTGGCTGGAAATATGCTCCATCTTGAAGGGTTTCTGAAGTTTAACAATAGAAGCTTAACAGAAATATAAGATACTAACATCTTTTTCAAGCTTAAGTAAAGTTGCCAGCTTTCTCTAGAAGAAAAACATGTTAATAAAGTAAAGTTGGTTGGTTTTCCTAGTTATTAATTAATAATATAGAAAATTTAGAATATAGAATCTTATATTATCAAAATATTCAAAATATAAAATATTTATAATTTCCATTGTGTATATTGTGTATACATCTATATTTTTCTGGTGATGAGTTGACTGACGATGAGTTGGATCGGCGATGAGTTGGCTGGCGATGAGTCGGCGGCGATGAGTCGGCGGCGATGAGATGGCGGCGATGAAAAGGTACCGACCCCTCAGCAAGAGGTCGCGAGGCAGACCTAAAGAGGCGTGGACGAAAGGCATCATGGCCTACCCAAAAGTTGAAGAAAGGCATCCGTAAACGGATGTGAGTTAAGAGGCTTCCGAATAAAGAAAGCACGACAGAGGGTTGGTCCCGCCACCGGGAACGAATCAGGAGGCTGGTCCGAGCAATTAGCTCCCGAAAAATGTGTAGATCTGAAGAGTGGCTGAAGCGGGATTCACCGTCGAGTGGAAGATTTTTTGCTCAGTCTGAAGAAAACAAGTCAGGAGATAACGATATCTGAGGCGAAAACTCTTGAATAAAGGTGCGCGTAGACTAACCGAGGCCAAGCAAAGGCAAGAGGGAACTTCAGTAAGAGTGTCCGTACATCATTCTCGAACAGAAGACACCCGTCACTTATCTCCTACACGCGAGACCACAGGACCTAAGAGGCGGTCTATCAGATCTACAGTCACCGTTCGAGCTGGACGGAAGGACGAAGAGGGCAACACGGGGGAAGGGTCACCCTTCCCTCCATCAGGGGTTTCGCCCCGGAACCTGAGAAACACCTACGAGGGTAGGTGAAACGAAGGGCATCTCCTGCCCACTGGCAAGACCAAGTGGTGGACCAGGAACCGCCTGGTGCTTCTGAACTACTTCCTCCCGGGGGCTCTATGGAAACAGGTACCCCCGGACAAAGAACTATCGGAGAAAGAGCATAAATCAGGCGTCGATAAATAAGAAAAGAACTTTCTTTAAGATTTTCTTCACTTTGAAGCTTGTAAATTTTTTTATTTTATTTTGTTGTTTTTCCTCCCTTCTCATAGGATTGAAGTTCAAATATAAACATCTGAGAGCTGTGTAACTTGTTATATGTCAAAACTTCGAGCAAGGCCCTCTGAGAGAAAATTTTAATTCAATTTCTTTTTTCTCGAAAGGCGAAACTTGAATAACGAAACTGAGATTAGCAAATAAGAGCTCAGTAATTTATGTACGAATGACGTCATGCGATGAAAATGTTTTGATAGATCATTCAAATATTGAACGGGAGGCTCTTTTTAATCTTAAATTGTAATCTTCAGTAATCTTCTGCATATATCTTCAGTTGTAGCCTGCCTCTCCAAAGGTGGTGTTGTAAAATCTAAATTTGTGGCACCTTTAGATTCCATAATTCGACTTTAAAATGTCTCTGATGTCGAATAATTTGTATTTCACTGTTTCATAATTTGTCTCAAGAGTTTAACGTTAGTAAACTTATTTTGAATTAATGTTCCAAAATGTGAATAAAATTTTTCAATTTTGTGAAATTAAATTTATACGAGGGATGGTGTTTCTATGCTACCTTGCAATAAGCCTCTCCTCTTACCTGAAGTTAAATTAACGATGAAAGTTCGAAGTTAAAATTGGACTTCAAATAAACCGAGAAAATTGTGCGTATAAAAGTGAAAGGCCATCCAGGTGGATGACTAGAGCCATCCTGAATAAGCCCGCGCGCGCAATAAGTGGAATAAAAAAGTGGTTGCACCACAAAATATTTTCTCCTTTGCTAACATAATGAAGTTAGGAAGCTAATCAAGCAACATTGAAAACTTCGCGTGATAAAAAGAAATTTTTTAAATACCAGTTTGAGAGAGTTTGGTTTATGTGCATGTGTACGTGTAAATGCACACACACACACACACACACACACACATATATATATATATATATATAATATATATATACACAACAGGTAAATATGTATCATACACCACTTGTATATAGGTATGCACTTGCATGTAATTCTAAATATGTAAGTACATGTGTGTACGCATGTGCACCTGAGCGAGACAATTTTACGTTTTACTTTTACACGAGTATGTACACCAATGGAATACGCACATTAATAAACATATATATTAACATACACGAATGAAAAACGTACACGAGAACATGCGCGCATGAGCGTACATGATATGCGTACACGAGTGAACATACCTATAAAATATACTGAAACGAACACACGAAAAGGTTGAAAAAGCGACGAACGAGCTCTGACAAATTAACTTGTTTGGTTGCAAGTTTACTGTCGTGGTTGCGTCTTGTCGATCCGATGTGGAATAGATACTGAAAGAAAAAACCTATTTACAACAACACATACCTGAATAGACGTTGTATATATAAAATACGTACATGAATACACGCACACAAATGAAAAACTACAAAACTATACACATAATGTATCTCCACACTCCCCTCTACTCCCCTCTCCGTAGCACATTAATTCAAAGACTGAATCCCGATAATTGCACGCGAGAGTCAACTTTTAATTTCAACTAAACAGAGGGGTTCATGACACTTTGACAACAAAGGCGGGAACCCACATCACTGTCGTTCCATTCAGTTTAAAAATTGTAAATGAAGTCATATAATTTCCCCTTTTTTACGATCGTTAAAAGTTGTGAAAGGAAATAACTCGTTTACCGGCCTTTGTAATATACAAACGAATTTGTGTGTGTGTGTGTGTATATACATAACAACGAACACGGTATGGCGTGTGTAGAGTAAGCTCAAAGTCTGTTTAACTTGCTTATTAACTGCTGTGATAGTTCGCCCATTCAGTTTATATATCCAATTACGTTTGTCTTTAATAATAATAATAATAATGAATTAAAGCTATTTTTTATTTATGAATTTAGTTGGTTGGGCTTCAATGAATGTCGTTTTTAAATTTTTTTCTGATCTGGTTTTGACGGGTTAATGAGGTGGGGTAAATAAACAAGGGAAAAAAAAAAAAAAAAAAATATATATATATATATATGTTATGGTGGTGTGGACTCTATAGGGTGTTTATATAATTGGTGTATGAGCGCGTGTCTTGGCTCGTCCGGCCTATAGAACGGGAGTTCTATAGGGTCTACTGATTAGGTTCGGATTGCCAGGGGGACTTTACCTTCAGGACGACCTGAAATGCGTTGTGAGTTCCGTGTCCTTGGCTGGGGGTTATGGTGTTTGCCCTATGAACTCTCAGGCATCGAGATGTCAGCGATCCTGTTGGTTTGGTAAGCTTTGTGTGGGTGATTGATGGGGCGAGAAAAGCTTACATTATTTATTAATGAATTACTGATGAATTAAATTAGGTTTGCCGAAACGGCGATGAGTTTATGCATACTACATACTGGGGTACTTCAAATAACAAAATTCCCCCGGGTGAGGCTCGACACGACCTTCTATATAGAAGGACTTGAGTCTCGCGGATGAGTATTGGGGACTCTGGCATGAGAGCGACAATAACATGTCCACAAAAGGAGTGCCATATGCAGCTACTCGTGACGTCAAAGGAGGGTCATTTTATAATATACTATCTATATATGCACGGTCTGTGTGTATCATAAAAAACTCAGGGGACCATTCTGAGTTCATTCCTATCATATATATATATATATTATATATATATATAATATATATATACAAAGCTGGGCACAAACCGTTAATCCGTTAATCCTTAATTAACGAAGTTAACTTTTTCGTTAACGATTTAACTTTTAAGTTAACTGAAAATCATTATCGGACTAATTAACTTCCGTTACATTTAACTTCCGTTAACTCAAGTCCGTTAACCCAAAAAATTCATAAATAAACGTTTAAAAGTTTCTATTATTTTCAGTGCTGAGCAGGTGCGCAATTAATCCGCCACTGTTAATAGTGATGAACGAATTTCCATTTCCGCAGTGCAAAATCAGGCGATATATTTGTTTCCGTCGCCACAATTTGTGTCTTACCAAATATGGTAGTTATTTATGGCATTGGTTTGAGCAAAACATGGTCGACTGTAAAATCAGGCGGAAAGATTTGCCATTTGAGTTGAATGTTTCAACTTCTTTCAAGAAATATCACGAGCATTTTAAGGCACTTTCAAAATATATATGTAACAATTACAACAAATAACTACATTCGTTTCATTTGCAGTCTGTCTCATGCGCAACATGTTTGTGCTAGTGAATATTTAAAAATAATCGTTGTCAAGTAAGTCATGTATATTTATAATATGTCTGTGAGTACCTTATTAGTAGTCTCCTTGATACATTTCAAGAACCATAAAACTGATCAGGTAAGATTTCAATTCTCATGTCACTTTGATGACATAAATTAAGTCAATTGATGTCTTACAATGGGAGCGTTTTCACCTTAACCCTTTATGTCCTGGCGGTACTTCTAGGTACCACATCTTTAAAATCTCCATAATTATTTTTCTACCCGGTTGATCCTGCCGGTACTTTCAAGTCCCAATGTGAATTAGTTTCTTTATGAGATAATAGATGGCGTTGAGAAGTAAATGTGAGCGTGTGGCGCCAGAGGCTGTTTACTCTTTAGTATCTCTGCTGTGAAGACCAAAGAAATTTCAGTGCAATTACTTCCGAATATTCTGTGCCATATCTGTTCCAAATAACAAAGGTAAGGGTTATTTTATTTTTTATCCTGTTCTTGAAATGTTCAAGAATGCTTCAAACAATTGTTGTTCTTGTTTATTATTTTTAAGTGTGAAATAATAAAGGATTTATTGAGTCAACTTCTAAGTACCAACAGGACAAAAGGGGCATAAGTCTACATCGTTTTCTTTTGGTTTTCTTTCAATTTTATGGATGACTATTTTAATTTATGTGGAAATATTTGAACTTGAACGTTTGTTCTCTATGGGCAAGGACATCCTGAGGGCCAAGAGATCATTCCTGTTGATGAAAACTTTGATATACTAATTTTCATGAAGAGCAACATGCATCTCATGGACAAAATGGAGAACGAGAAGAAGAGGGAAAATTAAATTATATATATATTGTGTTTTTCATTTTTTTTATAATAAATTTAACGTTAACGGTTTATCGGTAACTTCCGTTACATGTTTAACGGATTAACGGTTAACGAAGTTAACTTTTGGTTAACGGATTAGCGGTTAACGAAGTTAACTTTTTGGTTAACGGTGCCCACCACTGTGTATATATATATAATATATATATATATATATACAGTTCCGTGCGATGATTCCTCATTTCACGAAGGTCAAGCTTGTCGCCCCTCCTCTCGAGTTGGCCTGGTGAAGTAGTGAGTTGGTTTCTTGTCCTCTCCACCTCACATAGCAGGTATGCCCGGCTCATCGGGGATGTTCTGCGCCAGGCGTCTAATCTTCTTTTGAAGATGTCCACTGCAACACCATTTGTGTTCCTTAGGTCTTTGGGCAGCTGATTAAACAGTTTTGGTCCTCTCACAACAAAACTATTTTCTTTCAGGGCTCAGGATGTTCCTGTCTAGCCTTAATTTGGGAACACGACACAGTCTTCCTTTTCTACTTTCCACTGTTGTTTGAGGAGTTACAGGGTTCAGAGTAAGATTAGGGACTAGTTCTCCATTATTTTCCAAGTGGAAATCATGGTGTATCTCTCTCTTCTCCTTTCCAGTGAATATAGGTTTAGTTCGCATAACCTTTCCCAGTAATTTATTTATTTGCACCCCTGATCTTGGGTGTGAAGCTTCTCTGAATCCCTTCTAGCTGTCTAAGTCTTCTTTTATGGGGATGTTAGGACCGAGCAGTATTCCAATTTGGGTATGATCAGTGTTTTCAGTAGAGGAATCATTATATTCTTATTCCTTCGTTTAAAGGTTCTCAGTATCTGCCCGGTTATTCTCTTTGCTCTGTTTACTGCTATCTTATTTTGTGTTCCAAATTTCGCACCATCAGTCATTACAACCCCTAAATCTTTTGCTCTAGAATTTCTCTGAATTTCCTGTCCATTTGGGGTATAATATTCCATGGATTTAGGTCTTCTCTTTGTCCGTACCTTAACAGCTGACATTTCTCGGTGTTAAACTTCATATTGTTGTCTTCCGTCTACTTGTAGAGTCGTTTATGTCGGTTTGTAGAGATCCTATATCTTCTGGGTTTCTTATTTTTCTACTGATCTTTGTGTCATCGGCAAAGGATGTTACTGCGCTGTTTCTGGTAACGTCCTCATGATTATGAAGAGTAGTGGAGCTAATACTGTTCCTTGTGATACTGAACTGAGGACCTCTGATTCTGATGAAGATACTTGTACTGTAACGACTTGCCGCCGCTCACTAAGGAAATTATATGTCCATTTCCTACTTTTCCTGTTATTCCATATATTTCAGTTTATGTATTATGATTCCATGGTCACACTTGTCACATATACAGGTGTTCATAACATGTGGGACACACTTTCAGGATGGATTCAGGACCTGCAATCAATGAAAAAGTCTATATAAACATATGTCCGAAATCGCTTTGTTTCGAGTTACAGCCCGTTTTGTGTTCCAGCAATTCTTTCCGCAAAACTGTTTACAGACGCTGCTTGCCGACAATGTTTGTGAGTGTGTACGAGACTTATTCACGTACGGCCTTGCCGATTGTAATGTTTCGTACACTCTATGACATGTTTCAGTATCGTTGAGTGTAGAGCCATCAGTCAGTCAGAGGTGCATCGCGGTGTTTCACTGTTCGTATTCGAACTTCTTACCGTGATATGAGAATAAAAACCACTCTAATAGACAGAGTTTATTTCCACGACAGTTTCGACGCCCACTGTCGTGGAAATAAACTCTGTCTATTAGAGTGGGTTTTTATTCTCATATTTTGACCTTCACGTAAAAAAGTGAAGTTTTTGCATTTCTTACCGTGAATAAGTGCAATCCAGTGAAAAAAACCTTAAAGTTTTTGTGCTATTCAGTGATAGTGTGCGTTTGAAGTGAGAATGGAAGCTTATTCAAACAGAGAAATGGCAGACATGCATCTCATGTATGGAGTTGCCGAGTGTAATGTGGCCGCAGCAAGACGTCTGTATGCGGAAAGGTTTCCGAATCGCCGTCTGCCATATAAGAAGACCTTTTCAGAGAATAGACGAGCGTCTTGGCGATACAGGATCATTTAACAAACGAGTTTCAGATGGTGGTAGACCAATCGGCGCCAGAACTGTTGAGTTGGAGGAGCGGGTCCTGAATCACGTGGAGGAACATCCTGGTGTCAGCACCCGAAGGATAGCAGCAGCAGAGGGTGTAAGATACACAACTGTGTGGAGAATTTTCCGGGAACAACAGCTTTACCCATATCACATTCAGAGAGTACAAGGTCTTATTGAAGCTAATTTCCCACCACGAGAGGCTTTTTGTACTTGGTTCCTTCAACAGTGTGCTCGCGATCCTCTTTTTCTATCCTCCGTGTTGTTTTCTGATGAGGCTGCCTTCACAAGAAATGGCGTGATCAATTTTTACAACAATAATTTAGTATCAAATGTATGAGCAGGACTTATTGCCGATAACTTAATCGGTCCTTTTGTTTTGCCTGGAAGATTAACAGGAGAATCCTATTCCAATTTTTTCAGGAATGATTTAAGCGATTTACTAGATGAAGTTCCTCTTGGTTTCCGACGTCGTATGTGGTTTATGCATGACGGCGCTTCGCCTCATTTTAGTCGAGTAGCCAGGGACTATTTGGATGATCATTTCCCTGATAAATGGATAGGCCGTGGAGGAGCCATTGCGTGGCCTGCTCGCTCCCCAGTCCTTAATCCACTCGATTTTTACCTGTAGGGTCATCTGAAATCCATCGTTTACGTGACACCCATGACAACGTTGAAATACTTCGCCAACGTGTAGAACAATGATGCCAGAAAATCCGAACAATACCTGGAATGTTTGAACGCGTCAGGCAGTCTATGACGAGGCGTGTTCAGGGGTGTATTCAAGCGCAAGGCAGTCATTTTGAGCACGTTCTTTAAAGGTAAGGCGGATACTTGCTGGAAAACATAACGAGTTGTAACTCGGAAACAAAGCGATTTCGGGCATATGTTTATATAAACTTTTTTCATTGTTTTCAGTTCCTGAATCCATACTGAAAGTGCGTCCCACATGTTATAAAACACCTTGTATATATATATATACACACACACACACACACAGGGTGTTTCAGGAGGAAAGGTCAATACTTCGGGAGGTGATAGTATCGGTTATTGTGAGAAAAGAAGTTCATATGAACATGTGTCTAATTCTGAATGGTTACGGAGATAGAGTTGTTTGAATCCACAAATACAAAAGCATTATTAATGGTAATCAAGAAAGAGAAACCAATTACTGTTTCTAACATTTAATGTTTAAACATTGGCATTTTGAATGGTATCAGATACAGAAATTACAAATTTGTTACAGTTTACAATACGTTTTCGAAAATCCCACCGTCAACCTCAATACACTTTGCAACTCGTGCGCGAAGATCACGTGTTGTTCGTCTGAGTTGATCTTGACGTTCCTTTATGCGGGCAGCATCATCCAAACTGCTCGCGAACAATTCGTCTCGTGTATCCACCTCTCTTTTGTAAACTTGACTTTTCATCCACCCCCCAAACAATAATCTAACGGAGAGAGGTCTGGAGACCTTGGTGGCCATTGAATGGGACCACCGCGGCCGATCCATCGACCAGGGAAAGTTGGTTTAGGTATTGCATCACCAGACGGGTAGAATGTGGAGGAGCTCCGTCATGCTGAAAGTACATACCAGCGCGTGTAACCAAAGGAACATCCTCCAATAGTCCTGGCAATTCATTTTGTAGAAATTCTAGGTAACTTTGTCCTGTAAGACGATTCTCTAAAGTAACAGGGCCAATCAGCTGATCATCGATGATACCGCACCACACATTGGCAGAGAAGCGATGTTGAAAATTTGTTTCCACAGTGGTGGCATTTGGATTTTCGTCTGACTACCGATGGGAGTTACGAGTGTTGTTGATACCGTCACGGGTGAAAGTAGCTTCATCGGTGAACAGTATTAATCGAAGCAATCGGCGATTAGCATTTACCCAATGACAAAATTCCAGTCGCATGGCAGCGTCTCCTGGTTGAAGGTGTTGTACACGCTGTACATGATATGGATGCAAGCCTTCCTCACGTAATGTTCGCCATACTCTCGTGTGTGGTTCACCGAGACGTGTAGAAATTCTTCGTGAGCTAGTAGTAGGACTACGCTCTACCAACTGAAGAATGTTTTCCACTTCATCCACATCTTGTTGACCTTCACGTTCAGATGAAACATGAGCGCTGGAAAGTGTACCAATCTCACGCAGTGTTGAAAATCCTGGTAAACACTTCGATCCGGAATTTTGCGGTTCGGAAACCGTCGACGGTATTCTGCAACAGCAGCTGTTGCACTTCCATCGCAGAAACCGTAGACATACACCATATCTGCATATTCGGCATGTGTGAAGGTGTGTGGCATTCTTAACACTGCTTCAAACACCAAACAATGTCACTCACAACAGTCAGCTGTCGATTGGCTTATGTTACATGCTTACATTACAGCTTACATGGTTCAAGGTTATAGGGGAGGGAAGGGGGAGGAAGAGCTGCGCGTGCATCAGACTCAAACAACTCTATCTCCGTAACCATTCAGAATTAGACACATGTTCATATGAACTTTTTTTTCACAATGACCGATACTATCACCTCCCGAAGTATTGACTTTTCCTCCTGAAACACCCTGTATATATATATATATATATATATATATATATATATATATATATATAAGGTGTCCGAGAAGTCGGGAAACATAGGAACAAATTCTATTGCTAGCGGGCTTGAACCTGGTACCAGTGTGTGTGTGTGTGTGTGTTAACCTATCAGTTCGTTATCAACATGTTCGGGATAGTTATAACATTTCAGATTTACCTGCAGGCAGAAGATTAGCAGCACGCTGTGGTATCGTAATAATTACCAGCAAATACCTAATATAAACACTTTTTATGCAGGAAGGAGGAGCCAAGGGCGAATGCCCGCAAAAGCGCCCCTCCCCCCATAGAAGAAGAGAGCCAAAATCTAGGTCCGTGGTTTTCGAGATGACTAGACACTCTGCATTTGAAAGATGGGAGGTCATAGACAGGAGGAAAGATGAACTGAAGAAGATTGTTCCAGAGTTGACCGGTTGAGTAGATGAAAGATAGAAAGTACCAATTAACCCTAGTGTTACAGAGTTGGGCATGAGAAAGTGTCGAAAGTCTGGTGCTGAGTGCTCTCCTCAAAAGAGGAGGCATGCAGTTAGAGTTCAAAACAGCGATAGTAAAGAGAGAGTGAGGCAACATACGGCAAAAAGAGAGAGATTGAAGACAGTCAGTAAGAGGCGGAGAATTGATGAGACAAAAAGCCTTTGATTCCACCCGGTCAAGTACAGCTGTGTGGGTTGAGCCACCCCACCCCCTCCGTCATATGAGACCTTAGATGTTGCGAAGGGGTTACACGACCCCATAATTCCATTTTAACAGACATGGAATTAATGATAAGCTTTGAAAAGATTGAAAAGGGTGGGCAAAAAGTCTGGGCACCCCCTCAAGATATTTTCATATCCAATTTTTACATTGGAGTGGGTGCCCAGACGTTTTGCCCACCCTGTGCATAGTAAATTTCATTGAAGTCTTTGTGTAAACTTAGCCTACCATCATAATCAGTCAGAAAGGCCAGAAAATGAAAGCAACATCACTTCCGCAAGATTCAACCGGCGTCCCCTCCGGTTTTTCAGCCTCACACAACATCCATCCATTCGACCTTCGAATCTTCACCTCCATTCAAAACGTTTTTCATCACTTAATCTGGCTCGTAGTCTCTCCCGTCGTCCGAGTCTACCTCCGAAGAAACTCAGGTCTGTAAACCTCACATAGGCTACCAGCTCATTTGGCCTACAGTTTATTTCGTCGTGCCAAACAACTGTTGTGTAGCGTACGAAACTCAATATACTCTTAGCCTAACCGAATAACCTCTCTTCAAAGTGTCCTCAATACCGTTCAAGCTAACTCACGCATTTACGACCGCACTTAGGCCTATTCCGTTATTATACCAATACCGCATTTTCATTACCCCCAGTTATTGCTTGCTTACTTTTGTGTGTGTTCAATACCGTATATCTCATCACCCTAATTATTGTTTCTTGTCACTATTGTATCATTTAACTCTTTTACTGTATAAAATAATTTCTTATTGTTAATAATCATTCATTGCAACATTGTACAAATTCCATATAAATAATTGTTAATCACTGTGAACGAATAATTCATTTATCTTTCTGATTAAACGAAAACCACAAAGGCATTTCTATCTCTTTCATTAAATATTGTTTATTTGGTTAAAAGGCCAAATTGGTGACCTATAACATTTCATTCCATTTTTACTCCGCGTATTATAGTAGGCCTACCGTTGCATAGGCCCTATATATATATATATATACACTAGCCTAAGACCGGCCCTTCGTGCGGGTCGCGGGTAGCAAAAATTAACCAAACTATCACGACTTAACCTAACCAATCGTCAAGGGCGTACAATTAACCTAAAAAATAAATAAAAAACATTTATTTTTATTTATTTTTATATATTAAGAGAAGAGGATTCTTTATACTGTACGGCATTGACGATTGGTTAGGTTAAGTCGTGCTAGTTTGGTTAAATAAAAAAAAAAAAAAAAAATTATTTTTTTTTAGGGTAATTGTACGCCCTTGACGATTGGTTAGGTTAAGTCGTGATATTTTGGTTAAAGCTAACGAAAATATCACGACTTAACCTAAACGTTCCTGAGCGTGACCGACTGACAAACTGAGCGGGACGGACTGACTGACAGACATTCCTGGGTGTTTATAGTATATATATATATATATATATATAACTAAAAACCGTTTAAATTTCTATTTCGGAACACTTTATATGACAAGAATTGAGCTGACCTTTGAAGCCAATTTTCATTTTAATAAAAGCGTAACACTAAAGCAAAGCCATTTAGAACGTGTTTTCATAGAGAATTTTTAATCTGGAATTGGAAAGCCAACGCTGTCGTCATTCTCCTTTTATTATTTAATGCTTAATAAATCTGTCTCTCTATTTAAATCTTAAAGCGGAGAAGAAATTTATTAAGTAGAAAGTATTAACTGGCAACTGTATTTCAGTATTACCATCTATCTACCTTACCTCAAGGCAAACTGTCTGAATACTCGCAAACGTTCAGTGAAAAACTATTGAAGAGGAATCGTAAACTCGTTTGAGAAGAGATTTGTGTAATCGACTGTACATGTTATTTCTGTATGTTCTGTGTGTTATTTCTGTAGAAGTTAGAAGTTTCAGTTTTAACTACGGATGGTGTTGTATGTAGTGACTGTAAACGATAAAGTGGAAATACATAATATACAAAAGATTGAACAATTCGAATCTCCAATATATATATATATATATATATATATATATATATATATATATATATATATATATATACAGGGTGTACATAAAGTCAGGATCTATTTTTGTGAAATAATTATTTTTTCTATTTTTCTTTTCAGAAGCCCTTAGAATGAATACAGAAGAGCGTGTGGCAATAGTAATTTGGCGAATCGAGGGAAAGAAATACAATGACATCAGAGAGAAGTTTAGGAGATTTCATAAGCCGGGGCCGATAGACAAGACAATACGAAAATTGGTGAACAAATTTAAACGAACGGGATCTGTAAATGATGAAGCAAGATCAGGACGACCGTGTATGTCAGATCTTACCGTGAATGCAGTACGCGGAATTATCACTGAGGAGCCACGTACGTCCGTTCGTGCTGCATCACACGGACTCGGCCTCCCGACGTCATCTGTGCACAAAATTCTGAAAGTTAATTTGCAGAAGAAAAGCTATCATTTGCAGGTTTTACATGATTTACATGAGGAAGATTTCCCTCGACGAAGTGCTGTGTGTGCTGATCTCGTAGAACAAATCTGGAGTGATAATTAATTCACCGTGTAACACAAAATTTGTCCATGAGTTAAAACTATTATTTTCTGATTTTTTAGGGCATAAATAAGTAAAAATGAGCAGTCACCAAGTTCAGACTTCGGTTCTGAGTTCATGAGATCGATTTATTGATTTTTTGCCATTTTTGCTTATTAATTTAAGGGTTTTTCACACTATCTGCTTTTAAATCAAATGAATCCTGTTAAGTATAATTTTAATTGATGTTAACACGATTATTATGATAAATCAATGATGAAAAATGAAGTTCTCCAGGCCCCGTCTTTAGAAATGAAAATAAAAAGAAGGAAACGAGTAGGGAATAATTATGTATTATAATATGTTAATACACAGACAGTGATACAGTGCAGTGATGCAGAGCGTTGATAAAGAGTATTGCTACGGAGAATTGATACAGAATTGATACAAAAATTCTAGCATTATAGTTTAATCAAAAAGAAGTTTGTCTACGAGATTGGCGATTGTATTTCAGTTCACTCTCACGCAAAAGGTTCCAGATATAGTCCCCCATCATACTTTCATTGTACTGTCCCTTGTAGCGTTCCTCGAAAGAGCTGACATCCTGGTGAAATCTTTCACCTTGTTCTTCTGAGTAGTCTCCCATGTTTTCTTTGAACTCATCAAGGTGGGCGTGTAGTACGTGCAGTTTCAGCGACATCCGGCAGCCCATGCTCCGGTACGTGTCCACAAGTTCGTCAACGATTTCCCTGTAGTTCTCTGCCTTGTGGTTTCCGAGGAAACCTTTGACTAGAGAAACGAAGCTTGTCCAAGCTGCCCGCTCAACCTCAGACAGCTTCTCAGGAAAGCTGTCGGAGTCAATAAGTCGCTTCACCTGAGGGCCCACAAATACTCCTGCTTTGATCTTCGCCTCCGACAACTTCGGGAACAGCTCCTGGATGTGCTTCAAGGCCTCACCCTCTGGATCCAGCTGTTTAACAAACTGCTTAATGATGCCCAATTTGATGTGCAGGGGTGGCATCAGCACTTTCGTTGGCTCCACCAGCGGCTCTTGCTTCACGTTATGGGCCCCAACCTCATAGCCGGTCCTGAGGGGCCAGTTCCTCTTCTCGTAGTGAAGGGCTGTATTTCGGCTATCCCAGAGGCACAGATAGCAAGGGAACTTGGTGAAGCCTCCCTGAAGTCCCATCAAGAAGGCCACCATCTTGAAATCGCCAATGACCTCCCAGCTGAATTGGTCGTACTTCAGTGCACTCAGCAGGATTTTGACGTTCTGGTACTCTTCTTTCATGTGCACTGAATGAGCCAGAGGAATCGAGGGCCACTGATTTGTGTTGTGCAGTAAAACAGCCTTGAGGCTTTTAGATGAACTTTGTTGGGTCCACCATACAGAAATAGCAGTCCGTGAGATGGTCTGAGGGCTCACGCCAGACACGGGGGATAGCGAAACGCATTGCCCTCTTCTCTCCTCTAAACCAACCTTCAAGAGTGCGGTGGCAATAGTCACAGATGACATGTGGTGCCCAGCGTTTGTCTTGGTCACCGACTGGCATTCCGAAGTAGGCATGATAGGCTTCCTTTGCACGGGTGCAACTGTCCAAGCAGTGTTTTTTAGCCGTCTTTGCGAAGAACTCGCCGCACACGTAGCAGAAGGAATCCGCTGGGTATTTGCAACCACGAGCAGCCATAACAGTAACTTCGTCACACGTCACATGTCTGAAAAAGTAAAAATAATGGATTAATTTAACCCTATATGGACATAATTCTTATTTTTGTCTTAAAATTTTTTTTACCTATATTAAACATTCATTTAGAGTACTTTGAACATAAATATGTGATTTTTAATGTAATATATATATATATATAAAATATATATAAATAATATATATATATAATATATATAATAATATATATAATGTAATATATATAATACAAATTGGACAACCTTATACCACGTGGCAAAGAAGGCATGGATGTCAGAGCCATCAATATTGTTACGTTTCAATAAAATATTCTAGTGCTCAGTTTATCAGAATTGTTTTATATTACTTCAGCCACTCTAACAACATATATTGAGCAATAAAAAATTATTCAACTTACCTTTAATCAAATAAAGTGATAAAAAAAAAAAACGAACTGCGTAACCATACACTTTTACTTCTACTGACGCACTAACTTATTTTTTTCATTAAAGCTCGGTTTTCTGCAGTAGGACTTGCCAATTCGTGATATAAACCCTTGAACCGTTACAAATTTGACGATATCGTCATTTAAGTTAAAATGTACTTGTTTCGGTAAATATATAGTAAATTTTGAAGCGTTTACAGATCTGTCGCAGATGTCCATATAGGGTTAAAAAATAATAATATTCTTATTTCAACAAAATCGATGTACTGACAACAAACCCGAAGTTTAAAATCACTGACAGCTTTTTTCCAGTGATTTGAAGCATAATGAATCAGAAAATAAAGGTTATTGCCCAGAAACAAAGAAAATTTTTTTTTTTGTTACACAGTATAATTTAATGGACAACATTCTCTTTAGTGATGAAGCCACTTTCCATACGTGTGGAAAAGTAAATCGCCATAACTGTCGAATTTGGGCAGATGAAAGACCGAATGATTTCGTCCAAAATTGGGAAAGAGACTCACCTAAAGTTAATGTCTGGATGGGTTTAACAAAATCTAAGGTTTATGGTCCTTTTTTCTGTGCTGAAGCTACAGTTACGGGGCTTATTTATCTGGACATGTTGCAGCAATTCCTTGAACCTCAGCTGATTGGGGATAGGATTGTTAGTACCGTCGTCTATCAACATGATGGTGCTCCTTGTCACTATGCCAAAATTGTTCAGGATTATCTAAATGGACGTTTTCCAAATCGCTGGATCGGACGCGGAAGCAACAGACCTTGTGTTGCGAGATGACCAGATTTAACCCCTTTAGATTTCTTTGCATGGGGCTTTATCGAGTCGCACGTCTATCAGACGAAGATTACGAGTCTTGAAAACTTAGGAGGTACTCTACCCACATGAATACTACTATAATATAAAACTTAAAAAATCTTTATAACCAATATTGTTTGGCCAAACACCTAACTCTTCGAGGTACCTAAACCTACCTCTGGCGAGGCTCTAACTCTGGCGAGGGCGCTTTGCAATGGACCTAACTAAAACCTCTCGCGAGGATATCTTTGGAGAAGGCCATAAGATTAATGATAAGGACGATCAACTTCACGTCTGGCAACGTTCGTTCTTTTACTTAACTAATCTAATTAATTATTATTAATATTATTAGTATTATTATTAGTATTATTATATTAACATGTCAATAAATGTTAAGGATCATAAACTCTCTCTCTATATCTCTCTCTCTCTTTTATATAATCTTCAAAGACATCCGGTAAGAAATAAAGAGAAAGAAAGAAGTTAAATTCGATAAAAGCAAACAACAGGATGTATTAATATAGCAAGAAATCAGTCAGCTTCCGGTATGATAATGAGTCATCCACGCATTATGACTCACATTAGAATTACACTTCCTGAACCATCGCACCCAATCGCGATGCTAGGTAATACTAAGCATCGCTTGGGTTGACAGGGTAGTCCAAAAATAAATCCTTGTCGGATACAGGGTGATCCAGCGGATATGACTCACCAATCAAGATAGTTTCTATTTATAGATCATATTCAGTTTATAAATTGTTAGTACCTTAGAATAAACATGATGGTGCTCCTTGTCACTATGCCAAAATTGTTCAGGATTATCTAAATGGACGTTTTCCAAATCGCTGGATCGGACGCGGAAGCAACAGACCTTGGCCAGCGAGATCACCAGATTTAACCCCTTTAGATTTCTTTGCATGGGGCTTTATCAAATCGCACGTCTATCAGACGAAGATTGCGAGTCTTGAAAACTTACGTACACGTATACGAACTGCTGCAGATAACATAACCCCGCAAATGCTCCAGAATGTGTTTAGAAATGCTGCGGAACGATTTGAGCTGTGCAGGGATACTGATGGGCGTCACGTCGAATCCTACTCTTAATCTATATTATAATAAGAGAGGTGTCCGTCTGTCCGTCACACTTTTCAGAAATTGTAAAAAAAATTCAGAAATTGTATTACGGGCGGAATGTGAAGCTCAAGATTTTCATGACTGTGTTCTTTTCTGTAGTTTAGCAATGGGGGAAGGGTGGAGGTGGGGGTAATGGGGGATGGGTGGGGTAATGGGGGAGGGGGTTAGCCCCCAAGTTGTATGAATGGGGGTGAGGAGGTTTTGGGAGATACCAGATTCAGAAATGTTGACACAATGTGAAGCTCAAAATTTTCACGGCTGGGTTCTTTTTTTGTAGTTTAGCCTGTCTAACCGTCAGCGAAGCGGCGGGAACTGTACTAGTTATTTAATAAATGTTACCACTTTATCATTTTATGATTGAATTCCATATAATTTTCAAGTGCTTCACAAAAATAGATCCTGACTTTATGTACACCCTGTATAATGGTTCTAATTCCTGTATAAACTTTTTATTTCAGACGTACGTCAGGTAAAATTTAGTGAATATTGAGTTTCGGGGCCACCTATTTTTTTGGACCTTTGATTGCTAAAATAACTTTGACCGATGTAATTTGAAATATTTATGACTTATTATTACGAAAATGTAATTTTCCTTCAGGCAGTTGTTAATTGCTGTTGAAGTAAAATCTTGACTATTGTTGACGCCTTTTCTCAGGAAGAAAATATTCTCTAATTTTTATTATGGACAAATTAATTGTCGTATCCCAAAAACAAAATTTATTGCACGACTTTGTCGCTGCGACGAAGTTGTAACGACAAATCGCAAAGAATAGGTACTGTGTTGCATCCGGCTGCGTTGTATTGTCCCAAGTGCAGTAGGCTACACGAGCGACTTTGTCACAGCGTCACTGCCACGTGGCACTAAAAACGAAGAAATCGCAGCGACTTGTCGCGCCCCATGTAGCTTGCAACAGCCACTGTTATGTTACTGCGACACCTTCCAACTCTGGCGCAGCAACAAAGTCACTCATGTAGCTTTGGTCAAATTACTAATATTTTTTTTGTGTGTATGTGTGTGTCACAGGGAAAAAATCAGTAAATGCTGCTGACATTTGGAATATTGATCTGGGTACGTTATGTTGCAGACATTTTTGCAGAATGCATAAGCATATAACTTATGCAATACTTGGAAAATTTGTAAAAGATTAACTTGTGGCTGAATTGTATAGAGTTATGTTGTAATGTAATTATTATTATTAAGAAAATTTACTCTGTATAGTTTCCTGATTAGAATTCATAATGTTCTATATATTTTGGGGAAGCATTTTACACAGTACAACTGGTGGAACTTGGTTGCATCTGCTTTACAGGCCAAGGCTACACGAACAATTTTGTCGCTGCGTCAGAGTTGCAAGGTGTCGCAGCGACACGATCGCAGTGGCTGTTGCAAACTACATGGGGTGCGAGAAGTCGCTCCGATTTCTTCGTTTGTAGTGCCACGTGGCAGTGACACTGTGACGAAGTCGCTTGTGTAGTCTATAATTGTCGCAGCGACTGTCTGTCGTGTAGCTTGCCCCATAGGAAAAAACAGTACTTATTCTTTGCGATTTGTCGTTACAACTTCGTCGCAGCGACAAAGTCGCTCGCGTAGTCTTGGCCTAAATATTAGGTTTCGAGGAGACCAGTTTTGTGACAAAGTCGAAATTTGTTCCAAAGATCCTGACTGACTGAAATTAGTCACGTAAGAAATAACAAACCAATCTAAAACAACCACCTAACCTAGAATAATCTGGTCTCCGCGAAATGTATATTAACCAAAATATTTTACACACGAATAGTACACAACACACAAGTATCGTTATTATTATTACTATAACATTTTAGAGTCGTCACCTATTCGCTATTCGTCACGATCATGATTGCGTTTGGTAACTTTCATACGGTAACAGAATCCGTGACCGAATATAGTGAAAATTAGCTGAGTTATGATTACTCTTGTTTACAAATAAAGCAGCCAAAATCGATTTAATTTGTAATGTGGGTTTGATTAACTAAATTTAGTTTTAAAAAACAAAAATTTAATGTTATTTCCTACCAAGCAACATTAGGCTATGTAGGCTTCAGGCTTAAGTTGCATAGCCTACTCTTTGACCCTAGTTAGACCATATGTAGCCTTGCCAAAAATTAGGCCTCTTTTCACGAGTTCATTTAAGAAAGACACAAATATTCCCATCTGGTGTTTGTGAGGTTATAATGAAATAAAAATTAGTCACAAGACCTTTTATGACACCTAATATTCTTGCTTAAATGTAGGATATTTCAGAAGTCTTGAAACTGTGTTTACGATATTAATTTTTAACGTAAGAGGTGAACGGGGCTAGCTAATTATCTTCTACTCAAAATTTTACCTTAAAAATATAATAACCTTAAGCTCACTTACACTTTTGTTTACAAACGAATGATGACTTTTTTACGCGATTAGAAAGTAATCACCCTCTTCAAAATTATCGCTTTGATACCCTAATCATGATTGCTTTGATACGATATCATTGACGAATAGATGATGTTTGATCGCGATCAAAGTAATCATGAGTGGAGTATCACCGATGAAGAGATGACAGCTTCGGTTATTATTTAACACATTGATTGCCAAGTGGGGCGTCAATGAAACGTCACCCTGGGCCAAAGTAGTTTTTTCATAAATGTACTTATTTCCTCCCGACAAATGCTTTTGTACCATTCTTATAGCACTAAAGTGGAAAGACACCCGTGATGTTAAGGTTCTTTCAACAAAGCATAACCCTGTGATGGTGGATGCATATGAAATAACAAAGGGCACACATCAGGCACAAGATGAAAATGTTAAAGAAATATTCAGCCGATTACTAGTGGAGAACAACGTAAACAAACTAGAAGGAGTAGACAAAAATCATAAACCATCATCTATTATGACTTAAGTTATAACAAAGGAAAAGCTGGCATAAATTTATCTGACCAAATGGCTTCATGCGCCACAAAAGCGAGTGTCAAGAGGTTCCAAGAAGTGGGGATCGAACTACTCTTCGGAATAACTCTTGTAAATGTTTTTGTGGTGTATAAATTGTCACAAAAAATTAAACTAAGAAGTTTCAAAGAAAAGATAGCTTCAGCACTACTTGACCTTCCTGATCAAGGAAGGCACTCAAAGCCAAATTATGCCAATGTTCATACGTTGACAGGAATGTCCATTGAGAACGGGAAAAAAATGAGATATTGTAAAATTTGTCGTGCAAAGCTGAAGGGTAAGAAAGCTCGAGATGAAGCTTAAAAAAGACAAGGCTTGTGCACACATACTACCCACAGTGTCCAAAAACTCCATATTTGTGCCAACAATGGTGATCATCATAAAGACTAGTTCTTGTCATAGTTTAGTAAATCCTTCCAGTCATAATATGTTGCCAGTGTTTATTTCAATAAAATATAATTATGTTTTTTACACTAAAGTATAATGTTTACTTATGTTATTTTCAATAAAGGGTAACTATCTTGTTTTGTTCAATAAAAAATAATGCTAAATAATACTCACCTATATTGCTATCTAAGTTTCTCAAAAATTGTTTTATGAAACCAATGCGAAATCGTATACAATGCCAGTATTTGGCGTCTAACATGGCTCCGTCTCTAAAATCCACTGTCAGTCACGTATGAATGACGTACCTCCACCTTTCAAGAGTGTTAGTCACATATGACTGACATGGTAGTCAGTGTTAATTGGAGTGCGAGCAGGATTAAACTTCCTATAAGCAACTCTCAGTATATGTATATATATATATATATATATATATATATATATATATATATATATATATATATATATATATATATATATATATACACACACGGTACATTCGTTACATGTTGTAAACACATACAAGTGCTATATTAAACTCTGATATAACAATTTCCCAAGAGAATTTAATGTCTGTACATACATTGTACAGACATTGTGAGGCATGAATAAGAAAATTGTATATACTGTATATATATATATATATATCGGGTGGCCACAAAAAAACTTTACTTAATTGAAAGTTTAATAACTGCAACAATTTAAAACTTATGCGATTGAGATTTTGCACACATTAACAGATGCATATAATCTATAATTGTTGGAATTTTCAAATATGTAGGTTCTATAGTTTTGTTACAGTGAACAATTTAAAAGCATATGTCTAAAAATAGCATGCCTGGTGTGCATCTGACACGTACGTGCGCTAGCGTAGGCTAAACCTAATGTAGCGTAGTATGACACGCGCGCTGGCGTAGGCTAAACCTAATGTGAATTTGCTTTCTTTTATTTTTCCGCTAAAACCCCGCCAGCATGACGTTAAGTAAAAGTGATAAAGCCATCATAGAAGCATGTGTCAAGGAAAAAGGTTGGAATGGAAATAGGATTGTCCGAGAATTCCCCGCAAAGAACTGGACTCGTCAAAGTGTTTATAACTTAATAAGAAAGATAAAGGATACTGGATCAACAGCTAGAAAACCCGGCAGCGGCAGGCCCAAAAGTGTTTCAACAGAAGAAAATAAGGTTGCCGTGGAGGAACTGATTCAATCCCAGGAGAATACACCAGGAACTCATCGCTCCCAGAGACAGATTGCGTACGACCTTGGGATTTCTCGCTCCTCTTGTACAAGGGATTGTAAAACGTTTGAAATTGAAGGCCTACAAGAGAATTCGAGTTTCTCGGCGTGATCAGAATGTAAGAGAGCGTAGAAAGACCCGCTGTAAATCCTTATATGAACGCTACTCAGCTGAAGACGTGCAAAAAGTTGTGTTTACAGACGAAAAGGATTTCACGTTGGAGGTGGCCAAAAACAGGCAAAATGACAGGGTTTATGGTTCAAGGAAAAAGGACATTCCTCCCCCCAGGCTTTATCATGAAACCTCACGATTCAGCAGAAAAGTAATGGAATCGGCGGGAATTTCATGGAAGGGGAAAATACGAATTCATTTTATTGCCACAAACGAAACTAAAGTTAACTCTGAGCGCTACATCAACCTGTTAGATAATGGGTTACTTCCTGATTGTCGTCAGCTGTATCCTGATGAGGCCTACATTTTCCAGCAAGATGGGGCACCCGTCCATACAAGCCGAGCGACCCAAAATCATCAAGAGCAAGAGACCCCTAATTTCATCAAAAAGGATGAATGGCCGCCTCAGTCTCCCGACTGTAATCCGATGGACTATTCAGTATGGGATTCCCTCATGGTGAAGGTTTACGGCAGCCAGAAAGACAAATTCACCGAAGATGAACTTAAGGAGAAAATCAGTAGAGCATGGGAGGATATCACCTTAGATGAGGTTCGAAAGTGCATCTCCTCGTGGAAGAAGCGATTGAGGGCAGTTTACCAACAGGGAGGTGGTCACATTGACCATTTGTTTAAGTAAATTTTGTTAAGTTCAAATTCATTTTCTTCGGCATGCTATTTTTAGACATATGCTTTTAAATTGTTCACTGTAACAAAACTATAGAACCTACATATTTGAAAATTCCAGCAATTATAGATTATAACCATCTGTTAATGTGTGCCAAAGCTCAATCGCATAAGTTTTGAATTGTTGCAGTTATTAAACTTTGAATTAAGTAAAGTTTTTTGTGGCCACCCGATATATATGAGAGAGAGAGAGTTACAAGGAGTTACAAGGAAAAGAAGTACCTCAAAAGGCCTTGCGGCCGATACCGAGGAGGTACCAATGGCAACGGGTGCCACGGAAAATTTTCTACACACTCAAATAGTGTGCAAAATTTGGTCTAACCTTTTCTTGAACTGATCCACAGAGGAACTGTTCACAACTTCCGAAGGTAACCTGTTCCATGTGTCACAGATCTTATACGTAAAGTAATTCCCACACACACTAGTCCTAAACCGTTTCAAATCCAACTTCCAACCATTGTTGCGAGTTGGGTTATCATTTAAACTAAACATACTTCTAAAATCGACATCGTTGAACCCGCGTAAGAGCTTGAAAACCTCGATCAGTTGACCGCGCAGCCTCCGAGTTTCAAGCGAAAACAAGTTCAGGGCGCGTAACCGTCGATTGTAGCCCATATGCCTAACGGAAGGGATTAACTTTGTGGCCCTCGCCTGCACTCGCTCCAGCCTCTCAATATCTTTCCTGAGGGTGGGCGACCAGAACTGCACAGCATACTCCAGGTGCGACCGAACAAGGGAATTGTACAGTGAGAGCACAATCTCCTTGTTCCGAAACTGAAATTGCCTCCTGATATAACCCAATAGTTTCTGGGCTTCCTTTCCCACCTCTACACACTGTTTCGTAAACTTAAGGTCGCTGCTAATTAGCACACCCAAGTCCTTTTCTAAATCAGTCACCTCGATATTACTACCCAACATCGAGTAGTCCGACTTGGGATTGGCGTAGCCAATGTGCATCACTTTGCATTTACCCAAGTTAAACGGCATTTGCCATTTTTCGGACCACTTTCCTATCCTATCTTGGTCCGCACGCAGTTCCTCGATCGCTTCGGGCGTCCCAACATTGGCCCCAAGCTTGGTGTCATCAGCGAATTTGGCGATCCGACTGACGATACCACCGTCGATATCATTTATGTAAATGATAAACAACAGTGGCCCCAAAACGGAACCCTGAGGAACCCCACTAGTGACCGAGGCCCAACCCGATCTAGCCCCTTTAATTACCACCCTCTGCCGCCTATTCCTCAGCCAGTTTTCAATCCACCTACCTACTTCCCCACCGATACCCAGCGCGCGCACTTTCGTCGTTAGCCGGCGGTGAGGTACCTTATCAAAGGCTTTCTGAAAGTCGAGATAAAGTATATCAATAGCCCTACTCTTATCGTACTCACTCAACATGACGTGGAAAAACTCGAGCAAGTTGGTGAGACACGACCTATGCCGTCTAAACCCATGTTGGGAGTCTCCAAGCAGCTTGTAGGAATCCAGATGGTCAACGATCCTATCAGCTATTATCCCTTCTAATAATTTACCTACAACTGAAGTGAGACTAATGGGACGATAGTTCCCTGGACTTTCGTGATCCCCTTTCTTAAAGATAGGGGTCACGTTGGCTTCCCTCCAGTCACCAGGCACCTGGCCCATCTCCAACGATTTGTTGAAGACTGTAGCCAGATGGGGAGCCACCTGGTCGCGCACTTCTCGCAACACTCTGGGGAGAAACTGGTCTGGCCCAGGAGCCTTAAACGCGCTCAGTTTGTCTATTCTATCGGCAACGACTGTCGCGGTACATCTAACACTATCCAGGCCAGCACCTTCGTGCCTCACGCCTGGCTCGGGGATGACGCAGGTATCCTCCCTGGTGAACACTCCCGCAAAGTACTCATTAACATAACTGAAGAATTCCTTAGGGTTTCCCTTGCAGAGGCTTGCTACCCGTAGTTCTTCGTTACGTTTCGCTAGCCTAACCTTCGCCTTCACTTCCCTACACAGGCGGACATACGCTTCAGTGTTCTCGTGGGAACGATTGGCCTTCGCCCTCCTATACGCTACTTTCCTATTTCGGATAGCCGAAGCGATGTCACGATTGAACCACTTAGGCTGCGTTGAAGCAGGGGTGACCGGTTTTGAGGGTATGGCAGCAGACTGCAGCACCATAAACTCGTCCCGAAATGCACTCCACACTCCCTCAACATCGCCGCCAACCTCTAACCCCATCTCTCCTACGCTATCCCTGAGGCTAACAAAGTTCGCCCGCCGGAGATCGAGCTTACTGCCTCTCGAGTTACTACGCTTCACCCGAGGGACGCGCACACGGAACCTAATAAGACCGTGATCACTCCCGCCCAATGATTCGTCAACGGTGAGGCCAGTGACGAGGTTGTCTTCGGTCGTGAATACTAAGTCTAGAACGCTTTCGCCTCGTGTAGGCTCGTTGACCCACTGAGTGAGGAAGTTCTCATCAGCAAAGTCAACTAGCCTCTTCCCTTCAGCATCGGCAGTCCTGTTTTCCCACTTTATGCCGCGACAGTTGAAGTCTCCTAAAACTACACACACCCTATCCCTAGCAAGCTACTTATCCCCTAGAGAGAGAGAGAGAGAGAGAAGAGAGAGAGAGAGAGAGAGAGAGAGAGGAAAACAAGCCTGTCGAAACACCAGAAAGCCAAATGGAAATCTTGCTACATGAAGAAGCACCAACAGCAGAGAAAACAGAGGTGATAATCCCAGAGAGATTAAGAGAACAACTACCAGAGACAGCACAAAAGAAGTGGAGCATGATGTCTGCCCAGGGCAGGACGAGGAGATGGAAGTGGAGATGGTCCACTAGCACACAGACACCCCCCCTCCCCCATGTGAGCCATCTGATGATGAGTTGGACTCTATATCATGGTCAGACAATAATAGTGTGAGAGAGGTGGAAGAGGAAAGTGAGGAAGAGAAGGAAATGAAAAGGAGGATCTTGATCCACAGAGAAGACATACATCATACAACATACAATGCGCCTCGGTGGTGTAGTGGTTAGCATCGCTGACTACAAATCCATCAGCCCCGGGATCAAGACCCGGTGACGGCAGCCGGCGCGCAGCAAAACGCAGCTGTTCATCCTTCCACACAATAAAAGAAAGTGGTTGGTGGATAAATGGGTACCCTGGGTGGCCTAGTGGTTAAGACGCCTGGCTGCTGGTGAGGCGTGGTTCGGATTCCACGTTAAACTGTAGGTTTAAGGTGGAGTGAAAAGCTTGACCTTCGTCAGAATGAACAATTCGGGCGGAAGCAAACAAAATGTTACATCGGGAATTGAACCACAGAAGACCACGGCCAAACTGAAAAATACCTACAAGGTCATAAAATGTATACGACTAGCAAATAAAGCACTGCCTGCAATAACACCACAGGAAAGTAACCTTACAGAGATAAACAGGTTATATTACGGAACAGCAGTCAGCATAACAGAGATGGCAGGGATAAACATACGCAAGCATTACAACCAGGCGCAAAACCAGGGACTTAATAGAAAAGATAGGAAGCCAAGGTGGCAGCACAGACTAGAGAGCAGAGTGAATAATCTCAGGAAAGGGATCTCAATACTAACTACCCATGTGAGGGGAAAAATAAGATCTAAACTGAGAAGGAGGAAGGGAAATGTGCTAATCCGAAGAGAAAAATTGGACAGTGAAAGGAAGATCATACAAAGCATTGCCAGGAAAAAACTAGACCTGTCAGCAAAAGCAAAACGATTGGCAAGATATATACGCTTGGACAAAGAAAAGAAACAAAATGAGATGTTTTGAAGACAACCCAACAAAATATTTAGAGAATTAAAAAATGCCCAGATAAAGGTAGAAAGACCGCCTGAAAAGAACAAGGGGAGCATTTCTGGAAGAACATCTATGAAAATGAAGTCAACCATAATGATGGTGCAGAATGGATAAGGAGCCTTTACAACAGCGAAAAGGTTAGAAACATCTCAGAGATAAACATGGACAGAATAACCATGAAAGAAATTGAAGAGAAAATAAAAAAAAGCAGTAATTGGAAAACACAGGCCCAGACATGATTAAGAATTTCTGGTTAAAAAAAATAACATCACTAAGTGGAAAACTAACAAGGTGCTTCAATAAAATACTAACAGCAGAAGAAGAAGCACCAGAGTGGTTGATGAAAGGAAAAACAACATTACTGCCAAAGTCCCATGAAACCCAGAACCCAAGCAAATACAGACCAATAACATACTTGCCAACAACCTACGAAATACTAACAGGAATCATAGCAGAGAGGATCTACAGCCATGCAGAAGAAAAAATCATCATAAGCCCAGAACAAAAAGGATGTAGCAGAAAAACATATGGGACAAAAAACCAACCATTAATCGATGACCGGTAATTTCACTCCCGGTGAATTTACTCCGGAAAATTGACTCAAAGTAGTTTCACTCCCAATAATTTCACTTCCGGGAAGTTTTAAATTTATGTAGTTTAAATTTAAAAAAATATTAGATTAGCTGAGGTTTACGTTAGATTACGTTAGGTTAGGTTTATGTTAGGTAAGGTTCGGTTTCATTTTTAATGGTGATTATAGATCAATGAAACGAAAGTAAACCCCATTGATCGTTTTAATTACTAGCTCATTCCTTTGCGTCAAATGTTTTTGACATCCGTTCGAAGCTTATTGAAATAAGTTCCATTTTTAATGGTAATTATAGATCAATAAAACGAAAGTAAAGGTTGTGGCTTTGGAGCTTAAACCATTAAATCCTTATATGGAAACCAAAAAAATATATCTATCTTCATAAATTGGCACAGAGAGTGAATTTACCAGGAGTATAAATTGCATGGGAAGTGATTTTACCGGGAGTAAATTTGCCGGAGCGAAAATACGGGATCAATTTACCGGGAGTCAATTCGCCTAGAACCCTATTAATCAACAGGGCTATATTGGAGAACAGCAGAAAGAAACAGAAACTTAAGCATGGCATGGATTGACTACAAAAAGGCATATGACAGTGTACCCAACTCATGGGTGAGGGAAGCAATGAGATTACACAAGATCCACTCCACCATCGGGGTCTTCTTAGAAACAACTATGACACGATGGGAAACAGACCTAACCCTCCATCACAGTAAAGGAACTTTAGAGGTGAACAATGTGAGAATCAAAAGAGGGATCTACCAGGATGATTCAATATCCCCTCTTTTGTTTGTACTGGCACTAAACCCACTTAGTCAACTAATAAACAACCTAAACAAAGGCTACTTGATGAGACCAAGGGAAAAGAGCAGCCCAAAAATATCTCATTTGTTCTACATGAATAACCTAATACTGTATGCCCCAAACAAAAGCGAGCTAGCAGATGAGATCAGGGAGGTAAAAAAGTTTTCAGATGACATCCAGATGGAATTTGGTCTTGAGAAATGTGCCACCGTCACACTAAAGGCAAAATGTGTGAATCAGAAAACATCAGGGTGGACAATATCGTGATAGAAGAACTAGAGCAAGAGGCTACCTATAAATACCTAAGAATGGAAGAATCCGAATAGATGGAAACGACATCATGAAAGAAAGACTGCGGAAAGAATACATAAAAAGAAAAAACTAATCCTGAAATCCCACCTGAACAGTAAAAACAAGATCTTATCCATAAACTCACTGACAGTACCCATGCTGTCATACAGTTTTGGCATAATCAATTGGATCCAGCTAGAAATCAACAAACTGGATACAATCACCAGAAAAATGCTGCATAATTTCATATATAAGAACCAATGTACACCAAGGCTATCTATACCTGCCAAGGAGGGTCGGTGGATTAGGGCTTGCGCTAATAGACCAAGTGCACAAAGCCACAACAATAGGATTAGCGCAGTACATAAAGGAAGAAGGAAGGCTAGTCAGATTTGTAAGAGACCATGAACATGAAAACCCTCTAACAACATCACTTTCAAAGAAGGCAAATGACTACTTAGTGGACACCGGCATAGGACCTGAACAGCTTGAAGACATTGCAAATAAACTTCTCATGGAAAAGATAAGCATCATAAAAAGAAGGTATAACAGGAAAAGATCAGAAGAAAAGGAGAAGAACTGGGAAGAGCACAAATTCAGCAAGGTATACAAAGAGGATGGGCTAAACAGAGCATACATAGAGAGGGATAAAACCGTGAAGTTCCTGGTAAGAGGGTCACTGAGACCGGAAGATGAACGGCTGGGGTTGGTAGCACAAGACCAGGTACTAAGGACAAACTGGTTCAAAAGAAATATTGAGGGTAAAAATGAAACTGGGATGTGCAGACTGTGCTCAAAGAGCCCAGAGACTGTGAGTCACATACTATCTGGATGCGAAGTACTCCTACACAGAGGAAACTACAGAGACGAACACAATACAGTCTGTAAGCTAATTCACTTTAGAAACAGAAAAGCATTGGGAACATATTCCACAAGGAATAGAAGACTGATAAAGTGCTGCTCCTATATGACCATGATACCAACTGACATCAGAATATCAGGATGCAGAAAAGACATAGTAGTGTGAGAGAGGAGAAGGGTAACAAATGCCTCTTGGTGGAAGTAGGAGTCCCAGGGGACTGGAATGTAGCTAACTATGAAAGGGAAAAGATCTTAAAATACCAGAGACTCAAACATGAGATACGGAGGATGTGGAATGTAGAACCCGAGATCATCCCGATAGTGGTGGGAACGACAGGAGCAGTAAAAAAATCTACAGTGCAGTTCCTCGACCAACTGCCCATAAGTATAACATGTGGAGAAATTGTAGGGGAGATATTACGATACAACACCTCTATCCTACGCCTGGTAATAACTAGGCTGTACCTAAAAATTCCTTAGGGTTAAGGTTTAACCCCGGAAGTTAGAAACTCTCTCCAGCTGGAGTAGAAGGGGAAAAAGAAAACGAGAGAGGGTATAGTGCGTATATCGACATACCTCATATTCCTGCAAAAATGTACCTTATAAGTTATACCCCACATATGGCCATCAACACGTTCAAATTCAAAACAAGTATTCGACTAAAAGCGACATACTAAAGAATGAGCAAAAAAACCGAAGCTTCGATGCACGCCATGATAATCACATATCCTTTTAACCACATATCCTACGTTCATGCAAATATGTTCCTTATACTCCAAATAAGGTCGTCAAAAGATTAAATTTAAGCAAAAAATTGGACTAAGTGATATATTAAAAAATTATCATCACCACAAACCAACAAAGCATACCGACATGTCCCTCATTGTTGTAAAAATGTGTTTGTAAGTTTAAAGTGATGATTTTAAGTTTATATCAGTAAAATAGCGTCGACACATTACGAAAATGTTTCCTAAAAAAAGAATAAATAGGAAGTGGTGGCAGCGGACCTTCATATAATTACAGTAAACCCCATACGAACCGCAAAGAAAATTAATTGATAACACTGCTCTAGTAGGGTGGACGCCTAACATTAATTAATACAAAATTTTATACTTTTTACACGAGTGCTAGACACTTTGCTTTTATAACACATTTAGGCAATAATACACTCGCCTGTATTTTTTTTTATTTGAAATACAAAAGAAAATAGTTCTTCGGCTTATGTTCTACCATGTACGACTATCAGTTTAATTAAAAGAAAATCTATTTTCATATATTCAAAAAATATATGTTTTTTTACTGTTTTTTGCAACATATAACAAGTAAATTATTGGAACTGTACAAGTATTTTCGATGTAAAGCATTTCCTATTATATATATATATATATATATTATATATATATATTATATATATATATATATTATATATATATATATATATATACAGTGTGTATATAAAAGGCAACATCAAAGGAAGTGGTTTTGTTTTAAGGATTTTGAGACTTACGTTCTTTCATCAATGTTTCAGTATCTGAATTTGCTTTTTCCTTTGGTAAATGGACAAAGTTAGCTCGCTAAGTACTTAACATATTTGCAATTTTATTTCGTATTCTAAGTGACTGTGTATTGATGTCAATATACTGTGTATATATATATACACACAGGGTGAGTCACGACGAAATGTCATAACTTCGGGAGCTTATAGCTGAGGTCATTCCCAGTCAAAAACTTCATATGAACTAGGTCCGATTCTTGACGGTTATGGAGCTATGGATGTTTGAATGTTTAAAAATAAGTATAAGCGAACAAATCGCTGCTAAAGTTTTTATTCATGAATTTACAATAACTGTTCAAAATGACTACCCTCGGCCTCAATACACATCGCGGCTCGTCTGTGAATCGCGCGTGTAGCTCGCATTAGTTCATTACGATTGGCCTTTATGAGGCTGCAGCATCCAAAATGCGACGGAGCAATGCATCTCGTGTTTCCACTTTTCTCTGGTACACCAGCTTTTTCATGCGCCCCGACAGATAAAAATCTCTAGGGGTTAGGTTCGGAGACCTGGGTGGCCAATTTTGTGCACCACCACAACCGATCCACAGGGCCGTATCCAAGGGGGGGGGGCGAAGGAGGCGGTCGCCCACCCTTGAACTAGAAAACATATTGTATATAAAATATTAATTGTATGTAAATATTAAATAGGTAATCATTATAACTGCATTTGATCAAATTACAGATTTGTTCGATTGTCTGGTTTAGAAAACATGATCAATTAAAATTGTAAAAAAAAATCGCTAGAAGCCTGTAATTAGCCTGACTCTTAACATGTAAAATTCATCATCAAAAGTTTCATTTCGTTATAAAAACTTATACTATTCTAATTTAAGACAAAAAAAACAATTTATATAGCTATTTCCGTGCTGATTTTTATGGCATAAATATTACCAAGTTATTTTATTAACATGTAATCATATTAATGCGTTTATATCCAAAAATCATCCGATGAAAATAGCTCAAAAATTCAGGTAAGTCAGGCTAATATGGATGGCATATCCGGCCATTCGCTGGCAACGCTGGTTTAAATTTGAGTGTTGATTCGATATGTTTTTTTGTCAGAATTGACAATGGACATTTATCCAACAATTATGTTTCGATGAATTATTTTATTATGTTTGGTTGAATTATGAATTTGATTGAATTATGTTGAATTTGGTTGAATTGAATTATGTTGAATTTGGTTGAATTGAATTATGTTGAATTTGGTTGAATTATTTTATTCAACGACTTATATTATTTTATGCATATTGAGAAACATTTACGATGCAATTTAGCAAACCACCACAGTTGAGTACTATATCATCACCAAAAATGATGTAGTAGAGATGTTAGAAGTGAATGTCAAGATTTACGGCATCGCAATTCTAATGCTAAGAATGCACTATAAAAGATAATAGTTTATATACGCATTTAAAGAAATATAGTATAAAATACGTAGAACATTATGTCAATTGATTTAAAAAAATCAACATTGTTTTTGAGGCTAGGTTATATGGAGTTATTACAGTGTTGTAAAAAATCCAGTGTTGTCAATGGGGCTGTAACTATATGCCAGGGTGTCAATTTAATACTGGCACCCAATATATTAGCAAATTTTAGCGTTTATAATAATTGTGCGAGTGCGGATTAGTACCGAATTATATAAACTGAAAATAATTTAGACACTAATTTAAAAGTATATGCCAGCTTTTGTAATAATTGGTTATCAAGGTTTAGGTTGACCTAATTATATGTGGTATGATAGTTTTATCAATAAATTAGTCATAGTTGCGCATAATTTTCTTATCAATATAAATTATGTACAGTGCTTACAAGAAGTCTCACGCCTCTGTCTCGTCCCAAGTTAGTCTGTTAGGTATAAAATGGGCGGTCCTTATGGCAGCGGAGGTGTGTTCGGATTGGTGCACATAACTGCTCTAACCCAATCAATGACGTCATTAGTAGGTCACTTCTGCTACATTTTAGGGTTTAAAATACGAATGATTAAGAAGCAGAATCAGCAAGTTGTGGGATGTTGGGATGGTTATGGAGCAATCCTAGTCATCATAATATTAGCTGGGCATTACATTATACCGTCTCAATATATACTGTAGACTATAGAGAACGACTAATTCGGCGGTCCTTATGGCAGCGGAGGTGTGTTCGGATTGGTGCACATAACTGCTCTAACCCAATCAATGACGTCATTATTAGGTCACTTCTGCTACATTTTAATGTTTAAAATACAAATGATTAAGAAGCAGAATGAGCAAGTTTCGGGATGTTGGGATGGTTACGGAGCCATCCTAGTCATCATAATATTAGCTGGGCATTACATTATACCGTCTCAATATATACTGTAGACCAGAGCTTTCCAAACTTTTCACGTTGGCGACACACTATTTAAGCATAAAAATTTTCACGACACATTAATTAATTTTTGTTATCAAATATCAGATAATTTTTTAGTAGGTGGTTTATCTTGTAGCCGATTTTGTTGATAGAAAAATCAAAATTTTCAAAATCCAAAAACACTAATGTGTCGCGACACACTGTTTGGAAAGCTCTGCTGTAGACTATAGAGAACGACTAATTCCGCAAATATCCCAAATCATGGCATGATACCTGTTATTTTGACGCAGGTCTAAATTATTTGCTCAAATGCAATTATTGATATTAAGTAATTGTTGGGAATAGTTGTCAATATTGTTGTTTGTGATACATATCCTACGTGAAGAATCTAATGACCAAATTCCTCAGTGAACCTCTCACGTGCTCGCATTTCGAGGAAGTCACGGTCGTCTCACTAATAGATAGTTTATCCATTGTTTTAAGTGGTAACCTATTAAGCGAACTATGTTAAACCTATTCCATCTTATGAAAGTCATTAGGCTAAAGCAAGACTGGTGGGCCGTGAATCAGAGAAATTTGATTTGTTCATCGTAATTATTACGTAATATAGTATACTGTATATATAGTAGTATATAAGAGTTTATTGGTAGCATATCATATGACAATTCCTATAAACATGTGATGACCTCGATGTTGCCAGTTTTTATTTTTTTCCTGAAACTATTACCTTTTCATAGTTTGTTTCAACAATGCATATATTATCTCCACGAGCGTAGACATTGCAAGAAAAGATTCTAACTAAGGAGAAGTAAAGTTGGGTGCTGGTTAAGTGTGCGGTCTACCTACGATTGGTTAGGTTTAATCATGATATTTTCGTTAAAACTAACGAAAATATCATGACTAAACCTAACCAATCGTCAAGGGCGATTGACAGTGGGATGTAAACAAACAATTAGTAAACAAGATAAGAAGCTATAATTAAAAGGTAGACCGCCGAATTGTAGATAGACCGCACACTTAACCAGCACCTAAAGTTCTTTCATAGTCACAATATATACTTTTATAGATGTCAAACAAAAATATAATAAAATTCTATATTAACATAAATATATATTCGATACGCATTTACGTCAAAGCTTTAACATCAGTATTTCGTATACCTTCCTCCAGCATCAATAATTTCTTGCAATCGTTGCGGCATAGAAGAGGCCAGATTGTAGGGAATGTTTGGTGTTCGGCGTAAGCTCTCCCAACTATTACTCGTGTGAGCTAAAAGTGCTTCAAATGTTCTTTCATTGTGTTGCTCCCATTCTTTAATCATTATTGCCCAAAGGTTTTCAATCGGATTCAAATCAGGAGACCGTGGTGGCAGAATTAGATTAATAATCTCTGGGTGATCTTCGTACCACGCTCTCACACACGTTACTCCTATGAATGGGACTGTTATCTTCCATTGATGTGACCACTACGTTTGCTCGGGAAAACGTTTCCTTCTTCATAGCGTTTTCCGCGCTGCCTCCAACAATGCAGGGAACCATGACTATCTGTTGAAAATGTTTTTTCGTCACAGTACACAACTTTTCTCCAGAATTCTTCCTCCTGCGGCAAGTATTGCAAGGCAAATCCCATCCGCGCCTCTTTATGCTCAATCGTCAATGCAGGTTTTATAGCTGGACGGCGAGAAAAATACCCTGCCTCCTGAAGTCTGTTGTTCACTGTATTTGCGCTGCAACGAAGGTTCAGGTCTCTGTAAATATGCGTCGCTGGAACAAACGGATGCTCTCTGGCATGATTAACAATCGCAGCATCTTCCTCTTGAAATGTTGAACGCGGAGGACCAGACCTCGGCAAAGTAGCGATTGAGTTTTCTGCTTCATACTGATGAATCCACCGTTCCACAGTGCTTCGATGAACGTCTAGTCGTCTTGATATTTCTCTTATTGGCACACCATATTCATGCAATGTCACCATTGCTCCCCGCATTGCCTGGGTCGTCTCGTGGTGCACAGACGGCCTTTCCATCTTTGTGTAAATAGCTTATGTGAAGCGTGCTGGGACGATAAAGAAAATGAGGATACCATGCACCCTTCTGAAATTGATTTCGGTTCTGAAGGGTACCAACCCTTCAGAATGGTAAAATAATCAGCCAATTTCCTATTTTGTTGAACATTTGCATAAAAAATTCGTCTTAAAAGCCAAGGATCCAAAGATTGTCAGCAATAGTTTATATCCCAACTGAATATAGTCAGCCATCAACAGTATAATCATATTTTATTTCCATAACTACTCATGACTACTCTGTCATAGTAAATAACCTTATTATGACTTAGGTAGTAGTGGTAATTCTGAGTGGCGGCCTCTAGCCACATACGTTAAACCTATCAGTGCGTCTAAGACCAGACTCTTCTGTTTCTGTCAATTCATTGTTAGTTTAAAGTATTTTGTTCTTTGTCTTTCTAGGTCTAGGGCATTAAAATAAATATTTGAGTTTGTTTAGCATTTCACATGAATTTCTCTCCTCTCCCTTAACCCATCCCCGCGTTCATTTTAGCCCCCTCTCTCCCTTTTCTCCTCCCTTCGTAATTCCCCACCCAACCTCGTTTCCTTCGACATAGCAACGCTTACCTCCATCCTCATTCCACTTCCTTCATTAAACATATTATCGCTTTTACTGTCCCTTCCTTCCATTCTTCAATGCCAGCGTTCTTAAACCTAGCACATAAATTATGTAATATGGAATCTAACACCTTAAATCTCTACGCATTCATGTTACTTGAAGAAGACGCCTGACTTAGGAGAATCTAAGTGTTGAGAGTGGGCTTGGGGGTAGTCTATAGATTATTACAGATGACCTTGAACGCTCCAACTATTTAAAAATTATTATTTATTACGCACATCATATGGCATAATACACACATGAATTTAAGTATCTCTTACACTATAGGAATGGAATTGAATCCTACCAGAGTTAAAAAGTCGCAAAATATGATAGATTAGTTTGTATTAAGAGGTCACTAAGAGAAAAGGATTTGGGGTAGAGCGGAAGGCAGAGAGTATATTTTCCCAGAGTTTCGGTTATTATTAACGTTATATGGATACATTGCCGATGTCCCTGCTGAAGACCTCTGATGGGATGCGGTGTGATCAGAGAGAGAGAGAGAGAGAGAGAGAGAGAGAGATTTTAAATCACATCTTTTAAATGGTTTGTGGGTAAGGGCTTCATGCATGTTATTTTAGTCCAGGGTAGTTTATGTGGAGGTGTTAACGTAACTTGCACTTGGGACTGTTAATTGTAAGACAACGACCATAGCTGGGACTGAGACAGGTTATCCCCTGCATACTCTATATATATCTATATACAGTATGTCTCTATATATAAATAGATCGAGTGATTAACACAAAAATAGATGTGGACGTCATTGATGGGGTTAGAGCAATTATGTGCACCAATCTGAACACACCTCCGCTGCCATAAGGACCGCCCATTTTATACCTAACAGACTAGCTTGGGACGAGACAGAGGCGTGAGACTTCTTGTAAGCACTGTACATTTATTGAAAAATTAAATCTATTCACTACAGATTTTGAGTATCTGAACTATTTGTTTAAAGCGTGATTAACTCATAATTATGTAATCTATGCGTAACAATCACGTATATTGATACTATTTATGCTTGAAGTATTAATGACTGTGTATTCTTATGATATGTACATACAGTATTTCTTAAACTCAACTCTATGTTGACATTAGAATCAGACAATTTGCGTTTAAGCGATGCAGACGAAGTTTTGCACAGATTTGCTCGTAAAAAAGCGAGACGATTGAACATGATGCTGGAATAACACTAGAAACCAAAGAAATTATCGCACAACAATCGCTGCACTAGTTTTGTGATAAAAAAATGTGGCAGTAACGTCACAACTCCCGGTTCTACTTTGGCTACTGATTTATTGGTCCAATGATCAAATACTCTCTCATGGGCTAGTTTTGTGTCTACTTGACTGTATACACTTGAGCAATTGAGTATGTATATCTGTAGTGTGTAATCATTTCCCTGTATATAAACTTGCCAGGCCGTTTGATTACGTAACTTATAAATATTGATTTCTCTGTCAAATTTAATAAAAATTAATCCCAATTGCAATAAATCTGTATGTTTACCCGTCCTTTGATCGTATTGAACTAGTGTGAACTATTTGAAAACGTACACAGTATAACCCGTTTATATCACCGCTTTGGATCATAACTCGGTTAATATTACTATATTTGATGAACCACGTACGACTGATATTCAACACGTGGAAAATGCCTTGCTTAATATCACTAAAGAAACTGCTTATTATCACGTTTTTCTAATAATCAATTGTTGTTACATCGATGGAAAAACAATGACATACGCAAGTTTTCAAATAATAAAACATGTTAACATGCTAAAAAGCACTAATGCAAAAGACGTTCATTATCATTTCATCCTACACTGAGAACGTGATATTAAGCATGTTACATTGTACTGTAGTAGTATAGTTGAATGATGAAACGTAGGTATAACCTACAACGTTCCCTTCGCCACCCCCCTTGAGCAAATCCTGGATACGTGCCTGCTGATCCATCGAACAGGGAAGCTATCATCGAGATGCGTTCTCACTGCACGGCTAAAAATGGGGAGAAGAGCTCCGTCTTGTTGGAAATACATACGCAATCGTGTTGCCAAAGGTGCATCTTCTAACAGTGGCGGCAGTTCGTCTTGCAGAAATCGTAGATAAATGTCACCTGTAAGACCACCTTCGAAGATAAACGGACCAATCAGCTGACCACACATTGACACTGAACCGATGTTGAAAATTACTTTCCACAATGGCATGAGGATTCATTTCTGACCACACATTGTGAATTGCGAGTGCTGTTGACACCGTCGCGGATAAATTGAGCCTCATCACAGAACAAGACGTATCAATGCAATTGTCGATCGGCATTGAGTCAATTACAAAATACCAGCCGTTGGGCATGATCCCCAGGTTGGAGGTGCTGAACGCGCTGAACGTGGTATGGATACATGCCTTCTTCGTGTAACGTTCTACGTACTCTCGTTTGAGGAACTTTAAGACGTGTGGAAATCCTTTGCGTACTAACATGAGAACTCTGCTGTACCATCTGAATAACGTTTTCTTGTTCAGCCACATCTTGTTGTGCCGGACGCTCAGATAAAACAGTAACGCTAGGAAATGAACCGTTCTCTCTCAATCTTCGGAAAACGTTGCTAAACACTCGTCGATGCGGAATTCTTCGATTTGGAAAACGTTGCTGGTATTCAGTGACAGTAGCAGTAGTATTTCCATCGGAAAATCCGTAAACATACACCATATCGGCATATTCAGCATTTGAAAACGTAAAAAGTATACTGAACGCACAAAACATCAACTGCACACTGTGAAACACAGTAGTATAGCCGCAATATGTCGGACAGCAATGGATCAATTTGAAAATTCCCCCCCTCACCGTCCTTCATGGCGGTCCTCCACCGTCCTTCATGGCGGTCCCTCCTTTATGAGGTGTCCTTCATGGTCCTTCATGGTCCTTCAAAAAAAAAAAAAAAAATTAAATTTAAAAAATTAAATTTTAAAAATGATTCGTCTTCACCTTCCTTCAAAAAAATTTAAGAAAGGATTGAGCCTCGCCTTCCTTCTTGAAAAAGTCCTTTCATGAGACAAACAAGAACAAACATGAAAAACATACATACATTCGAGTACTTCTGTTCAGGCAAATTCCGAGACAGTAGAAATGGAAACGAATATCTGAAAGGTTTTAATAGTCTAACGAGAAGTGCATCAGCACATCGAATTTTCAAATGTTAACAAATTGCGAACAATACATAAATGAAAATCAGAGTGATCATATTTTAAACCGAATACAAGTTCTTTGTTTAAGATCTGTATTATGAAAAATAAAATGAATATTTATTATTTTAATTTAAATAAATTAATTTCTCTCTTTTTTAAGGGAAACTGGCTTATTTTCAAACGAGATGACCTTCAAATACAATATATACATATAGTACACGCATATTTGTTTATTTACTTTTAAATATGTAGTTTTCTGTTATTTACATCGCTATATACCATTACATTCACTTTCACATGCTATCTTCTGGTATATGAACTAATAATTTTACCGTTCATCAAATTTCGTTATAAAATTACATGTGTTAAAAAGAACATCAAGTTGCGTAACGATGCTTTAAACTAAATCACCAAAGTTGTTTTCCTCCTCTAAACATCCACTTAAATATTATTACTAATATTGATTTATTGTTATTATTACATATATATATGTACACGTGTTAAGAGTATTTAAATTAAATATATTGATTTCAATTCCCTTCGTAATAAAAGCATCTGGCAACTATACCCCCAATCTTGCTATATATTTCTCTCAGTAATTGTTTTCAGGTTAGTTGTTAAGTTTAACTTTCTTCTAAAGACTATTAGTTGATACTAATCTTGCTATTATTATTATTATTATCATATATATATATATATATATATATATATATACATCCAAATAAGTAGGTTCGGGTAAAAAATTTCTAGTAGATGCAATTAAAGAAAACGGGATGTCGAATTTGTGTGGGTTGTCATTTTTAAATAGATGCAGCGGGAATAGGTACTGAAAGTTGAGAGATTTTTCATTAAGAACCTTTCTACTTGTAGTTATAGCTATTCACATTACTTTAATTATCATTTCTCTAATTTAACGGCTGTTCACAATTCCTCATAACTCATAATAAACGTATTTGTTTTCACCCACACCAGCAGTCCAGTTTTACATCAATCACACAGAATGTTCATGCTTATTGTTTTTGTCATTAGCTGTACCAATCATGTCTTTACAGACTGAAGCCTACCGTTACACAACGTTTAAAATGTTATAATTAATGCTTTATGATATCAGATCTCGTATAAAAAGCATTATTTTCTGTACAAATGGCCACAAAAATACTTTCAATCCTAATATATGTACGTATAGTATGCAACATACGCCTTTTCACCTGTATTAAAAACGTAAAAGTATCATCATGCGATCTTAGTTTCCGCAATGACGTGAGCCCTAACATTTAATTTAAAATTATTTAACAGATCATTCGAGGGAACTGTACATCGATCTCATTATAACTTCTGACTCATAATAACCGCCATACATATTTACACGAGTTCAATTTAAATATATATATATATATATATATATATATATATATATATATATTATACAGTGGTGTAGTGCTAAAAAAGAAGTGAGGGAACGCATTTTGAAAGTGTTACTCAGATGCGGGGGGGGGACAATAGCGAGCGCGGCGAGCCCATACAGCTGGGGGTCCGGGGGCACTGTAAGCCCCCGGGAAATCTTTTGAAATCTGACCAATTTCAGGGATATTTTGAGGTCATATGCACTGGATATTAGGATATATTCCAAGGTTGAAAATGCAGTATTTCCAGTGTCATTAGATATATGACATCCAGTACGATCAATAAAAATAGCTAACAACTGGAATGATTAACTAAAAAAAAAGTTAACAACTGGTACGCCGTGGTGACTGTTTCATCAGATCTTTATAGGCTAGCATTGCCTCAGTCGAAGCTAAAAGAAATGAAACAGTTAATGATTCTTATATTTCTTCTAGGGGTGGGAATTAAAATTTCATGACGTTAGAGATTTGTAAGTTCGGATTTATTTGAAATAGTGAGGGAACGCCGTTCCGTCTACCAAAAAAAAAGTAAGGGAACGCCGTTCCCACACTACACAAGGTATATATATATATATATATATATAATATATATAAGGAGTTTGTATGTGCCATTCCAACAGAAGGCAGGAAGTGTCTGAACCCTGTTTCTCCCATCACTGTCCTCTTCATCTGGCCTTTTTACATGTCACGTCTACCCTGTGAGCAGCCCAGCATACTCTCAAATACGCGCTTCTCACTATATTCCTTACTACACACGCATGCATCTTACACACTACACAGTCTTTTCAAAAAAGGTGTAATTTCAGTAGTCTCGGAGATTCGCGATTGTCCCCTCCTACATTTTCTCAGTAATTGTTTTCAGACTAGTAGCTAAGTTTAACTTTCTTTTAATGACTATTAGTTGCTACTAATCTTCTTCTTCTTCTTATTATTATTATTATCATTGTTATATATATATATATATATATATATATATATATATATATATATAACATCCAAATAAGTAGGTTCGGGTAAAAAACTTTCTCAGTAGATGCAATTAAAGAAAACGGGATGTCGAGTTTGTGTGGATTGTCATTTTTAAATAGATTCAGTGGGAGATATGTACTGAAACTTGAGAGATTTTTCATGAAGAACCTTTCTAGTTGCAGTCATAGCGTCCATTCACATTACTTTAATTAGCATTTCTCTTATTTATCGACTGTTCACAATTCCTCATAACTCTCATAATAAACGTATTTGTTTTCACTTTTCTTTCATGCCAGACAAGTCTCAGTATTTACATCAATCACACAGAATGTTCATGCTTATTGTTTTTGTTACTAGCTGTACCAAACATGACTTTACAAATTGAAGCGTACCGTTACACAACGTTTAAAATGTTATAATTAATGCTTTATGATATCAGATCTCGTATAAAAAGCATTATTTTCTGTACAAATGGCCACAAAAATACTTTCAATCCTAATATATGTACGTATAGTATGCAACATACGCTTTTCCAACTGTATTGAAAACGTAAAAGTATCATCATGCGATCTTAGATTCTGCAATGACGTAAGTGAGCCTTAACATATAATTTAAAATTATTTAACAGATCTTTCGAGGGAACTGTACATCGATCTCATTATATATATATATATATATATATATATATATTATATATATATATATATATATATATATATATATATATATATATATATATATATATAAGGAGTTTGTATGTGGCATTCCAACAGAAGACAGGAAGTGTCCGAACCCTGTTTCTCACATCACTGTCATCCTCACCTGGCCTTTTTACATGTCTCATCTACCCTGTGAGCAGTCCAGCACACTCTCAAACACGCGCTTTTTCACTATATTCCTTACTACACACGCATGCATCTTACACACTACACAGTCTTTTCAAAAAGGTGTAATTTCAGTAGTCCAGAAGACTCGCGATTGGCCCCTCCTTCCTGCATGCATCGTATATATTACGAAACAATTTTAAAGTTCTCTCTTATTGCTTTCCTTATTGTAATGGGTATCACAACCGATTTTTCAATATTATTTAAGTATTATGTTCAGCAACATAACCCCCCCCCCCCCCCACAGACTAGTTTCTTAGCATAATCATGAAACATGAAACAAGATTATATTAATTATATGAAAATGAAAATGAAAAGGTTTATTGGCAGACTATAGTCCATATGACAAATATTATTAATACAATGACAGTTCATACACTAAGGATAGAAATATATACAATTGATTAGAAATAATACTGCACTGTCGAAGTTAAGTGGAGCTACAGACAGACGTTTTCGTACCAAGAAGTCCATAGCTTAGAGGATAAATGGCAGGACTCATGGATAGCTTGGATAATCGGGTTGGTTGACTTTTTAATTCTTTGCATTAGACTGTGTTGAGCACGTCTTGTTACCTCCGGGAAGCTCGGAACATTGCGGGTAGCAAACATTTGCGAAGCTGAGCATCTCGGGGGTAATTTATGTAAGTCTAAAAGACCTGTTGTACATCAAATTTAGGGTTCTGCCAGAACCTTTTTTATAATTCACCCAGAGTTGCTGACCGTATATATTACTGCAGAAAGCACGAAAGAGTGTCTTTAGCTTCACTTGTACAGAAACGAAAGTTCCTTATGGTCATGTATATAATATATATATATATATATATATATATATATATGAAAATTATTTCACGAAGGTAACACGTGAAAAATATTTATGATGAATAAAACCACGAAGGAAAGGAAACACAAAATGGTGCTCAAGCGCTTTCGTCTAATGACATCCTCAGGAACACTGAAGTACATAAAAAGGGGTTAAGCCTATATATAGGTTACAGAAAGAAAAAAGAAAAAATAAATAACACACACACACACACATATATATATATATATATATATACATACATATCTATATATACAAATACATACATACATACATACATACATATATATACAATAAACAGAGAAGTAAAAATAATAAAAAATTAAAAATTAAAACCTTAAAGGATTACCAGTGAGGCGTACAGATTTGTAAGGAAAAATATCGATTTTTAGCACAAGATCAAATGGATTATAAAAATACAAATTTATACTGGAACTCTGCCGGGTTTTAACACAATGCTGCCTATGGTCAGGTTTCGATATATATAAAAAAATAAAATGCAAATTAAAAGTTAATCGATTTTTAGCACAAGATCAAATGGATTATAAAAATACAAATTTATACTGGAACTCTGTCCGGGTTTTAGCCCACTGTATTGATTGGAATAATGCTTCAGTTTTATTCCATTCAAGCAACATTGTTAATAGAAATATTCTTGAGTCTGCCATTATCCAACTTTCAAATAACTTCAACATAAGCAAAGGTCTTTTTCAACTCGATCCTGTTATGTTGAATTCCTTTAAAAAAGATTTAGATAAGAAGGGTAAAACATTAAATCTTTGGTAAACTTGTCTTCTACTTTATTAACTTTTAATTTGCATTTTATTTTTATATATATATCGAAACCTGACCATAGGCAGCAGTGTGTTAAAACCCGGACAGAGTTCCAGTATAAATTTGTATTTTTATAATCCATTTGATCTTGTGCTAAAAATCGATTAACTTTTAATTTGCATTTTATTTTTTTATATATATCGAAACCTGACCATAGGAAGCATTGTGTTAAAACCCGGCAGAGTTCCAGTATAAATTTGTATTTTTATAATCCATTTGATCTTGTGCTAAAAATCGATATTTTTCCTTACAAATCTGTACGCCTCACTGGTAATCCTTTAAGGTTTTAATTTTTAATTTTTTATTATTTTTACTTCTCTGTTTATTGTATATATATGTATGTATGTATGTATGTATGTATTTGTATATATAGATATGTATGTATATATATATATATGTGTGTGTGTGTATGTATGTTATTTATTTTTTCTTTTTTTCTTTCTGTAACCTATATATAGGCTTAACCCTTTTTATGTACTTCAGTGTTCCTGAGGATGTCATTAGACGAAAGCGCTTGAGCACCATTTTGTGTTTCCTTTCCTTCTTGGTTTTATTCATCATATATAATATATATATATATATATATATTGCTTTCATGTGTGTCATATTATATATATATATATATATATATATATATATATATATATATTGCTTTCATGTGTGTCATATATATATATATATATATATATATATATATATATATATCCAAAAGTAGTTTGAAGGCTTATTCCATCTCACGACTGACTATAATTATACACTTTAGAGGAGTTTGAAAATTGCATATATTTAGACAAAAAGTATTAGGTCTTAAGCTGATTTCATGTCAATATCAGCGTGCTTCACTGCCCTTTCAGTCATTGTGACCTTAGATCGTACCAGAACTATGGTCTTGACAAAGCACAATGTGTTAAATTTACCAAACAAGGATTACCTATGTTCAGGACTCTGGACATTTCCATACTCAACATCAACTATGCCCATTTGATCGTACCTTTCTTTATGTACATGCAATAGCATCAATTGGTTAAGCTTTCTCTGAATCGTGTTTGAACTCAGATAAGATTTAATACGCACGATATTACTAAACGAGCGTTCACTACAACACGTAATGGAGGCAGGCATCACTATAATTAACTTTGTTTACGTAATCACAGAGGAGATAAGAAATTACTGGTCAGGTGTCAGTGATTGCACGTGTGTAACTACATTACGTAGGATTAACTGCTCAAGGGATTCGTGAACACAAAGTTCATACAGAGGTTGTTAGATGAGTATGTAGTCTTGCAGGAAGGAAGTCTGAGCCCTAGAATGAAGTTACACTCACTAATTATGCTGTGGACGTCTATCCTTTGCATCCTCGAGAAGCAAATCTTTACACTGGACATACATTTTGCACTATACTTCGTTAAAACTCTCAGTTATGGGTATTATGAGCTTCATAATGTGCCTTTCTGTAATGATCTTCAGATGCATAGCTACCTTCCGGTGGAACACAATCCTCTTCTAGCCTAGCTGGAACTCTTCTAAATCGAGGCTGTGAGGGTACATCTACCTGACAGGAACCTAGTGACTGTACATTCTTTCAGAAAAGACTAGCCCCTTCATCATTGCGCATATTTCAAAGAGTTTTATGTCATACCACCAATAGCTATATATATATATATATATATATATGTAGAGAGAGAGAGAGAGAGAGGTTGCAAAGAATGATGATGCGAAATTTGAATCACAAAATAAGATAGCAGTAAACAGAGTAAAGAGAATAACGGGGCAGATATTGATAGTCTTTAAACGATGGGATAGGAATATAAGGATTCCTATACTGAAAACCCTGATCATACCCAAATTGGAATACTGCTCGGTTCTAACATCCCCATATAAAAAAGAGGACATTAGGCAGCTGTAAGGGATTCAGAGAAGCTTCACAACCAAGATCGATGGGGGGGGGGGGTGCAAAGAACTAAATTACTGGGAAAGATTATGAAAGCTATTCATATTTTCACTGGAAAGGAGGAGAGAGAGAAACACCATTATTTACACTCGGGAAATAATGAAGAAACTTATCCCTAATCTTACTCTGAACCCTGTAACTTCCTAAACAACGGTGGAAAGTAGAAAAGGAAGACTGCGTCGTGTTCCCAAATTAAAGGCGAGACAGGGAACATCCTTAACCCTGAAAAAAATTAGTTTTGTGGTGAGACGACCAAAACTGTCTAAACAAAAGCCCAAAGACCTAAGGAACATGAAGGGAGTTGCTGTGGACATCTTCAAAAGATGATTAGACGCCTGGCTCAGAACAATCCCCGATGAACGGGAGAGTACAAGAAAGCACTCGCCCCTCGACCAAGACAGGCCTAGAGGGGACACCAGCCTGACCTTCGTGTGAAGAGAGAACTACGCACGGAACCGCAACGTTGCGTATACACACACATTTTATTCGTGCATTTATCCGTGATTCACTGTCGTCAATTGAATTAACATAACCTACTAATTGTTACCACTGTACACTTAACCGTGATCGTGACATGGTGCTAGCCGTGATTTGAGGGTGTTTACATTTGGGGGTCTCCTCCCGCCATCCCACACAATGCGTCTCAGTCAATGTCTCTCAGCGCAGCCAAAGACAATATTACGGACGATACAAAGATCAGCAGAAAAATCAACGAGTGGTACAAAACTTCAAAATAAATCCAATTACCTTCCAAACAACACAGGACAATAGGAAAGTCAGAATGTGTAGTGTCCCCAAACTAAAGGCCTGACAAGAGACCTCCTCAACACTGAAGGAAATTAGCCTGGTTGTCAGTGGGCCAAGACATTTTAACCAGCTTCACCTTCATGTGAAGAGAGACCGACGCAGAGGGGGGGGGCACTACCATCGAGTATAGCAATTTAACTTGAAGTAGTAGCATTATTAAATATTTAAATTAAATAGATGATTCTTTCGCAATAAAAATTAGGTGGTAACCTACATCTTAACACATAGCTATCATATCTACAGCTAATTACGCAAAAGTACATTTTCTCTTTCATATTGAGTTGCCAGATAGCAATATTTATTAAATTAAACCATATATTAATCATCCATTTAAATATGTGTACACTATTTAAATGGATGATTAATATATGGTTTAATTTAATAAATATTGCTATCTGGCAACTCAATATGAAAGAGAAATGTACTTTTGCGTAATTAGCTGTAGATATGATAGCTATGTGTTAAGATGTAGGTTACCACCTAATTTTTATTGCGAAAGAATCATCTATTTAATTTAAATATTTAATAATGCTACTACTTCAAGTTAAATTGCTATACTCGATGGTAGTGCCCCCCCCCCTCTGCGTCGGTCTCTCTTCACATGAAGGTGAAGCTGGTTAAAATGTCTTGGCCCACTGACAACCAGGCTAATTTCCTTCAGTGTTGAGGAGGTCTCTTGTCAGGCCTTTAGTTTGGGGACACTACACATTCTGACTTTCCTATTGTCCTGTTTGTTTGGAAGGTAATTGGATTTATTTTGAAGTTTTGTACCACTCGTTGATTTTTCTGCTGATCTTTGTATCGTCCGTAATATTGTCTTTGGCTGCGCTGAGAGACATTGACTGAGACGCATTGTGTGGGATGGCGGGAGGAGACCCCCAAATGTAAACACCCTCAAATCACGGCTAGCACCATGTCACGATCACGGTTAAGTGTACAGTGGTAACAATTAGTAGGTATGTTAATTCAATTGACGACAGTGAATCACGGATAAATGCACGAATAAAATGTGTGTGTATACGCAACGTTGCGGTTCCGTGCGTAGTTCTCTCTTCACACGAAGGTCAGGCTGGTGTCCCCTCTAGGCCTGTCTTGGTCGAGGGGCGAGTGCTTTCTTGTACTCTCCCGTTCATCGGGGATTGTTCTGAGCCAGGCGTCTAATCGTCTTTTGAAGATGTCCACAGCAACTCCCTTCATGTTCCTTAGGTCTTTGGGCTTTTGTTTAGACAGTTTTGGTCGTCTCACCACAAAACTAATTTTTTTCAGGGTTAAGGATGTTCCCTGTCTCGCCTTTAATTTGGGAACACGACGCAGTCTTCCTTTTCTACTTTCCACCGTTGTTTAGGAAGTTACAGGGTTCAGAGTAAGATTAGGGATAAGTTTCTTCATTATTTCCCGAGTGTAAATAATGGTGTTTCTCTCTCTCCTCCTTTCCAGTGAAAATATGAATAGCTTTCATAATCTTTCCCAGTAATTTAGTTCTTTGCACCCCCCCCATCGATCTTGGTTTGAAGCTTCTCTGAATCCCTTACAGCTGCCTAATGTCCTCTTTTTTATATGGGGATGTTAGAACCGAGCAGTATTCCAATTTGGGTATGATCAGGGTTTTCAGTATAGGAATCCTTATATTCCTATCCCATCGTTTAAAGACTATCAATATCTGCCCCGTTATTCTCTTTACTCTGTTTACTGCTATCTTATTTTGTGATTCAAATTTCGCATCATCATTCTTTGCAACCTCTCTCTCTCTCTCTCTACATATATATATATATATATATATATTATATATATATATATATATATATATATATTATCTATAAAAGCTATTGGTGGTATGACTGATAAAACTCTTTGAAATATGCGCAATGATGAAGGGGCTAGTCTTTTCTGAAAGAATGTACAGTCACTAGGTTCCTGTCAGGTAGATGTACCCTCACAGCCTCGATTTAGAAGAGTTCCAGCTAGGCTAGAAGAGGATTGTGTTCCACCGGAAGGTAGCTATGCATCTGAAGATCATTACAGAAAGGCACATTATGAAGCTCATAATACCCATAACTGAGAGTTTTAACGAAGTATAGTGCAAAATGTATGTCCAGTGTAAAGATTTGCTTCTCGAGGATGCAAAGGATAGACGTCCACAGCATAATTAGTGAGTGTACTTCATTCTAGGGCTCAGACTTCCTTCCTGCAAGACTACATACTCATCTAACAACCTCTGTATGAACTTTGTGTTCACGAATCCCTTGAGCAGTTAATCCTACGTAATGTAGTTACACACGTGCAATCACTGACACCTGACCAGTAATTTCTTATCTCCTCTGTGATTACGTAAACAAAGTTAATTATAGTGATGCCTGCCTCCATTACGTGTTGTAGTGAACGCTCGTTTAGTAATATCGTGCGTATTAAATCTTATCTGAGTTCAAACACGATTCAGAGAAAGCTTAACCAATTGATGCTATTGCATGTACATAAAGAAAGGTACGATCAAATGGGCATAGTTGATGTTGAGTATGGAAATGTCCAGAGTCCTGAACATAGGTAATCCTTGTTTGGTAAATTTAACACATTGTGCTTTGCAAAGCTGGGCACTTGCGTTTTTTTTTGCGGTACTGCGGTACTGCGGTACTACCGCACTACCAAACCGTTACCGCATAACGCAGTACCGCAAAGGATCGCTGAAAGTACAGGCTGTACTTTCAGCGATCCTTTGCGGTACTGCGTTCTGCGGTACCGGTTTGGTAGTGCGGTAGTACCGCAGTACCGCAATACCGCAAAAAAAACCGCAAGTGCCCAGCTCTGCCTATCTCCCACTGAATCTATTTAAAAATGACAATCCACACAAACTCGACATCCCGTTTTCTTTAATTGCATCTACTGAGAAAGTTTTTTACCCGAACCTACTTATTTGGATGTTATATATATATATATATATATATATTATATATATATAACAATGATAATAATAATAATAATAATAAGATTAGTAGCAACTAATAGTCATTAAAAGAAAGTTAAACTTAGCTACTAGTCGGAAAACAATTACTGAGAAATGTAGGAGGGGACAATCGCGAATCTCCGAGACTACTGAAATTACACCTTTTTGAAAAGACTGTGTAGTGTGTAAGATGCATGCGTGTGTAGTAAGGAATATAGTGAGAAGCGCGTATTTGAGAGTATGCTGGGCTGCTCACAGGGTAGACGTGACATGTAAAAAGGCCAGATGAAGAGGACAGTGATGGGAGAAACAGGGTTCAGACACTTCCTGCCTTCTGTTGGAATGGCACATACAAACTCCTTATATATATATATATATATATATATATATATATATACCTTGTGTAGTGCTGTGGGAACGGCGTTCCCTTACTTTTTTTTTTGGTAGACGGAACGGCGTTCCCTCACTATTTCAAATAAATCCGAACTTACAAATCTCTAACGTCATGAAATTTTAATTCCCACCCCTAGAAGAAATATAAGAATCATTAACTGTTTCATTTCTTTTAGCTTCGACTGAGGCAATGCTAGCCTATAAAGATCTGATGAAACAGTCACCACGGCGTACCAGTTGTTAACTTTTTTTTTAGTTAATCATTCCAGTTGTTAGCTATTTTATTGATCGTACTGGATGTCATATATCTAATGACACTGGAAATACTGCATTTTCAACCTTGGAATATATCCTAATATCCAGTGCATATGACCTCAAAATATCCCTGAAATTGGTCAGATTTCAAAAGATTTCCCGGGGCTTACAGTGCCCCCGGACCCCCAGCTGTATGGGCTCGCCGCGCTCGCTATTGTCCCCCCCCCGCATCTGAGTAACACTTTCAAAATGCGTTCCCTCACTTCTTTATTTAGCACTACACCACTGTATAATATATATATATATATATATATATATATATATATATATATATATTTAAATTGAACTCGTGTAAATATGTATGGCGGTTATTATGAGTCAGAAGTTATAATGAGATCGATGTACAGTTCCTCGAATGATTTGTTAAATAATTTTAAATTAAATGTTAGGGCTCACGTCATTGCGGAAACTAAGATCGCATGATGATACTTTTACGTTTTTAATACAGGTGAAAAGGCGTATTTGCATACTATACGTACATATATTAGGATTGAAAGTATTTTTGTGGCCATTTGTACAGAAAATAATGCTTTTTATACGAGATCTGATATCATAAAGCATTAATTATAACATTTTAAACGTTGTGTAACGGTACGCTTCAATTTGTAAAGACATGTTTGGTACAGCTAGTGACAAAAACAATAAGCATGAACATTCTGTGTGATTGATGTAAATACTGAGACTTGTCTGGCGTGAAAGAAAAGTGAAAACAAATACGTTTATTATGAGTTATGAGGAATTGTGAACAGTCGATAAATAAGAGAAATGCTAATTAAAGTAATGTGAATGGACGCTATGACTGCAACTAGAAAGGTTCTTCATGAAAAATCTCTCAAGTTTCAGTACCTATCTCCCACTGAATCTATTTAAAAATGACAATCCACACAAACTCGACATCCCGTTTTCTTTAATTGCATCTACTGAGAAAGTTTTTTACCCGAACCTACTTATTTGGATGTTATATATATATATATATATATATATGATAATAATAATAATAATAGCAAGATTAGTATCAACTAATAGTCTTTAGAAGAAAGTTAAACTTAACAACTAACCTGAAAACAATTACTGAGAGAAATATATAGCAAGATTGGGGGTATAGTTGCCAGATGCTTTTATTACGAAGGGAATTGAAATCAATATATTTAATTTAAATACTCTTAGCACGTGTACATATATATGTAATAATAACAATAAATCAATATTAGTAATAATATTTAAGTGGATGTTTAGAGGAGGAAAACAACTTTGGTGATTTAGTTTAAAGCATCGTTACGCAACTTGATGTTCTTTTTAACACATGTAATTTTATTACGAAATTTTATGAACGGTAAAATTATTAGTTCATATACCAGAAGATAGCATGTGAAAGTGAATGTAATGGTATATAGCGATGTAAATAACAGAAAACTACATATTTAAAAGTAAATAAACAAATATGCGTGTACTATATGTATATATTGTATTTGAAGGTCATCTCGTTTGAAAATAAGCCAGTTTCCCTTAAAAAAGAGAGAAATTAATTTATTTAAATTAAAATAATAAATATTCATTTTATTTTTCATAATACAGATCTTAAACAAAGAACTTGTATTCGGTTTAAAATATGATCACTCTGATTTTCATTTATGTATTGTTCGCAATTTGTTAACATTTGAAAATTCGATGTGCTGATGCACATTCTCGTTAGACGTATTAAAACCTTTCAGATATTCGTTTCCATTTCTACTGTCTGGCGGAATTTGCCTGAACAGGAAGTACTCGAATGTATGTATGTTTTTGCATGTTTGTTCTTGTTTGTCTCATGAAAGGACTTTTTCAAGAAGGAAGGCGAGGCTCAATCCTTTCTTAAATTTTTTTCGAAGGAAGGTGAAGACGAATCATTTTTAAAATTTAATTTTTTAAATTTATTTTTATTTTTTTATTTTTTGAAGGACCATGAAGGACACCTCATAAAGGAGGGACCGCCATGAAGGACGGTGGAGGACCGCCATGAAGGACGGTGAGGGGGGAAATTTTCAAATTGATCCATTGCTGTCCGACATATTGCGGCTATACTACTAACACAACACTCTACTGCGTAGCTAGTTCGGTTCGGTAAGTCACTGTCAATTCACTTCAAGGTCACGCATGCGCATGCTTGAAATTCAAACATCTATTGCTCCATAACCGTTAAGAATCGGACCTATGTTCATATGAAATTTTTGACTGGGAATGACCTCAGCTTTTAGTTCCCGAAGTTATGACATTTCGTCGTGACTCACCCTGTATATAGACTTACTTTGCGTTACTTTGTGTGAGTTCGAACGACGGTTCAGGATCGACCTGCAGTCGACCCTTCTGCAGCATCCCGCTCATTTGCGGGATTTGGTGAAGGAGGGAATTGCTGTCTAATCTCCTACCCTCGTAGCCAGCCACGCATGGCCGGTCAAGGACTTTACACAGGAATCTGTCCAGCTGGTTCTTGAAGTTATTCAGGTCGGTGTGCTGGAGATTCCTTACTTCTCTCGGTAGGGCATTGAAAAGCTTTTGGCCTCGTATTCTGAGGATATTTTCCATCCTCGCTTTCATGGCCCCTGTCCACAGCAGCTGGGACTGCACAAAATCTGCCTCTTCTCTCATTCCACTTTTTTTCTATTTCATTTCTAAGGTTAGGGACAAAGCCCTCAAGTATTTTCCATATGCATATAATTGTGTACCGTTCTCGCCTTTCGAGAGAGTAGAGTTTCAGGGATTGTAGTCGAGACCAGCAGTCTTCACGTTCCCTTTCTTCTATCTTAGACGTAAAAGTCCTTTGTATAGCTTCAATGTTTGCAATGTCTCGTTTTCTGTATGGGCTTGTGAGTACTGAATACTGAGCAATACTCGATTATTGGGAGTACTAGGCTCTTCCATAATTTGAGCATGTTTGCTTTTCTGCTGCAGAAGCTCCTCCAGATGATTCCCATTATTTTTCTAGCCGTTGTAATTTTGATGTTGTAGTGCTCTCTGAATTCTGTATCCGACGACATTACTACTCCCAGATCCCTGACTTGTAGATTTGGTGTTATCTGTTTATCTTGCAGAGTTTTACCTTTTATTTTGCAGCTCCTTGTTATTCCCATATCTTAGAAGTTGGAATTTTTCTTCGTTGAACTTCATATTGTTGTCTTCTGTCCACTGGAATAATGTTTCAATGTCGTTTTGTAATTTTATTATGTCACCTTCGTTCAATATTTCTTTACATATCTGTGTCATCTGTGAAACATGATACAATACTATCCTTAACATTTGCATCAATATCTGCAATCATTATTATGAACAGCAAGGGAACTAATACTGTCCCATGTAGGACAAAGCTCACGACTTCCGATTTAACACCGTTTACCACCACTCTTTGTGTTCTTTTCGTCAAGAAATTAAATATCCACCTTCCCAGCAATTCCTGTATTCTTAAATTTGTTTGCTATGATTCCATGGTCATATTTATCGAAGGCTTTAGTAAAGTCCGTATATATTACACCTATGTTTTGTCCTCGACACAATGTTTCCAATATTTTCTCCTGGTGGTCTAGCAGCTGTGATAGGCATGGTCTTCCAGCCCTGAAGCCATGTTGATTTGGGGTGTATGTCTTTTTCTTGTAGGTAGTAGATAGTTTTGCCTCTAATTATACGTTCAAAGCATTTTATAAGGTGTGAGGTGAGAGCCACTGGCCGATAATTCTTGGGTATTGCTCTGTTACCACCTTTAAATAGGGGGGTGGGGGGTGGAAATGTTCTCGTTCTTTAAGGGCAGTGGAATTTGTCCTGTGTCGAGTGATTTCCTCCATAGTAAGTATAGCGGTTTGGCAATACTCTCTTTACATTTCTTCAAAAACATGGCACTCCATGTGTCTGGCCCTGGCGCTAAACTGTCTCGCATCTGTGATTACATCTTCCGTGAACTCGAAGTCCATTAATAGGTTTGTGCCAGAATTTGTTCTTGGTTGATTTGTATCTACGGTATGTCGAAAAATTCGTCTGGGTTTTCCACGTCCATCTCGGACTTAGGGGTGCTAAACACAGAGTTAAATTGTTCCCTAAGCAGTTCGCTTATTTTTTTCGGGTCATTTGTGTATTTGGCCTCCCCGTCTATCAACGAACCAATACTCTCCTTACAGTGCATTTTCCTTTTCGCAAACGTGTATAAGTATTTATGATTATTTTTTATTTTTTATTTTTTCTGCTACCTTGTTTTCCTCCTCGTTTGTCTTATGCATGAATGTTTGCTCTCAGTCCATTTCTATTTCGCCAAGTTTCCTCTCTAGTTTGAGTCGCTTGCTACGTTTTCTTTTCTATCTCTCTGGAATATGTTTCAGTATTATAGGTTTGGTTTCAGTCTCTATTATACGTAGTATTTCTTGTGGAGTCTTCTCGTGAAGTAGCAATTCCCAATTTATTTCCTTTAAATCTTTATTTACGTTTTCCCAATTTACTTTCTTTGAATTTATGTTTAAGCCTTCAAATATTCCTTCTGATTCTCTAGGATGCGTTTTCGGACTCTGGGTGCTAACTTCAATTGTATATCGATGAGGTTATGGTCGGAAAACTTTGTGTGCGTTATTTTTATTTATTATTATCTCGTTGTTATTTGTCAAGATTAAATCCAAAACGTTCTCTTTTCTTGTGGCTTCACAGATTTCCTGGGTAAGGGCGTGTATGTATATATATATATATATATATATATCAGTGGCGACTGGCGTATAGGAGCGATGGAGCGGTCGCTCCCCTTTGCTTGAAACGATAAATATTAATTTAACAGATAAAAAATATATTAATTTTAAGATATTAAACTAAATATTCTTGAAATATATTTTAAAATTCATGTGACATATCATGATTCATGAGGCATTTTGAGTAAGCCTTCATACAGTACATAATATTCTAAACTTATTGCATAGCTTCAAACAGCGTACTGCTGTTTGAATACAAAATAATATTGCAGCCGAATGGAGCGATAGATTTTTCGCTCAAGTAAATATAAATTATATTTTACTGTTGTAATGAAAATATAAGTACAATCGCGAATTTTTTTTATAATAACAACTTTATTTTTACTAATAGTTACTTCAGTAATAATGATATAAACCATTTATATGTATTTTATTGAAATTATTACTTATTTGTAATTAACTAGAATTGTACGTCTGGCATAGCCGCATATGTTAATACAAGTACTCTTGTGAGCGGCAGTTGGATTCGCACTAGCCTATTGTGAGTCCGTGTTGTCGTACAATTTTATGAAATCGCACCCCCATACATTTATACCACGAGTCGCCACTGATATATATATATATATTATATGAAAATTATTTCACGAAGGTAACACGTGAAAAATATTTATGATGAATAAAACCACGAAGGAAAGGAAACACAAAATGGTGCTCAAGCGCTTTCGTCTAATGACATCCTCAGGAACACTGAAGTACATAAAAAGGTTAAGCCTATATATAGGTTACAGAAAGAAAAAAAGAAAAAATAAATAACATACATACACACACACACACACATATATATATATATATACATACATATCTATATATACAAATACATACATACATACATATATATATACAATAAACAGAGAAGTAAAAATAATAAAAAATTAAAAATTAAAACCTTAAAGGATTACCAGTGAGGCGTACAGATTTGTAAGGAAAAATATCGATTTTTAGCACAAGATCAAATGGATTATAAAAATACAAAATTATACTGGAACTCTGCCGGGTTTTAATACAATGCTGCCTATGGTCAGGTTTCGATATATATAAAAAAAAAAAATAAAATGCAAATTAAAAGTTAATCGATTTTAGCACAAGATCAAATGGATTATAAAAATACAAATTTATACTGGAACTCTGTCCGGGTTTTAACACAATGCTGCCTATGGTCAGGTTTTGATATATATAAAAAAATAAAATGCAAATTAAAAGTTAATAAAGTAGAAGACAAGTTTACCAAAGATTTAATGTTTTACCCTTCTTATCTAAATCTTTTTTAAAGGAATTCAACATAACAGGATCGAGTTGAAAAAGACCTTGCTTATGTTGAAGTTATTTGAAAGTTGGATAATGGCAGACTCAAGAATATTTCTATTAACAATGTTGCTTGAATGGAATAAAACTGAAGCATTATTCCAATCAATACAGTGGGCTAACTCTGACAAATGGACAAAAAGGGCACTGGACAACTGTCCTGTTCTAACGGAATATTGATGCTGTTTTATACGTGTGTGCAAATCCTTTCCCGTCTGACCTATGTAAAAGGAATCACATTGTTTACAACCAATTTTATAGATAATGCCTGAATTATTGGTAGGGCTATTTTTTACTATGAATATATTAGGCATTCATTCGGATGTTCAAATATAGGCCAGATTGTACTATACTACTTTGTCGTATGGTGATTGTCAACACCATATATATATATATATATATATATATATATATATATATATATATATATTATATATATATATATATTATAATATATATATATATGAAAATTATTTCACGAAAGTAACACGTGAAAAATATTTATGATGAATAAAACCACGAAGGAAAGGAAACACAAAATGGTGCTCAAGCGCTTTCGTCTAATGACATCCTGAGGATGTCATTAGACGAAAGCGCTTGAGCACCATTTTGTGTTTCCTTTCCTTCGTGGTTTTATTCATCATATATATATATATATATATATATATATATATACACGGTGAACCAAAAGTAGGTGGACAGTAGGTTGAATACGGTTTGTGTTATATTATATTATAACTATGGTGTTCATTATAACTATGGTGTTTTTGTTTTATTATATTAAATATTATAACTAAATTTATTTAAATTTTATTTTGTATTATAGTATACAAAAAAATTAAATATGTATTCTCAAAATAAACGTTATCATTTACTGTCCACCTACATTTGATTCACCCTATATATATATGGTGCTGACAATCACCATACGACAAAGTAGTATAGTACAATCTGGCCTATATTTGAACATCCGAATGAATGCCTAATATATTCGCCTTCAGAGGTGTTTTCCGTGTTAACCCCCATGCACTTGAGGTAACGGTAGTTTTTCATTGAAATCGCGTGCGTAACAATGGAGACCCGTACATGAAATACCATGCATGAGAGAGAGAGAGAGAGAGAGAGAGAGCTGATTGCTTTGAGTGATAAAGAACTACAGGGTAAGAAACAACCCGACATCCACTCTAGGTTAGCCAGAGAAAACAGAAATTTGATGAGAGAAAAAGATGTGAAATGGCTTTGAATGGAAATAAGTTTTTAAACCGTGTTTACAATTAAATTCTAAAAAAAAAATATCGGAATACAATAGGTTGATGGGGTTGTTTACCTTCTTTCGCAACACCTAAAATCATATGACGGAGGGGACCTACAGCTTTACGGGGGATCGGAACCACGGGTTATTACATCATCTGGAACGCAGTGGACGGTCTTCCATCCAACTACTCTCGACACTCATGAGTCGCTTAACTTCCATGATCGGCGGGAAGCCGTGTTACGACATTGACTCGTGTATTTCAATGAATTTTTCATCTTTATTCAGAGGAAGTCTTAGTTAACATTATATAGTATTTACATTTTGACCTTGCGGAAACTCGGTTATCCGAGAAAATGTTAAAAAAATTCGTCAAAAATTTATCATTGGTTGAGAAATCTCACCAGTAAAAATCTAAAAAAAAAAAAAAAATACCGATTCGAATAGAAATATATTTCACACCCATTTCTTTTAAACGATTAAATTACTTCCCAACCAATAATAAACTTTTGCGGAATTCTAAAAATATTATTATTATTATTTTGCCACATATATATATATATATATATATAATATAATATATATATATATCGCTGTTAAACTTTTTGTCGTGACTGTAGACACATATATTTAATATAACCTTCATAAAACACGCAAGATGTGAGCGGCCTTATAGTCTCATTTGCATGACATAAATATCCAGTAAAAAATTATTTCTGAAATATAAATAAAGATACAAATATATCAAAGACAATTTTATTCCGAAAAATTCAAAGAATGTATTTCTTGGCACAAATGACCCATAAATCTAGCATACAATATACATAAGCGATCATAGACTTTTTCCGAATGGGGAAGAATTTTCTTTCATATATATATATATATATATAATATAATGATTGGGGTTGTTTATCCTCCTTCGCAACATCTAAGGTCATATGACGGAAGGGACCTACAGCTTTACGCGGGATCAGAACCACGTGGTCGCTACATAATCTGGACGCGGAGGACTGTCTCCCATCCAACTACTACCCAGACCCAATGTCGCTTAACTTCGCTGATCAACGGGAAGCGGTGTTACGACATTGGCTACGACGTAGCCCATATATATATATATATATAATATATGCACAGGGATGGCCATATATATATATATATATATATATATATATATATATATATGCACAGGGATGGCCATATATATATATATATATATATATATGCACAGGGATGGCCATATATATATATATATATACTCGTGGCCAATGTCATAACACCGCTTCCCGGAGATCAGCGAAGTCAAGCGACATTGCGTCTGGGTAGTCGTTGGATGGGAGACCGTCCTCCGCGCCCAGATTATGTAGCGACCCGTGGTTCGGATCCACGTAAAGCTGTAGGTCCCCTCCATCATATGACCTTACATGTTGCGAAGGAGGTTAACAACCCCAATAAAAAAAAGATATACCGGGATGGCCAGAAGTTGAAACATTTTCTTCAATCCAAAAAACAAGAAAAGATATTACAAATGAAATTGAAATTAAATAAAAAGATATCTCGTTGCTTATACGTTCAATTGGTTTGTATGGATACCGTCGTAATCAACGTATAATTGCATTCGAACATTAACGGAGCACTGACGTCTGCATATTTCTGCTGTCTCCCACGTCGTTTAACATCTAAAACAAATCCGGTTGTGAATGTTTTTTTCCTCCAGTTTACAGCAAATTTGGCTCTGTCGGAACTGCTTTATTAAAACGCATTGGAAAGTCTTCTCTTTTATCATTATAAGCTTTACCACTACGTTCTTTTTAGTGAACCCAAACACTCGCAACAAGACGCTCCTCAATTGTAAAAGAACTTGTATCCGCCATGTTCAAGGATTGATAACCTACATAATTATGAATTTTGTTTACATATCACGTAGCCTAGGCTAAGCCGAAGGTGATTATCCTAAGCCTAGCTGCTTCTATTTGACAAATTTGTGAGAGTTCAACATAACTAAGCTACAACCGCCTGTCAAGGACTCCGCATTAGTGATCACGACCTCCATTGGAGGTCCGGTGCTAGTGTCTCCGAGCAACTAATACAATGAACAAACCAACGAGTTCCGTCGTAAATAATCTTTGGAACACATTCTTCATTTCTAATCGACTCAATCGCGACTTTTGGCCATCCCTGTATATACACACACACAGTATATATATATGAGAGAGCGAAAAAACGTCAGTGTTTGCTAAAAGAACAAAAACAGATTGATGTCTGTCATTAAAAGACACCTGCGATACTTCGGCATTTTCTCATTCCTTCCCCTTTCTAAATTGCAGGAGAAACTGGGGGGGGGGGGGGGGGGGTGCTTTCTTAAGCCCAGTTTATCCTTTCAGTAAAGTTACTCATTCTACTCACTATATAATGAAATTAATAATATTAAGTTGATAGTTTAAGTTGACCTGCGCCTGTAGGTTAGTGGGTAAAGCCATCTCCCTATAAACAGAGACAATGAGGCAGGAGGTTTGATTTCCGATAATGTAATGGCCAGCAATAGGCTATCCTTAGTACTGTGCCAGTTTATGTCCCTTTTCACTACTTATTATTAGTTAGTCATGTGCACGTTCTTATAATCATGAGCGGAATTGAGATGCTATACGTAAACCTCAGTAGCAGAGATCCTGTCTTTACTTTTCACACACTAAAAAAGATAGTAGTCATGCTTGAAATGTGATCAAAATTCCCTTCCCACAACTGTATGAAATAAATTATATCATTTTCATTTTCAATAACAACATTGTTCTATTTCGCTCATGACAATTTTTGTGTTATTTCACACATCCTACAAACTTTCACATGTTCCTCCCAAATCTATAGCTTCTGTATAATGTGCTGTGTTCTTGTGTTAGCCTCCTGCTGATCTCATTTATAGTCGGTTTATACTTATATACTTTCCGTCTTTGTATGATCTTTACAGATATTTTCTCTCAGGCTTTTATGGATCTTTTCAGCTTCGACGCTCTCCAGCAGTTTTATTGGTAATATTTTCAGCCTACATATTCTCTATCTCTGTCTTTTTATAATATTTTCAAATCAAATATGCTCTATCATTCTTTTATTATACTAGACGCATTCAATATATTTTGCCCCACCCTTTTTTCTTAGCTAAATAATAGGCCATGGGGCTGAAATGTCTTTTGGGCCGTAAGTTTGAATTTTCTGCGCTTCACATAACCGGAATTTTCTAGTTTGAACCTCACCTCCTTGTATAAAACCGCTTTTAAACGCCCTTGTATAAAACCGATGGTTAACACAGTTTCGAAAATAGCTTCTGACAGTGATGTGCGTCATAAACAGATAGCTGTTATCGAGTTCTTAACCGCAGGGAAGGAAACAGTTGGAAATATTCACAAACGTCTACAAAACGGTTACAGAGATGCTGTTGTTGATCGAAGCACAGTTGGACGCTGGTCTAAACGCGCGAGATCATCGGAGAGAGGGAGAGCCAGCTTCGATGATGAGCCACGCAGTGGTCGCCCGGCATCGGCTGTCACATCTCACACTGTGCACCGTGCTAACAGCATCATTCGATCAAATCGGCGCGTCACATACAAGGAGCTATCACTGGAGCTAGGAATTAGTGAAGGAAGTGTGAATACAATCATTCAGGAACTGGGATACTCAAAAGTGTGTTCATGGTTTGTTCCTCGCGAACTGACTGAAGATCACAAAACCCAAAGAAAAGAAATTGCTTCTGAGTCGTTGGTTCGATACAAGACAGAAAGGGATGACTTCCTTTCACGAATTGTGACTGGGAATGAGGACTTGGGTACACCACTTTGAACCTGAAACAAAACGCCAATCCATGGAGTGGCATCACGTAGACTCCTCACGCAAGAAAAAGTTCAAAATGGCTCCCTCTGCAGGAAAGGTTATGGCCACCATCTTCTGGGACATGAAAGGGGTGATTCTGGTGGACATTATGAAGAAAGGACAATCAGTCAACTCAGAGGCATATATTGCTACCCTACAGAGACTCCAGAGACGTATAAAGCGAGTTCGACCGGAGAGAAAACTGGAAGACGTCCTTCTTTTGCACGATAACGCAAGACCACACAACAGTTTGCAAACAAAAGAGGCCATCACAAAAATGCGCTTGACTGTGTTACCCCACACACCCAGGCTTATCTATGCCTGGCCTGGATAAGCTCCCAAATTTCTGGCTGAAACAGATCACGGCCATTACACCATCATTACACTGCCGCTTTTCACAGAATTTTGCAGAAAGAAGAAACACCAGAATGGCTTACAAGTGGAGATACAACCCTCATCCCGAAGACTCGTGAGATAAATCTCCCAAATAAATACCGCCCAATCTGCTGCGTCACCACCACCTATAAACTATTTACAGGCCTAATTGCAGGCAGTAATATGAACATCTGGACGCTGGAGACTATCTGGGGAAAGAACAAAAAGGATGTAGAAGAAACTGCTTTGGCACAAAGGATCAGCTGCTCATCGACAAAACTATCCTTGAAGACTGAAGAAAAGAGGCAGAAACCTAAGTATGGCATGGATAGACTATCAAAAGGCATTTGACAGTGTCTCACACTCCTGGATTTTGGAATGCCTCAAGCTGTACAAAATCCATCCTACTATTATTAGCACTTTAACAAACCAGATTGCAAAATGGAGAACAAACATCAATCTCACCCATGAAAATGGAAAAATATCCATCCCCCATGTCAAGATTAAAACTGGAAGACGTCCTTCTTTTGCACGATAACGCAAGACCACACAACAGTTTGCAAACAAGAGAGGCCATCACAAGAATGCGCTTGACTGTGTTACCCCACCTCCTTACCAGGATTGGCAAAAACCCAGCAAAAACCCCAAAATCCAACTGGTTTTTTGCTGGGTAGTTGGGTTTTTGCTGGGTTTTTGCCAACCCTGCTCCATACAGTCCGGATCTGGCACGTTCAGACTTCCATTTGTTTGGGCCAATGAAGGATGCTATTCGTGGAAGAAAGTTTCAGAGTGACGATGAAGTTGTTGAGGAGGTTAAGAGGTGGCTCCAGCGGAACCCAGCGGACTTTTACCAGCAAGAAATAAAGGCCCTTGTTTCGAGGTAGAGGCAGGGCCGCCGCTTCCATTAGGCGAGGTTAGCAAATGCTAAGGGCGCCAAAGATCTGGGGGGCGCCAGCGCCTCCCGCCCTGTGCACGTCTGATAGTATTATGTAAGAACAACATGAAAAAAATAATGAAGGAATGAGAAGCATAGACAAATGATGAAAGGTTGTACGACGTATGTACACCAATTTAGCTTGACTGATATTTACATAATTAACTTATTCATCTTATTGGGTCATTATAGAACTTTCACTATCACGACCTTTAATTTAGGTGAATGACATTGGTTGCATCTTTTGTGTATGAGCATAGATTTGTGAAATGAAGAAACGAACAGTGCAGTTTCATTGCTTGTTAAGTTGGTATTAATAGCAACTGTAGTTATTTATGTTCATGCTGTTGAAATGTCAGAACAATTAATGATTGCTGAATTCTTTTAGGTGTGTCAATAAGTACTGGTTGGATACAAATTATTATTAGCTACTGTGTTAGAATGTCAACAAGACAGAAGCTATCTGGTGCTCAGGGAAGGAAAGAAAAAAAGAGGAAGAGGAGAAGTGGGCAAAGAATAAAGGTATGTTCATATTGTTTATCTTTAACCTACTGTATAAGGCACCCAAGAATCTTGTACCCCTCTAAATTATTATCGGATGATATTTCCTGTGTTTACGTGATGATTTTAGGGGACTACCTGTGTTTATTGAATTATTAATGTATTTCATGATAAATCAGAGAGAGAATGTGCATAGTTTTCACTTTTCAGACTTGGCCCTATAAAATGAAACACTTGTTAATTTCTACTCTTAGTAAATTACTATTGTCTTTGTATTGTATAATCATGGGCTAATATCAACATGCTATTTTTTTCTTACAGGTGCCCTTCTGAAATTTTTATCTCCACGTTCAACTGGAACTTCTGACGGTGATGGGGTTCCCACCAGCTATAACACCACCGCAATACAGCCAACAGATACAGTGTCATCACCACAGCTCCATTCTTCACAGCCAACAGATACAGTGTCACCACCACAGCTCCATTCTTCACAGCCAACAGATACAGTGTCACCACCACAGCTCCATTCTTCATAGCCAACAGATACAGTGTCACCACCACAGCTCCATTCTTCACAGCCAACAGATACAGTGTCACCACCACAGCTCCATTCTTCACAGCCAACAGATACAGTGTCACCACCACAGCTCGAATGTGCTGCACCCAGGCTGCACCTGTTGACCCCACTGACTGGCCATCCTCAATGTCCAATCAGGAGAAAGCAGAACTTGTTCGCAGAGGACCTTACCAGGTTGATCCTAATTATGTGTTTCCAAAAAAGGATGGGAGAAGATGTCAACATGATTACTTTCGCCGAATCTTAGTAAATGGTGAGAAGATCCAAAGAAGTTGGCTAATTTATTCGGTGAAACAGGATAAACTTTTTTGCTTCTGTTGTAAAATGTTTTCTACGAAGCATGTTAGAATGGCTGAAGAAGGCATCAATGATTGGAAAAATGCCAGTCATTTGCTCAGCACACATGAAAGTAGCATAGAACACACAAAAAATATGACAACATGGAAGGAACTGGAGGTCAACATTGCAAGAGGAAGGACGATAGACCGACGGGAAATGGAACTGTTAATGGCTGAGAGGAACAGGTGGCGCCAAGTCCTCACTAGACTAGTGGCGATTATTCAGTCTCTAGCTGAAAGAAATTTGGCTTTAAGAGGATCAACCGAAAAACTTAACTGTCCATCCAATGGTAATTTTCTCCAAGAAGTGGAACTTTTGGCTAAATTTGATCCAGTTATGAAGAATCACTTAAGTAGGGTTGAAAGTAATGCAGGCATTCACACTCACTACCTTGGCCAAATGATCCAAAATGAACTGATTAACATTATCAGCACAAAGATTACTGAGAGAATCGTGGACGATATCAAAATATCGAAATACTTCTCTATTATTTTAGACTGCACCCCTGATTTGAGTCACAAAGAGCAACTTTCTGTCATAATCAGGATAGTGGCACTTGAAGACAAGCCAACAATAAAGGAGCATTTCTTGGGGTTCCTTGAGGTAGAGAAGTCTACAGGGCTAAATTTGTCATGCCTTCTACTCGAAAGACTGAAACAACTGAACATTTCTTTTGAGGATTGTCGAGGTCAATCTTACGACAACGGAGCCAATATGAGAGGAAACATCAAAGGAGTTCAAGCCAGGCTTCTTCAACAGAATTCTCGGGCCTTATTCGTCCCGTGTGGTGCCCATAATTTGAACTTGATGTTAGCTGACGCTGCCAAGAGCTCCCAAGATGCAACTTGTTACTTTGGATATTTAACGAAAGTATTCACATTGTTTTCAGTCTCCCCTCAAAGGTGGCAAGTTCTTTTAAAACATGTCAATATTACTCTGAAATCGTGGTCAGACGTCAGATGGGAAAGCCGAGTAAAAAGTGTGGAGGCAATTAGATATCAACCTGCGCAAATCAGGGAAGCGCTTTTGGAGCTCAGAGAATCTGTAACTGCCCCTGTCATCAAAGTTGAGGCTCAATCGTTGGCAGAGGAAGTAGGGTCATACCGTTTGTCATTTGCTCAGTTGTGTGGTATGATATACTCAGCAAAATTCAGCACGTGAGCAAACTAATGCAGTCGATTACGATGCAGCTCGACGTGGCTGTAGATCTGCTTAAGAAGACCAGAGATAATATTGTCAGCTACAGAAATACAGGTTTTGCTGATGCACTAACTACTGCTAAAGAAATCTGTGAAGCGATGAACGTAGACACCGTGCTGAAACAGAACAGACTAAGAACTAAAAACTGCCACTTTAGCTATGAGTGTGCAGACGAACCTGTCAGCGATCCACTCAAGAGGATGGAGACTACATTTTTCAATGTGGTAGTGGACACTGCGATTTCCTCTCTTAATGAGAGGTTCAAGACCCTGGGTGAAGTGAATGAAAAGTTCAAGGTATTGTTAGGGTTCATTGACATGTCTGACAAAGACATCGTCGATCACTGCCAAACCCTCAGCAACACGCTTACTCATGAGGGACACTCCGACATTGATGGAAGGGAACTAGCCATGGAGCTGCAGAGTGTCCCAGATTTGCCTTCCAAGAGAATGACAACAATGGATTTTCTTACCTTCCTGCATGAAAAGAAACTTACTGAAGTATTCCCAAATTTGTGGGTAGCTCTGCGGATCTGTGCAAATCTCCCTGTAACGGTGTCAGCAGCAGAGAGGAGCTTTTCTAAGCTAAAACTGATAAAAACTTATTTGCGATCCACAATGGCGCAGGAACGTCTTAGTGGGCTGGCCATCATCAGTGTGAACCATGCAGTGTCTAGGGTAGTGATGTAGCGGATGTCATTTTTTTCACATCCGCGGATGCGGATGCGGATGAGGATGTTTGATTTCAACATCCGCGGATGCGGATGCGGATGTCTACATTTTCGTTATTTTTTAGGATATATTCGAGATGTGTTGTGTTTAACGTATATAATAAGTTATTATATAGAGAGAGCTGTAGCTATAATGTAATATAATTGATTAATTGTACAATAATTGCTGTACTTTTCTCTGAACATATAAAATAATATCAAGCATCTAACTAATATAGAAATCAATTAGTGAATTCGTCTGCAAATAAATTCGTTATATTTTGTTGAGTTTCAGCCACAATTAGAAACCATAATTGTGTTACCAGGATGCGGGACGTGAACCCAACTCAAATGCACCCCACCGACCTCTTTCCCCAACCTCCACCCTTATAGAAAGAGATCTTTAATTAGCTTGATAACTATTTATATTAAGTTTAAAGTTTTATTAGGCATATTTATAAATGAGTAATTAAAATAAAGTAAACTAAGATGTTCATCGTTTAATGTTCAAACTTAATTATAGGAAGGTTATGCTTAAGGAACATTAACTTTTCTGCCTTTTCTGCTGCCAGTCTGTTTCTCTTTTCATCATATATTAATCCAGCACTGCTAAATAATCTCTCGCTTGGTACGTTTGTTGGAGGACAGGCTAAATGTTTCCTTGCAAGTTTACTCAAGTATGGATAGATATTCTGCGTATTTTTCCACCAACTAATAGGATTGTCACATGCAGCCAGGCGTTTTTCTTGGTGATAGCTCTCGATCATTTTTACTACATCTTTTGACATCGCGTAGGTCTCGTCATCGCTGCTTGATTCAAGAAACTGAGAGAGAGATTCTGTGATAGATTTGCTTGTTGAAGGTGTTGGTTCTGTCACTGAAACTTTTATTCTTTTGGTGGGTGGCGAAGCGACAGATTCAAGAGATTGAAGCTCTTCAACTGCTTTGCCAAGTGATGATTTAACTCGTTCTAATGTACTAGGTGAAAATAACTTAGCTTTGTAACGTGGATCTAAGTAGGTTGCAAGAGAGTAACTTCATACAAGAACAGCCTCTCGTCTTGTCGCTTGCATCACTTTTGCGCACAATGAACTAGTTCTATTAATATAGTAGAATTTGATAATTTCCGCTTATTAATGACGTTTTATCTCAACGGTCCACATCCGCACGACATCCGCAGTCCAAAGTGCGGATGCGGACGCGGATGCGAGAAAATGTGCGGATGTTCCGCGGATACGGATGCGGATGTGACCTACATCACTAGTCTAGGGAGTTATCGTATGATGATGTAATCGACGAATTCGCTTCCAGGAAATCAAGAAGAGTAAAGCTTTAACTGTTATAAGCAGGCAGATAGCGAAGAGGAGAAAACAACGGAATCTAGAATGTCATGGCATATGTTAATTTAATTGCTTATTGTTCAGATACAATGGTAGTTTGATTTTGAGTGTTTTTAGTCACTTTTCATGCCACTCTATGTTGCTTGTATTGTGCTTTTCTTTCGATATTCCACAGCTTAAGAGGATTTGATAATTTTATAATAAGTGTATGTATTAGCAAATTAAAATAGATCAGTGTAAGGCAAATAGTTTCTTCAATATGGTACCTTGATTACTTTGTGGGCAAACCCAATCGTGAAGTGGGAGGCGGGTGGGGGCGCCAGCTGCAGTCCTGCTAAGGGCGCCAAATAGGCTGGCGCCGGCCCTGGGTAGAGGAAAGCCGTAGAAAAGGATGGAGACTATGTGGAAAAATAAAACTTGTAAAAAAGGTATGTAACTACTTATGTACAAAATTTCTGGAACTTACAAGGAAACTTGGAAAGAAAAAAAAGGTGGGGCAAAATATATTGAGTGGCCCTCGTATTAGATATTCTTTCGCTATCTTTTTATGATCTTTTCAACTCACATAGGTTCTATCATTCTTTTATTATCTTAGATATTCTTTCTCTATCTTTTTATCATCTTTTCAACTCACATAGGTTCTATCATTCTTTTATTATCTTAGATATTCTTTCTCTATCTTTTGATCATCTTTTCAACTCACACATACTCTTGCGGTCTTTTTATAATATTTTCAGCTTAAATATTCTCTCTTAGACTTTTTAAGTTCTTTTCATTTGTATATTCTTTCGCAGTCTCCATTTATCATTTTGAGCTTATACAGGGTGTACATAAAGTCAGGATCTATTTTTGTGAAGCACTTGGAAATTATATGGAATTCAATCATAAAATGATAAAGTGGTAACATTTATTAGATAATTAAGAGTAGGATTCGACGTGACGCCCATCAGTATCCCTGCACAGCTCAAATCGTTCCGCAGCATTTCTAAACACATTCTGGAGCATTTGCGGGGTTATGTTATCTGCAGCAGTTCGTATACGTGTACGTAAGTTTTCAAGACTCGTAATCTTCGTCTGATAGACGTGCGATTTGATAAAGCCCCATGCAAAGAAATCTAAAGGGGTTAAATCTGGTGATCTCGCTGGCCAAGGTCTGTTGCTTCCGCGTCCGATCCAGCGATTTGGAAAACGTCCATTTAGATAATCCTGAACAATTTTGGCATAGTGACAAGGAGCACCATCATGTTGATAGACGACGGGGATAGGATTGTTAGTACCGTCGTCTATCAACATGATGGTGCTCCTTGTCACTATGCCAAAATTGTTCAGGATTATCTAAATGGACGTTTTCCAAATCGCTGGATCGGACGCGGAAGCAACAGACCTTGGCCAGCGAGATGACCAGATTTAACCCCTTTAGATTTCTTTGCATGGGGCTTTATCGAGTCGCACGTCTATCAGACGAAGATTACGAGTCTTGAAAACTTACGTACTCTACACACATGAATACTTGACTCTGCTTTCAAAGGTTTAATGTCCAACTAAGCTACGCACCCGTAATCAATACAGTTTTGCCGACATGCTAACTCTGCGAGGCTGCCAAAAGATTAATGGCTACATGGTAAAGAACCCTGGCTAGATGGCAAAGAACCCTGGCTACATGGTCTAAATATAGAAATCAAATTCTTTGAACAATGACGACACTCATAAACAGGATGTAGACCGGATGTAGATAAGGCAAGAAATGTATGACTTTTGATGACGTCAGTTTCTATTCCTGTAACAACTCACTCACTTGACTCCTAGGTAATACTAAGGAGTCAAGTGGTGTCAACAGGGTAATCCAAAAAAATACAGGGTAATCCAAATTTTTTTTTTTTTTTTTTTTTTTTATTGTTTCATACCATACAGCTTAACATAAAATACAATTCGATTAACATATGTAAATGCATACTCATTTTTTTGAGATCCGTCAGGTGTATATTTACCAACATAAATATGACCTAATGGTTTAGCTAAATCATTGGTTGATATCTTAATTAAAGTATTAGGGAATTGGGCAGTTACTTGTTTACCTAAATCACACACCTGCTTCAGTCTACGATACATTCTAAACTCCTTAAAAGGTGAGAACCACTTTGTTCTGGGATGATTCATTACTTGCTCTGCACTATGTGAGGAATCAATATTAGGTTCAAACAAAACACAATGGGGAACAATTACATATGGAGATGGAGATATCCCTACATTAGGTCCCTCTAACCTTTCCCTAACATCTTTCTTACGACTTAATGAATCTTCATAATTAATAACATATCCAGACATATTCATTCCGGGAATACTATGAAAAGATACACCCGTTACTTGATATAATTTAAATTTTAAAATAGTTGATTTAGCATCCTTAGTTAAAAGATCCAAACTCAATGTATAATATCCATCTGCATTAACATCAAAAGTATTTTTAGACAAATAACAAATTTCATTGAAGCTGTAAATATCTTCTCCTTTGACCGCCATCTAACTTTCCTTCGAGGAACATACTTCCTTTTTCGAGGAACAAACTTCCTTCTTCTATACATCTTGACAAGTAAATAATACACGTCACTCCGATGCAATTCCAATGAAGAGAATGAAGTTTAAACAATTTATGGATCTATTTATAGATTCTCATTACGTCATGTTATGACAAGAATCCTATCCCCTTAGAATCAACATGATGGTGCTCCTTGTCACTATGCCAAAATTGTTCAGGATTATCTAAATGGACGTTTTCCAAATCGCTGGATCGGACGCGGAAGCAACAGACCTTGTGTCGCGAGATGACCAGATTTAACCCCTTTAGATTTCTTTGCATGGGGCTTTATCGAGTCGCACGTCTATCAGACGAAGATTACGAGTCTTGAAAACTTACGTACACGTATACGAACTGCTGTAGATAACATAACCCCTCAAATGCTTCAGAATGTGTTTAGAAATGCTGCGGAACGATTTGAGTTGTGCAGGGATACTGATGGGCGTCACGTCGAATCCTACTCTTAATTATCTAATAAATGTTACCACTTTATCATTTTATAATTGAATTCCATATAATTTCCAAGTGCTTCACAAAAATAGATCCTGACTTTATGTACACCCGGTACATAATAAATTATTATATTCTTTCTGTGTTTTGATAATCTTTCAAACTTACACATGCCCTCTTGATCTTTGATAATATTTTCTTTCTATCTTTTTACGATCTTTTCAGCTTAACCCTCGTCAGAAACCTTCAATTTACTCACGTTGTTGGAACCATGGGGGTCTATGTGACCCGAGGCCTAAAATCTTACAAAATGGTGCTATAAAAAGTCTGTAATGAAACAATCCTATGAATAAAACATTGTATTTCATATTCAAGAACTTTTAACAAATAATATCATTTCTCAATGTTTTAACCCCCTTTTTTGGTTGGTTCCTGATGAGGATTAAATATTCTCCTTTTACGACCTGTTTCACCTGAATAACACGCAAACCAGAACTGAGACGGGTTTCCCCTTGCATACAAAACTAATAAAATGACCTCACGCACATCGAATAAAATTTATGGATATTTTTTCAACCAAACATATTTCTAAAAGGAATTCTTTAGAGGGAGAGAGAAAAAGGGGGTCCAATTGTTCTACTTCTTCACGTCGATCTCTAAATTACACTTAGGAAAATCTATTAAGCTCTAACTTTTATTTCCAACAGGAAAACTTCCTTACACATGGAATTCTTTTATTTTTAAAGTGAGGGCTACGTCGTGAAGTGGAGACACCTCTTCCGGTTAGATCAGCAAATTAAGTGACGTTGGATTTGATCAATAGTTGGATGGGTGACCCTCACCTGCGTTCTGATGATGCGTCGACGTTTAGATAGTTTGGATCCCAAGAAGCTGTAGGTCCCCTTCATCATGTGACCTTTGCCGTCACGGAGGTGGTTAAACAACCCCAAACGTGATGGATCCTTCCGAATTCAATTCCCAAACCCAAAAAGACCAGCAAGGAAGTATCGCTAAATATAGCACACGTTAGGTTAAGTTAAAGTTATGGGATAGATTAGCGTTGGTTAGGTTATGTTAGGTGTAAATATGCAAACATTTAAAAACAACACGTGTAACCTAACCTACAAACACATTTCACACTTACTCTAAGGGCCAGGGCCAGTAGCAGCTCAGTAGGGAATGCTGCTTCCCTATAAGTGAGGTAAAGATACCGAGGTCGGGGGTTCGAACCCCGATAATGTTGATAATAATAATAGAGAAGTTAGGGCAATGGGCCGCATTGTTGACCTGAGCGCTGTGCCAGTATCTGGCCCTCTTGAATGATTATTATTGTCTACTCTAAGGAATTCAGTCAAAAAACTATAACAGCACGAGTAACACACCTTGCTTATTAATTATCCAACGCTCATGACCCGCTTAACTTTACGGACTTATGCCCAAATGACTAACAAATATAATTAAGAAATTTTTATCACCTCTCTTAAGTGGCCTTGGCAGGTAATTATTATGCCTGAAACACTTTTTTTTAGACTTCTTACCCCTTAACTCATTGAGCCGCAAGAAAACTGCCTTCAAATGAAGGTAGTGTGTGTGTGTGTGTGTGTAGGCTACTCGCACTGTTTTCACTTTCAATATTCACAAAACCACAACACCGAACAGCGTATATTATTCCTTTAATATCGAATTCTTACTGACGATGGAGATTCAACCTAATCTCCAACCCCTTTGGTCTTAACAAAGTAGGAAGAGCACACAGTATACTCAGGGGCGTCCGCAGAGTGGGGCAAGGTCGGGCACTTGCCCCCCCCCCCCTGGAAAATGAGAAATATATATATATATATTTTTTTTTCATTCATTATTTGTGTGTGAATTAAGCTGTATCAGTTTAAGAAGGATCCTTCAGTATGCTTTGACGTGTTAAAACGGGGCTTCGTTCATCAATGTCTACCGAACGCTTGTCTGGCTTGTGCATGCTGAGTGTGCATCAACAAAATGTGATAGACAGGAAGGAAGCCATCATTAATGACGTGATTGACCGCTTTGGATCGGACAAGCGCCGCCTGCAGTACTTATTTAACCACTGAAACTAGATATTATCATTTGTAATTTTGTATATACCTGTTTTAGATAAAATGATACCTTGTCAGGTCTTGCCTTTTTGCTCCCGTCTCCCCATGGAGAAAAATCCTGCGGACGCCCCTGAGTATAGTGTCCAGAGTCAAAGATCCTGATGCAATGTTGCCCTAATCAATGAGGAAGGATGGAAATTGGCACAGCGTTCAGGCTAACTAATGCGTCCCATTGCGCTTACTGGGGTCATTCCCCACAATACAAGAGATTCCGCAAGGTCATGCATACGTTTTAATGACTTTCACAAACTTTTTATATCCTGCCAGGATATGTAGAGATAAGGAGAGACAGAATGACAAATAAAGAAATAAATATACAGATTAACATGCTGATAAATAGCTACATATTAATACACTGATAGATAGATACAGATTAACATGCTGATAGATAGATACAGATTAACATGCTGATAGATAGATACAGATTAACATGCTGATAGATAGATACAGATTAACATGCTGATAGGCAGTACAGAATAACACACTGATAGATACAAATTAATATACTGGTAGATAGATAGATAAACAGACACACAAACAAATACGAGTATATACACCATGATATATATCCATATATCTGAAGACTAATTAACCAAACCTAATTTAATCTAACCTAACCATAATTCAAGATTATTGAGCTCTCGATGAGCGGTTTGTTAAGTCATTAAATAGTGAAATATTCTCTAATCCAGCCTAACCTAACGAAACCTCAACTAACCTAACCTAACCTAATCAGGACCTACGTATCTTTTTTCGCCACTATAAAAAAGTTTTTATATTTTTATACACAGTTTTTAATGTTCCGAGGTACGAAAAGTGTTACCTCACAAAAAAAATTACCCGACTTCATGGATGAATTATCACATATTCGACCTCACTTATGCTCAGTTGCCGTGTGCGTGCGCAACCTGCGCATGCATGTATGCACAGAGAGAGAGAGAATTTCAATTCCTGAAAATGAACACGGCATCTTGTTCGTTGAAATACAAACGTGCGACTTTGTAACATATAATTTCCCCTTTCTTATGACATGTTTATCTTGATCTTGTGTTTATGAAGGTTTAATTAACACGGCATCTCAATCGTCCTCTCTTTTAATTGCAATACCAACATTAAATAGCGTTTATCTCTTGCTCTTATCTCTTATTTGCTCCTGCCATTATTATTAATCAAAACACCGAAAGTCATACCGTTGAGAGAGAGAGAGAGAGAGAGAGAGAGAGAGAGAGAGAGAGAGAGAGATGTAACTGTGAAAGTGCCCACACAGACCCACTACATTTATTATTATTGTGTAACTTTACAGTGGTTACGTCGTGGCCATGTCACAACACCGCTTCCCGTTCGATCAGCGAAGTTAAGCGATATTGGGTCTGATCAGTTGGTGGATGGGTGACTGTCCTCTTTGCCCAGATGAGGTAGTAATCCATAGATGGGTCAGATCGCACGTAAAGCTGTAGTTCCATCCCCTTCATGTCAAATGACCTTTGCTGTTACGAAGGAGATTAAACACTCCCAAAACTATAACAATTTTACAGTGAATCCATTAAGTTTCTGAATAAATTTTGCTACACTATAGTTTAGGACAAATTAGAACTGCTTTTAAGTTGTTCCTACAACTAAACACTTTTTCTCTATTTTCTACTACACATTTCTCTCTCTGAAACATTCATACATGAATATCTTATTAGCACAGTCTCCACCCCATTAATGTTTTTCATGTTTGTGCATGTTTTAGTAAAGTTTTAAGTCTAATTTCTTACGTCTGGCTGAGAATTGGGTGTGAATAGGTGGTGACTGTTCCGTTTTACGTCTTTTGAAACGAACGGTACCGCTGCCACCAACCAGGAAAAATAAGTCCCCTTTAAGAGGGGAACTGGGTCGAGACACAATACGGACAGCGGGTTCATCACTAACCCCCTTCCCCATTTCTCAGAGTGACTTGGAACAGTCCTTGGATGGGTTGGGTATGAATATATGGTGGCGTATCGGTAAATACGGGATAAAAATGGATTTCATGACACTGTGCAAACAATAGAATCGCTTGGCTTTCAAAATCAATCTCAATCTCTTTCTCTCTCTTGATATGAGAAGGTCTTTATTTTCCTTAAAGATGAACTTTGCTCATGTATCCTTTGTTACAAGTGGTAGCTGCAGGACACTTCGGGTTCCTTCAGTTACACACTAAATTTGGTCGTTCAGGACTACTTTAGATAACAATTATTATGTCAAGTTGCACTCTTGGCACCAACAGTACATCTATTATTTTATGCAAGTACATATACAGATATACAATACAGAGTATTTCAAAAGTCCGGAATTATCGGAAATATTATTATTATTATTATATATATATATATATATACAGGGCGTCCCAAAAAATTGTATACACACTTTAACAGCTGATAGCTCAATTGATGTTTCTTTCTTTCCAAGTTAAACCCATTAGAATTAATAATTGCAGTCAGACTAAGCTTTGAACAAAGGAAATTCATTCTAAAATGCTACTGGAAGTGTGAAAACGCAGTTGAAGTGCAAAGACAGTTTAGGAGGGAGTTTCAAACAGATCCACCAACGCGACTTACCATCACTCGAATTAGAGATAAGTTTGAAGCCGATGGAACTGTTCAGAATGTCCACAAGAAGCGTTCCGGAAGACCACGGACATCGACAAGCCCCACAAAGCAAGAAAGAGTACTGGAAACGTATCACCAAAGTCCAAGAAAATCTGTGCGGCAAGCGAGTCGTGAGATAGGAATTTCAGAATCGTCTGTCCAACGCATTTTGAAGCGCTGTCAATGGAAAAGTTACATTCCAAAATTAGTCCATGCTATTAATGAAGATGATCCGGACCGAAGAGTGGAGTATTGCGAGTGGTACTTGGCACGATGTGGATGTGGATTGGACGAAGGGGTTTCGTAGAATACCCTCCGCGTTCACCAGACTTTTTTTATGGGGATACTTAAAAGACAAAGTCTACGCTATAAAACCTGCAACAGTCGCTGAATTGAGAGCAGCCATTGAACGAGAATGCACACAAATACCAAACGAAATGTTTCGTGATGTTTGCGATTCCATTGCTTCGCGTTATCAGCAGTGCCTGGACCAGAACGGACGTCAGTTTGAAAACAGGCGTTGACAAAACAATTAAATAATGTCTGTAGATTCTATTACATTTTGAAAATGAAATGTATTTTAATAAACACTGCCTTTATAAGTATTTAAAGTGTGTATACATTTTTTGGGACGCCCTGTATATATATATATATATATATATATATATATATATATATATATATATATATATATATATATATATATATATATACAGTATATGTTAAACACACACCGTGCATGGAACAAGGAACTCTTCTGGGAAAATTAAATCCACTATAGTCCGAATAAGTAATGGTAAATAGACAAATACCATAGTTTTTCTTTTTCATGATGCTAGCCCGACGTGGGCAACGGGTCTCTCGCAAAGAGGTCCCATAAATATAGCTTCCCTCACCAGCTATCTGCAAAGCAGACAGGATCCATGTCCCAAAGCTGGATCCTGTCTGCTTTGCAGATAGCTGGTGAGGGAAGCTATATTTATGGGACCTCTTTGCGAGAGACCCGTTGCCCACGTCGGGCTAGCATCATGAAAAAGAAAAACTATGGTATTTGTCATTTACCATTACTTATTCGGACTATAGTGGATTTAATTTTCCCAGAAGAGTTCCTTGTTCCATGCACGGTCTGTTTAACATATAAGTTTCTCAGGGGACCATTCTGAGTTTGTGTATATTAAACGGACGTGTTACGTGCCTTGAAAAGTGGACGCTCAATGTCCCGGTTGAGGTTTAAGTTTTGTTTTTTTGGCTAAAAATACAATAGTTACCCCTTTTTCTTTGATTTATTCAATCCGACGTGAATGCAACGAGTCTTTTACTTATATAGAGGTTCTGAATGTAGTGGGACTAGGCTTGCTTTAAACCCTAGATCCATGTCCCAAAGCTGGATCCTGTCTGCTTTGCAGATAGCTGGTGAGGGAAGCTATATTTATGGGACCTCTTTGCGAGAGACCCGTTGCCCCCGTCGGGCTAGCATCATGAAAAAGAAAAACTATGGTATTTGTCATTTACCATTACTTATTCGGACTATAGTGGATTTAATTTTCCCAGAAGAGTTCCTTGTTCCATGCACGGTCTGTGTTTAACATATAAGTTTCTCAGGGGACCATTCTGAGTTTGTGTATATATATATATATATATATATATATATATATATATATATATATATATATATATATATGAAAATTATTCCACGAAAGTAACACGTGAATAATATTTATGATGAAAATAACCACAAAAGAAAAAAGAAACAAAATGGTGCTCAAGCGCTTTCGTCAATTGACATCCTCAGGAACATTGAACCTTAGTTTTGCTTCCCGTCGAATTGTTCATTCTGACAAAAGTCAAACTTGTCACTCCACGTGGAATCCGAACCACGCCCCACCAGAAGCCCAGCGTCTTAACCACTAGGCTACCCAAGGTACCCAATTAGCTACCAACCAATTTTTATTGTGTGGAAGGATGAACAGCTGGGTTTTGCTGCGCGTCGCCTGCCGTCATCGGGTCTCGATCCCGGAGCCGATGGATTCGTAGTCAGCGACCCTAACCACTACAACACCGAGGCGCATCGTGTGTATATATATACACACAGGGTGTTTCACGACCGGTCTGCCATACTTTGGGGGTGTGATTTTGGGGGTGTGATTTCGGGGTGATATCGAGTAAAAAAGTTAATACAACATAGCTGCTGTTTCCAACCGTTGCGGAGCTACGGACGTTTTAAGATATGCAAACAACAAATCCCTACTTGTGTGTAATTCGATAGATGGCAGCACTGGTAGTAGTTTTGGTTAACGAAGTTACCGCTACTAATCCTGTTTTTTCTTTCAGAGGTTCTCATCTGTGGTACGAGACACTGTGTTGCGCTAAGGTGCACAATCAAAATTAATCAACAGTTCACACCCGCTGAATAAGTTGATATCCATTACATTTATGGATTCTGTGATGGTAACAGTAGAGCGGCAGTTGAGGAATATCGAAGACATTTTCCGAACCGCCGAATACCGAGCAGGCAAGTGTTTAGTGACACATACCAGAGATTAAAGGAAACAGGGACAATTGTTCCACGTAACCAAGAATATGTAGCACGACGGCCCGTTGCTGTGAAGGAGCGCATACTGGACCTCGTGGCCCTAGTGTCCTTTGAACACTGGTAGCAATGTGTGCAAGCTCTTCAACCGGATGATTACAATAAACGTGTTCAATTTTGCTAGCGGATGGTTATGCATCGCCAGATTCTTAATCGCATACTGTTTAGTGATGAAGCACAATTCATTCGGGATGGAATTAACAATAGACGAAATTCCCACTTGTGGTCCGCCGATAATCCCCACGGTATCGTTCAAGGAAACTTTCAACATCGATTCTCGGTGAATGTTTGGTGCGGTGTAATTGGAAGTCAGCTGATTGGACCGTTCGTTTTGGAACAACGATTAACTCCTGATACTTATCTGAACTTCCTGACCAACGAATTGCCGCTTTTGATGGAGGACGTGCCCTTGGAGACAAGGTGCAGGATGTTCTTTCAGCACGATGGGGCGGCACCACATTTTGGTCGTCATGTTACGGATTACTTGAATCAGCGGTACGGGAATCGTTGGATTGGTGGTGCTGGTCCAATATAGTGGACCCCGAGATCTCCGGACCTAACCCCGTTAGATTTCTTTTTATGGGGCCTTATGAAAGAGATGGTCTACAAAACCAAAGTACAAACGAGAGAGGAACTCTCGCGTCGGATTATGGATGCCGCTGCTTACATACGAGGACACCCTGAAATGATTCAATGGGCTGTGGACTCTTGTTTGGAACGAGCAAGGTTGTGCATTGAAAACCGAGGCGGACATTTTGAACATTTATAAGGTGTATCTTATAAACTGTAGCAATAAATACATCAGATTAATACTCTCGTTTATTTTTTTCCGTGCACCTTAAAACGTCCGTAGCTCTGCAACGGTTGGAAATAGCACTGATGTTGTATTAACTTTTTTACTCGATATCATCCCCCAAATCATCCCCCCCCCAAAGTATGGCAGAGTGGTTGTGAAACACCCTATGTATATATATATATATATTATATATATATATATATATATATATATATGTATATTTTTTCTGTGATTTCGGACTTTTGAACCTGAAAATCAAAAAATCATGTATCTATAGATATACAGTCAATAAAATGGAAATGCAATACATGTGTTTAAGATGACAAAAGTACACTTAGACATGGGTGTACTTCTGAGTACCAAGAGTACAATTATACAAAAAGTTTATATTTATTACATAAAGTAGGCCTAGTATATTTAGAGTGTAGACGCTTCCTTTAGCATTTGAGGAGAATCTCACAATTGTCAAAGAATCGTTGAGGAAAAAGCAAACACGTTACCATTTCGAAATGAAAGACTAAATCAGAGGATGGATCCTACATCTGTAAGTGCCTTTGAACCCTCTGAACCATCGACAGACATCTTTCTTTGCCACATCAGCCACTTCTTTTGGAGTCACCTCGCCTACTGCGGTCCCGATTTTCTGGCGTGCGGCAGTTCGTCGATAGGGTATTGTTTGGTGTTATTTTTTTTATTTTTTGGGGGGGGTTCAAAATCCCAGCTAAGCCGTGAACGGGCCAAGCTCTGAAGGGCCAGTTCAACCTACAGCCCAAGTTAAGCTTGAATTAAAAACTTACGGACTTGGAGGTCCTATTAGGTCCTACACCTCAGGGTTGCTGACTCGATGTGGGCCTACCTTAGGCCTCAGTTGCATGAATTTAAGATAAAAAACAAAAAGGGCACTATTTATGGTCTTCTTTCTAAACCTTGCAACAACAACACAACCTGCACTATTGCACGATGCAACAATCTTGTATCTAAACAACCAAACTGAATTGCAAGAGAGCTCTCTATAAGACCACATTCTGTAAGTACGGCATTCCACAAACGAGTAGAAAAGACGAGCAGCGCCCCAAAAAATGATGCCACAAGAGTGCCCAAACAATGATGCCACAAGAGCCCAAAAATGCTAGCTCTAAATTAAGTGAATTTTTCACTAACCTTACAATTATGAGATGGATATAGATACACCTTAACTTAATATATACAAGCAATGCTGCATCAATCAGCTTAGTCATCATATCGCCTTGGGGCAACAATGGTTCTTCCTCTTCTAGATTTTCTAACATTTGGAAAGTGTCCTTTTGGTTAGGTCAGGTTAAGTCCAGTTAGGTTCGCGCTGTTTTAATTAGGTTAGGTTAGGTTACGTCCAGTTAAGTCGCGCTAAGTTTTAATTAAGTTAGGTTAAGTCTAGTTAGGTCGCTCTAAGTTTAATTAGGTTAGGCTAGACTATATATCCAATTGAGTTACGCTCGGTCAGATTAGGTTAAGTCCAGTTAGGCTGCACTAGGTTGGGTTAGGTTAACTTAGGTTTTTTATACCAAAACTGCCGAAGTCACCTTGATTTTGAGGGGTAAATGTTGCTGTGTCCATTTTAGTATTCGAGAAACACGTCCATTCAGTGCTCAGTCAAGCTTTAAGGGAAATGAACCATCCTATTTTTGGCTCAGATGTTTGCGAAGAAAAGCTGAGAATATTGATTTATATATTAAAAAATAAGTATATTTTTTCCCATTTTCAATTTTGGACTGAATTTATTTATTCATTCATTTGATATTTAGAGATAGAATAAAAATATTAACAAAATTATTACGCAGAAATTTTATATTTTTTCCAATATTTTTGGCAATTTTCAAATTTATTATTTTTTTTCTTTTTGGCAAACAAATCCGCATTTGTTGAGGCCCGGAGCAAATCCTTTCTTTAAATATGTAAATATGTCTGCAATATTTTTTAGCTTTTACCTTTTTATTTATTTATTTTATTTTAAAAAATCTTTAAATTTATAAATATAAAAATAATTAAATATAATTATGAATAATAACGAAATCCACTCCACAATATAGTGAGAGTAATCAGTCTGGAAAGCCACAGACTGGCAACAACGCTAAGGTCAACTGATACGACCCATTGCACTAACTCCTATACTATTACTACCAGTAACATCATCGGGATTCGAACCCCCGACATCAGTGTTTTCACTTTGTTTATAATTATTTTTTAAAATCGTTACCCTTACAAATTTAATTTCAACCTTTCGTTTCGTCCGTTCATAGAAAACCCGATGCGTTTAGCAAAGCGTCTGATATTTTGTAAATATTACTCAATAAATATCAGAATTCTGGCAAAAATAATAACAAAAAAATGATAAAAAATTAAGTTTCCACCATCAAAGTGGAAGGCAAAAACGCATAAATAATAAAATAAGTAAAGGGAAGATAAGAATGTGCTCTAAATAACCAGAAACTATTTTATTTCTGAAAAACAATTTTACACCTGCATTCTCTCATCGGAAAAAGGGTAACTAGAATAAAAAAAATTAAAAAAAAGGGAGAAAAATTAATGCTTGTAAGTTTGTTCGTTCGTTCGGAATCTAAAGTAAACAATGCAAATAGCAAAATTTAAATTAAAGTCAAAAACTATACTATATATATATATATATATATATATATATATATATATATATATATATATATTAGTGGACCTAGTTTTAGCCGTTTGAGGTGATAATGATTTGATTGTATGCTAATGATTAATTGATGCAATGACTGATTGTTTATTAATGATAGGCTGGGTTAATAATTTATGATGTAAAGTATCACCAGTTGAAAGTGGCTAATGGAGTAGGCCCACCATACTATTGGAAGCGACCGGAATGGCAGCGAGGGTCACCAGCTTGGATTACGCCCAAGCAAATTAATATTAAGGTTATAAAAGACACCTTATAGTTTTGTATTTTATTATGAAAATAAAGCCGTTATTTATTCACTGTGGTATAACAAAGAATTGACAGTAATTAATTGATAGTTTTACGTTATGCTTATGACACAGACTTAGCTAATAAGATGAAATGTTAATAGCTTAATTGACACGTAATAAGTAATATACTCATTGATGGTATGTAAATGGCATGCAACATGGAACATTGAATGGGCCTAGTAAATTATATAAAGAATGCATGTGCGTTTGGTACATTGAATGGAAAACATGACACTCTGATTAAGTAGGCTAGATGATTGAATGGGCCTAGTAATGACAGAATAAATGATGCGGCCCCATAATAATGGAAGTTAATGACGTGCATTATTGGATAGGCCTAATGATAGTTGAGGGAATATAAATGATCTTGCAGGCGTAGGCCTGAGGTGCTGAATATATATCGTAGACGGGAGAGAAACTTGAAGGCTGACCTTGTAAACCGTAGGCCCGAAGAGATTCTGGTTGGGCTTCGAAGGATTGCTTCTGCAGGCGGTCTGTAGAAGGTCTTACTTGATGATAAATCGTAGGCCTTGATGATAAATCGTAGGCCTTGAAGGAAGCAGCAGGCCGCTCCTCCGGCGGGAAGCCGGAGGGCGGTTGACGTGATGAGATCTGCTGGAGGAGGTGGAAAGCGAGTGTGTGTGTGAGTGAGAGTGGAAGCTCACTTTTATACGTAGTTCCTGTGACGTAGGACTTCGCGCCAAATCTTAAGACGCCTTGCCCGCGTCCTTTAGTTGCTAAGGGCTCGCTTTTGGCGGCGTTTGGAAGAACAGACGCTTCATTGTTTGATTCTTTGCCCACGTGTGTTTTCCAAGAATGTTTGATGAAGGCGTGGAAGAAGAATTTGTCTGTCTACTCGTTGGTCTATTTCTTGTCGATCCGCTATATATATATATATATATATATATATATATATATATATATATATAATATACACACAGTAGCGGATTATAATGGGGGCAAAAGGGGCATTTGCCCCCGGCCCCAGATGCTGACCGACCCCAAGAAACTACTGCATGTAAACGCTATAATCTACCGTTGAAATAATTGGTCGACCGTGAGGAAGAAAAAAAATTCTAGATTCCGCTTCTACAAAACCTAGTTTAGTATCCCATTTATGTGAACAAAGTATACATTTTCTGTAATCACATCTTTGTTTTTGTTTCGTTTTCTGTTGATCGATCCCAGTCAGCTGATCACATCACTCATGTATGATGTATCAGGTAAAGAATTGTGTTTTTCTAGTGACACCGGCCCGAAAATATTAATTGCCCCCGGTCCTAACAATGCTTAATCCGGCCCTGTATATATATATAATGTTGATGGTTCTCACAAACGAATTTATGCTGACACAGGAGATAACAGAAAATACCAGAAAAAATAACTGCCTAGATCTGGTATTCACGAATAACACGAACTTGATTGCTGATATAAAAATAACCCCAACTGTTATCTCAGACCACAACATAATTGAGATATCAACAAATATGGCAATAACATTAAAAGACAATACACATACGGAAGGAAGAAGCAAATTTGGGGCTTTTAACTTAAACTCCGAGACCATAAATGGAAAAAATCAGATCACACATGGCCCAAATAGAGTGGAGAACAGTTTTAGAGAATAAAACAACTGAGGAAATGCTAAAAACCTTGGAAGAAAAGACGCTGAGAATTTTAGAAAAATATGCTCCGAAAGCAGAGCCAAAAGGAAAGAGGAACTGGCGAGAGAGGCAAAAGAAAGAGAGTAGCGGCGAAGTTAGCTAACTGCGGAGACAACAATGCCAGGAAAGTAAAAGAAGAAAAACTGGAGAGTATCAATAGGGAAATACAAACCCTGATTAAGGGCTACACAGAGAGAGAAGAGGAAAAGGCGGTAGAAACAGTAAAGGAAAATCCAAAATACTTCTATAGCTGTGCGAAAAGGAAAACAAAAACGCGCGCCACTATCGAGCCCTTAAGGAAAGGAAATAATGAACTAACGGACGATCTAAAAGAAATATCTGAAACACTGAGAGCCCAGTATGAATCGGTCTTCAGTACCCCAAAAAGTGACAAAGCGAGACCAGACATAGATGCATGCTTCGAAGAGAAATTGCAAGGAGAATGTATAACAGACTTTGATTTTACCCCAGAAGATGTAGCGCGAGTTATAGGACAAATGAAATCACATTCGGCTGCAGGTCCGGACAAATGGAAGGCACTATTGATTAAAAACTGTAAAAATGAAATAGCTACACCCTTATACTGGATATGGAGAAGATCTCTAGACACTGGGGAAACACCGAGCATCTGGAAAAGAGTGAACATTGTCCTTATATATAAAGGAGGGGATAGATCTCAAGCAAAGAACTATAAACCAATGTCATTGAAGTCTCACCTCACCAAAGTATTTGAAAGAATAGTCAGAGAAAATCTGACTTCTTGGAACACTGGAAAGATTCAACGAAAATCAGCACGGATTCCCATCAGGAAGATCATGCCTATCACAATTTATAGAGCACTATAACAATTTCCTACATGCACTTGAAGGCAATGAAAACTACGATGTCATATATACGGATTTTGCTAGAGCTTTCGACAGATGCGATCATGGTATTATAGCACATAAAATGAAAAATATGGGAATAACAGGCAAACTGGGAAAATGGATCTACAACTTCCTCAGAGAACGTCTACAGGTCGCCAAAATTCAAGGTATAACATCATCAGAATCAGAAGTACGCAGCTCAGTACCACAAGGTACAGTACTGGCCCCACTCCTGTTCATTATCATGCTAACAGACATACACAGTGCAGTAAACAGCAACAGTATAGTAACATCCTTTGCAGACGATACAAAGATCAGTAGAAAAATCAGCGATGTAAATGAAGTGGAGGCCTTGCAGAGGGACACGAACAAAATATACAAATGGTCAGAAGACAACAACATGACATTCAACACCGAGAAATTTCAGCTCTTCAGATATGGTGGAAATGAGGAACTTAAACAGACTGCATATTATGCTCCAGATAGATAGGAAATTCGGTACCCGGTCGAGTCGCCGACGGACGTTTTGCCGACAGACATTTTGCCGACGGACGTTTCGCTGAACGGACGATTCGCCGACGGCTGTTTCGCCGAACGGACGACTCGCCGAACGGACGATTCGCCGAATGGACTGTCATTAATATTTCTATGACAAAATACACACGTTGCCTATCTTAACCTGGACACTCAATTCAAAAGACAAGTGTTTTAGCACTTGATGAACTTATTTTTATATTATATTACATTTCATTTGGAAGACATGAACCCACTTTGGTGAAGGGGTCTGTCAAGTTTATTCAAGGTTATTCAGTTGAACTCCAACCTTGAATAAACTTGACAGACCCCTTCACCCAAGTGTGTTCATGTCTTCCAAATGAAATGTAATATAATATAAAAATAAGTTCATCAAGTGCTAAAACACTTGTCTTTTGAATTGAGTGTCCAGGTTAAGATAGGCAACGTGTGTATTTTGTCATAGAAATATTAATGACAGTCCATTCGGCGAATCGTCGTTCGGCGAATCGTCGTTCGGCGAATCGTCCGTTCGGCGAATCATCCGTTCGGCGAATCGTCCGTTCGGCGAATCGTCCGTTCGGCGAAACAGCCGTCGGCGAATCGTCCGTTCGGCGAAACGTCCGTCGGCAAAATGTCTGTCGGCAAAACGTCCGTCGGCGAATCGACCGGCCACGGGAAATTCAGAGAAGCACGAAAGCGCGACTTGCCGGTAATAATGACCGATGATGCGAAATTAGAGAGACAAAATCAGATAGCGATAAATAAAGCAAAGAGAGTCGTGGGACAGGTACTAAGAACGTTCAAAAGGAGGGACAAGACAGTAATGATTCCCCTGCTGAGAACACTGATCATACCAAAACTTGAATACTGCTCAGTTTTGACGTCCCCGTATAAAAAGGAAGAAATTAATATAACTAGAAGAAATGCGGACACATTTCACAGCCAAGATTGATGGCTGCAAAGAACTCAACTACAGGGAAAGACTACGTAAACTAAATCTGTACTCCCTGGAAAGAAGAAGAGAGAGGTACACCATAATCTCCATATGGAAAATGATCGAAAAACTGGCACCAAACCTCAAACTAAACCCAATTACCATCCAAACAACACTAGAAAATAGGAAAGGCAGAATGTGTAGTGCTCCCAAATTTAAGGCCCGACAAGGGACCTCCTCAACACTGAAGGAAAATAGCTTGGTTGTCAGGGGGCCAAGACTTTTCAACCAGCTTCCAAAGGACTTCAGAAACGTTACAAGGGTCAAAGTTGGTCTTCAAGAGAAGACTAGATGCCTGGCTCAGGACGGTACCAGATGAGCCGAGTATACCTGGCTATGTGCGGTGGAGAGCGCGAGAGCAACTCGCTCCTCTACCAAGCCAGGCCTAGAGGCGGGGCCACCAGCTTCACCTACGTGTTAAGAGAGACCAACACACGGAACCTAAACGAGGTTATATGATATATCGGAAGGTCGTGAGATCGAGTCTGAGAGAGAACTTTGTAATTTATGACCGCCCGTTGTGGGGCGTGGTTCGGATTCCACGTTCAACTGTACGTCTCAGGTGGAGTGAGAAGCTTGACCTTCGTCAGAATGAATAATTCGGGCCGAAGCAAACCCAAGGTTAACCAAGGTATATACCGAATATCAAATTTGTATCTGATATTTATCCGAATATCTAAACTTAAAAAAAACGAATATTCGTGCTGAAAATACCGACTTTACAGATGTCACGGACGGCTCTTCTGAATGCTATAATTATTTTTAGAAGAAACTACATCACACGCACTTTACATCAAAAGATAGAGGACGTCGTCGCGAATAAATTGATGTAAACATCGAACAAATTCGATCACTACAAAAAAATTTAGAGCAAAATTTATGTGGCCAAAAAGTCGTTCAACTCTTATAAAATGAGGACTTTTCATACCTCAATTTAGATAAGATTCTCTACATTGGCCATTAATTAATTGCTGGTTAGCTCAATACGCGAAGACTTGCGCATGTTTGTTAGCTCATCTATATACCTTTTTGAAGGTTTGAAGCTGTTGAAATTTCTCGACAGAATTTGAGCGTACGCCACAGTTTCTAATCCTTGTAATAATTACACTGGTATGCATCAATTTTGCTCTCAAGGGTTTTGTAAGTGATTCTTATAGAGTTTTTCCTGCTGATTTCGAATCTGCAATCCGTTTTTCTCAATCAGCTCAGGTTATCCGGCTATGGCCTCATAAGTAAAATAGAATTTTTCGTGATTTTGTCAAAGCGGAATTGGAACAGTAACATCTATCATCATTTGTTTCACTTGTATAATATCTTTTTTTACTTTTCAGGCATATAGATAAAATATTTCATAATGAATAGAGCGTGTAAAAATGATCACAATAGATTCTGCTACCATGCCAAATAACCAGTCCCAAATCACTAAATTTGTGAAGACAATGTATAGAGCATACTTTGGAATTAAGCTAGGGGACCAGGACAAAAATTTCGCCCCTCATATGTGCTGCAAGACGTGCATTGAAAATTTGAGAAGATGGAGCAAAGGCAGAGCGAAATCTTTGCCTTTTGGAATTCCCATGATTTGGAGAGAAGGAAAGGATCACGTGACAGATTGCTATTTCTGCATGACAAACCTCCAAGGTGGGCTTATAAATTTATTTTTCTTAAATATTTTGAAATCCTCGTATGAAACTTGACATAATATTCACCATAATGTAATATTCACCATATATAGCATAATATTCACCATAATGGTAATCATACATTTATATATACATATTGTTATAGAAAATACATTTACATATACATATTGTTATAGAAAATACATTTACATATACATATTGTTATAGAAAATACATTTATACATACATATTGTTATACAAGTTACATTTACATATACAATGATTGTATATTTTCTTTTTTTCATTCATATTGTCCCCGAAGGGACAATATGAATGAAAAAGAAAGAAAATATACAGACTCCATCGACCTATTTCATATCTTACAGACCGCAGCCTTCCCTCACGAGCCGCCACTGTCTGAATGCTTCTTCTATTTCATATGCAAGTTTTATATCCATGTTTCTGTGTTTCTATTTTCATGAGTTAACAAGAAGAATAAACACATTGTTGTATACCCTGACATTCCTTCTGCTATGAGACCTGTACCCCCATGGTCCTGGAATTCCAATACCCGACCCACCTCAAACCCTGGACTTCGATGATTCTGATGAATCAATGACCAATGACCAGTCCCAGTCGTATATACCTCAAAATACCGCTTCAAATGAGCCGAGGCCTCTCAACCAGGCCAAACTTAATGATCTTACCAGGGATTTAGGACTTTCCAAATTAGCTGCCGAGATCTTGGGCTCACGACTTCGAGAGGACAACTTGCTGGCTCCGGGAACAACATTCTCCTGGTATAGGAAACGAGAGGAAGAATTCCGCAAGTTTTTTGCAGTGCACGAAAATACCTCTTCCTTAGTGTACTGCTGCAATGTTGAGGGGCTAATCGAATCCTTAGGCCTGCCATATAACGCATCAGAATGGAGGCTATTTATAGACTCGTCTAAACGAAGTTTGAAAGCAGTACTTCTCAACATTGGGAATAGGGTTGCATCAGTCCCTGTAGCACATTCCGTACAACTTACTGAGAGCTACGATAACATGAAAATTTTACTGGATGCTCTCGTATACGACCAACATAACTGGAGGATCTGTGGAGATTTGAAGGTAATACTAATATCATAAGTAAACTATTGCTATTGACTATGTTGTTTTTTCCAAAGGTTATTTGAGAGCGTATAAGAACACTTAACTTCCTCACAGAAGTGATACAGTCCAATGCATAGATTTTTTTATCTGATAGAACAAATTCTCTAAATTCTTTAAATATTTTCATTTTTTTTCAGATTGTGGCATTTGTATTGGGAATGCAAGGGGGATACACGAAATACCCATGTTTCCTCTGCAAATGGGATAGCCGAGCGGATGAGAAGCACTATGCACAGCGTGAATGGGCATCCAGAGAGAATTTTGAACCTGGGTCGCATAATGTCGTTTCAGTGCCCCTTGTACCACCAACAAAAATTTTGCTCCCACCACTTCATATTAAGCTGGGCTTGATGAAAAATTTCATCAAATCAATGAATAAGGAGGGTTCAGCATTCCGATATCTCGAGAGTAAATTTCCTCATATATCTGATGCTAAACTAAATGCTGGGGTTTTTGATGGTCCTCAAATTCGAACTTTGATCAAGGATACTCAGTTCGAAAACGCAATGACTCCAACTGAGAAGAATGCCTGGCAGGCATTCAAATCAGTTGTCACTGATTTTCTTGGCAAGCGTAGAAGTCCAGAATACGAGTCCGTTGTCGAAAACTTGATGGAAGCTTTCAAAGCTCATGGGTCGCGCATGTCCATAAAAATGCACTTTTTGTGGTCCCACTTGGACTATTTTCCTGAAAATTGCGGGGATTATAGTGAGGAACAGGGTGAACGATTTCACCAAGATATCAAAATAATGGAAGAGAGGTACCAGGGAAACTGGGATATCAATATGCTGGCGGACTATTGCTGGTGTTTGAAGCGAGACGTGCCCGAAAAAAACACAGACGGAAAGCAAAAAAAACTTCATTCCTTCCTCAATAAACTTTTTTCCATATTCAATGTATGAATAAAAATATTTATTCACACAATGTTTTCATTTTTCACGAGTGTTCTTATAATATTACTCGTATCTACAGTGTTTAAGCTAAAAAAATCAATAAAATTGGGGATAAAATTGGACTTATAATAAATGGCCAATAGAGAAAAAACCTGACCTGATTGAGGAAAACCAATGTCATTTTCGAATTCAGCATGGTCGAATTATATAATATGAGTTGAAAAAACCCTCACAGCAGAAAAAAATTTCATATGCATACCAGTGTTATTATTACGGCTTACTTAAATCCTCATAAGATTTGTGATAGCTTTTTAATGATGTCAACAATATATTTAATGTTTGAAATTTATTAACCCGTTTGCTGCGCAACCCGTAATATCACGGGCTCGCGCTTCTGACCATTTCTGAGCAGCCCCGTATATATACGCGTTTAAACTTTAAACTGATATATCTCTTTGCGTAGCCCGTGTTTTTGGCTCGACTCGTAACTGGGCGCTCGCGCAGTTAACGGGTCTTTTTTCATCTATAAAATTCATGTGATTGTTAGAGATAATGCGTCAAACATGGTGGTAGGTATCTAAGAAAGTGGATTTTAGTCCCATCCTTGTTTCATACATACGAGGGTTGTTCGAAAAATAAGTTTACGAGGTTTTGAAAAAACTGTTTTATTACAAGGCAAGTAATTCATTACAAGTATTTCAACAACAACTTACTACTACTTTTCTACATAATCACCAAACAAATTCAAACATTTGTCGTAGCATGGGACTTCCGATGCCGGTCGAGTAAAATAGGGTCCTTGGTTTTTAACTAGTTTCGTACGGCCGCTTCTGCATCAGGATCGTTTTGAAATTGTTTACCTCCGAGGTGTTCCTTTAGGGCTGGAAACAAATGGAATTCGCTTGGTGCAAGGTCAGGACTATGGGGGGTCGGATAATCTATGACTTCCCAGTGGAATGATTCCAAAATTTGGTGTGTTTGATTTGCTTTGCAGTGTGAGGGCGTGCATTGTCATGCAAGACCACCACAACTGCAGTAAGCAACCCGGGACATTTTCTTCTAATAATCGTGCGGAGTCGCTGTAAAGTTTCACAATAAGAAGTGGCATTTATTGTTGTCCCTTTTTGCATGAATTCAACGTGCAAGACGCCTTGATGCTCCAAAAAATCGTTCCCATCATCTTACCAGCTGATGGTGCAATCTTGAACTTTTTGGTTCGTGGTGACCCCAGATGTTGCCACACATGCCTAACAAAATATTGTACTACCAATAACATTATTGTACTATGCATAATGCACCGGTAATTAACCTTGTAAACTTGCTTTTTGAACAACCCTCATACATCGCAACTTTGTATTGGAGACTCGATTTTAATACAAAAATCAGTTAAAGATATTCTTACAGAAGTACTGCCACTCATCATCAGCAATGACAAAACTGCGTACTTTACAGAAGCAGTTGAGAGTACCAAAGCATAAACTGATGGAAGATATTGTAACAAGATGGAATAGTCCTTACTAGCAAAAGATCGGCGCTACGCGCCGATTTTGCTAGATCTGCGGTGCTTGGACCTTCGACCCAAACCGAATTGTGGGCCGACGGCGTATTTTATTTTGAACATCAATAGCCCTTTATCTGGATATCGTTCCCATTCCTCTCACCTTGGGCCTCAGTAATTGGGGTGCCTGTGGCCTCCAATTACTGGCGAACCAATTATTCGGTCAATAAAACTACAGAAAAGAACGCAGCCATGAAAATCTAAAACTTCACAAATCTTGATACGATGAACTCGGATGTGAAGCTCAAGATTTTCATGACTGCGTTTTTTTCTATAGTTTTATTGACCAAATAATTGAACCGACAGTAATTGGGGGGTCGCAGGCCCCTAATTACTGGGGGTTCAATTATTTGGTCAATAAAACTATAGTCATGAAAGTCTTAAGCTTCACAAACATTGACACAATGTGAAGCTCAAGATTTTCATTGCTGCGTTCTTTTCTATAGTTTTATCGCGGTGCTGGGGGCCCTCGGGCCCAGTAATTGGTGGTGGTGGTTGGGGGGGGGGGCTGGTCACATATATTTTCGTTCATTACTCATCACCCCCATCCACCATACGAAGTTTGGTCGAAATCGGTTCAGAAACATAAAAGTTTTTTCTGCGGACAGACAGGCAGACACATTTTTGCTAAATTATAATAGTAATGATGCCCGATTAGGTTAATTAAATGGCCGGTTAGGTCAACTGAATGCCCGATTAGATTAATTGAATGCCCGGGTACGTTAATTGAATGCCCGGTTAGGTTAATTTTACACCCTTGACGATTGGTTAGTTATGATATTTTCGTTAAAGCCAACGAAAATATCACGACTTAACCTAACCAATCGTCAAGGGCGTACAGATGACCTAACCTGGCATTCAATGAACCTAACCGCGGGTATTCAATAATTTTACCATAGGTTTCGTAATGATCTTGATGACGTCATTTAATGTTTTAAAATTAATTATTTAATTTATTAACACCCACGTGCACAAGCTCGGGACCTAATCAATATGTGTGTGAAGTTTCATGTTTGTAACTGCTTCCATTTTGGAGTTATGGCTGATGGCTGGAACACACACACACACACACACACACACGCCTTTTTATTATTATTACTAGTACAGTTCCCGTCGCTTCGCTGACGGTTAGACAGGCTAAACTACAGAAAAGAACGCAGCCGTGAAAATTTTGAGCTTCACATTGTGTCAACATTTCTGAATCTGGTATCTCCCAAAACCTCCTCACCCCCATTCATGCAACTTGGGGCTAACCCCCTCCCCCATTACCCCCACCCCTCCCCATTACCCCACCCATCCCCCATTACCCCAACCCCCACCCTTCCCCCAGTACTGCCCGGGATAAATTTCACAAACAGACAAACAGACAGGCTAAACTACAGAAAAGAACACAGTCATGATAATCTTGAGCTTCACATTGCCGCCCGTAATACAATTTCTGAATTTTTTCTCACAATTTCTGAGTGTGTGACGGACGGACGGACGGACGGACAGCTCTCTTATTATAGTATAGATTATTATTATAGATAAACAATAGACTGGTACAAATTTATAACCGAAAGACTTCCGAAAATCAACAATTTTTTATAAAAAAAAAAGGGGAAAATTGGTTTTGTAGGCCTAGAGGGGTCCGAAATTTTCATAAAATGGAAAATAATTGCTATTTTCTTCTTACAGCGACAGGCATAATGATATTAGGATACCTAATAGAAATTTTGTAATATTTTAAAGTGGGGAAAATAAATAATTTTCTAAAAATGATCTTCAACTATAAAAGCGCATCTAATCAGATAACTTAATTAACGTATTTCTATGACAACTAAAAAATAGAATGATAAATCAATATCCTATCAAATTGTTTGTGTATACGTAAAATTATTTGTACAAAAGCCACAGTAATAAAACTCACAAAAGTCACGGTAAATAATTTCGAGTGTGGCTCGTTTAACTTTAAACTCGTGTTTATTTAAATTGCCCGTTTTAATTATGTAATTTTTTGTATTGAATCGATAAAGAAATCTTTTGTGAATCGAATGATATTAAATGTTTAGTAAATATTGACTTATTTTGTGCCAAAATTATGATTAAAAATGAAAAATTAAAAAAATGCCTGTACAGGCATGGGAAGAACTGTACCCCTAAAAGGGGGGAAGGAATTATGTTAGGGAATTTTTTTTTAGCATGGGCACTGCATAATAAAAAGACGCATCGAATGGTGAAAACCGCATTGTTCTACACCAATTGTAGCGACCTGTAGGTGTGCGAAAAAAAACTGTTACATATATATATATCTATATATATAAGGCTTCATTTCTGAAATAGTATATTAGACTACATGTTGGAGAGAATGTTATAACAAAGCGGGTCATTGCTACGTACACAGCTGATTGCACAACTATCTAAAGCTTAGGCCTTATCAATGGAACATCATTCAAAAAAATTGTGGATGATTAAAACCATTTGAGAGTATTACAAAAGGATGTAGCAAAAGGAAATGAACAATTTCAGATATCATCTCAGCAATACATGCTCTGAAGTTATTTTTAGAAAAGACCTTAATTAGTACTTTTACTCGTAGCACAGGTAATTAGGCTGGCAGTATTACCATACTGGAGAGAAATAATATCAGTAAAAAAAAAGTTAGACATTTTTTGAATAACAAAGTGTTGTCTGTTTCAACCTTCTGAGATCGTGACTGAGAATGACTTGCATGCCGATATAAAAAAATATTGTGAATGTAAATTTGTTTAAAACCAAGTTGAAATCCCGATTAATAATGGCATACTAACAAAAATCTAGGATTAATGTCCACTAATATTGTTTAATATTGTCCATTAATATTGTTTAATATTGTAATACATGTTTTAACTATTAATAATACTTATTTACTTATTTATTTATTTATTATTATCAATTTATAACAACTAGTTGCTTATTTTTAATAAGAGCCCAGTAAAACCTAAAGCTTAAGGGCCAAATTAAATTAAATAAATAGTCGAGCTTCACAATTATTCATGTCATTGTAAATTGAAAAAAAAATTATTTATTTTATTATTAATAAAGGTTATTCTATCTATCTATCGTCACTTCAATATACAATTTCAGATGTCACAGACTGTTACGATGACTCATCAGTTTCAGCACGACATAAATTAGTAGAAATGAGAAAACAAGTTGCCACTGAAAAAGAAAATTTAGCAACTTCTATAGAGAAAAACGTTAAAGCTAAAACAAAGATGAAATTTTGTTATATCCAGGGTTGTGGAGTCGGGGTCGGAGTCAAGAGTCGGAGTCGTGGAGTCGGTTATTTTTGGGTGGAGTCGGAGTTGGAGTTGGAGTTGGAGTCGGAGTCGGTACAAATCCCCCAACTCCGACTCCAAATCTTAAAACTACACGCGTTTCCTTGAAATTTTCAATTGCACGTGGTTTTTCGAAATTTTCTAGGCGTGAAACTGCGCGCGTTTTCTCGGAACGTCCGCCTAATTAGAATGTCTTTTTAACCCTTTGTCGTATTTCCAAACCAATTGGATACATTAACTTAAATTATTTTTTTACCTACCTAAATCCTAATAATACTTCAGTGAGAAAAAATGCATCTCTTTTATAACTTTGTATCCAGATGTACACATCAGGCCCAGCTTTTACGAGCGGAAGACGAGGCTCTAGCTGGGCCGCAACACGGCAGGGCAGCCTTGAATTATCGTCCTCATCCAATTCAAATTCTGAAGATGAAGAATTCGATTTCGAAAAACATCTAGACGACCAGGAGCGGTCAAAGCGTCGTCGATTAGATTTGGAAAAAAGCGGAGAAAGGAGCCCGACTGCGCTAGCTAAATTCAAATTGGATTTTTCTCACGCACTGGGAGAGGTAAAAAAATTGACCGTACTGCAAAGTTGAAAGTGAAAGATGCAATATCCCGATAACCTGAGATTGTTCAAGATGCCGCTCTGACTGTCACAGCGTTGCCACCGACTAAAGTCAGCGTGGAGCGTTTGTTTTCTGCCCTCCGAATCGTCAGATCCAACTTGAGAGCAGTAATGAAGGAGGACCTAACTGAAGCGATCCTGTTTCTGAGAACAAATTCAGTTTAGGTATAAGAGTACAGTATATATATGTGGTTGTAAAGTATTCATGTATTGTTCCATTTATTGCAGTTGCTTTTTTATATGCTGAACCATTTTGAAATAGTTTCAACTTTCTTGTCTTATATTTTTATAATTTTATTATTTTATAACTATTAAATAACTTTTTAGTTTTTATTATTGTACGAGGAAAGAATAATTAAAATCAAGATTTAAAAATTAAAACTATCGAAATTCACGGACACTATTCATTTACCTACACCATACCTATACTATATAAGTATATATGCCATACGGTTAGTATATACTACAGTCGGAGTCGGAAACTTTTTTCACCGACTCCACAACCCTGGTTATATCCAGGAAATAGATAACTATATAAACTTGCCACTACTGGGAAGACTTGAATACCCTCTTACGTGGTAGAGAAACACAAAAGACAAAAATTTTATTATTCTGAGAGAACTGCAAAACGATATTTTTCCGCTTCACCCTCGTCAGTTGAGAGTGAACGTTTATTTAAACAGGAATAAACACATATCGTCGCTTATATTTTGAAAGGCCCTAGCTCGAAAATTTGAAAATGTTTTTATCGAAATATTGGTTCGTTTTCGTGTTCTGCACCTTGTCTCAAAAGGGTCTATCTAGCTCTCCTCCAATCAGAAAGCTCGTGCAACTTGTAGAATCAAGCGCGACAAGTGAGACGACCTTCAGAGTGAGGATGTCAACTCGTACGATATAAAACTCCACTGATTGTTTAAAAAATACATATTAAATATTAAAATAATGATTGAATAACGCATTACCGCGCAACCAACGACATATCCTCAATTAATATTATGAATCTATCTCTGCGAAATTTGGCATAATAAAAACTTCAATGAATTCAATATTTGACAAAAATACCGAATACTGAATATTCGGTAAAGTAGCCGAATAGTCTGAATGCCGAATAGTTGTTGAATATTAGGTGCATCCCATATATATATATATATATATATATATATACATTATAACTGCAAACACGCAGTATAATTAACGTAAAGAACGACGCTTTGTATAGGAGAATATTCCGCGCAAGATGAGAGCAAAAGAACGAAACAAATGAAAAAATGAGGTAACCACCCGGGAATCGAACCCGGGATCTTCCGATTGCCGGTCAGATATGATAACCATTACACCACGGGCCTCACTCAATCCAATGTCGTAATTCCTCTACATACGCGCAGAAACCACTTGATTGAGTGAGGCCCGTCGTGTAATGGTTATCATATCTGACCGGCAATCGGAAGATCCCGGGTTCGATTCCCGGGTGGTTACCTCATTTTTTCATTTGTTTCGTTCTTTCGCTCTCATCTTGCGCGGATAATTCTCCTATACAAAGCGTCGTTCTTTACGTTAATTATACTGCGTGTTTGCAGTTATAATGTATATAATGTTACGGCATGCGGGAGGTGCCCCTTTGGGGCATTGATTTCTGCGCGCATGTAGAGGAATTACGACATTTGATTGAGTGAGGCCCGTGGTGTAATGGTTATCATATCTGACCGGCAATCGGAAGATCCCGGGTTCGATTCCCGGGTGGTTACCTCATTTTTTCATTTGTTTCGTTCTTTCGCTCTCATCTTGCGCGGCATATTCTCCTATACAAAGCGTCGTTTTTTACGATATATATATATATATATATATATATATATATATATATATATATATATAATTTCTCAACGCTCAAGACACATGTCAATAGTTAAGTGGACCATACACCCGTTCAGTGTACAGGAAACTGTAATTTAATCATTTGTATTTTCCAATACCATTTGAACCTTGCAATAATGCGTAATTGTTATTCCTAGAACAAACTGATGACCCAACAACAACAAATCACTAACCTTATTAACCATATATGGTCTACGTCGTACCCAATGTCGTAACACCGCTTCCCATTGATCAGCGAAGTTAAGCGACATCGAGTCGGTAGTTGGATGTGAGACCGTCCTCTACATCCAGACTATGTAGTATGTAGCGACCAGTGGTTCGGATCCCACGTAAAGCTGTAGATCCCCTCCGTCATATGACCTTAGATGTTGCGAAGGAGGTTGAACAATGCCATCATTACATTACATTTATTAATTATATTCTTCAGCCTGTTAAACTATAGTCCAACAGTAACCAACGCTATTGAATAGTAACATTTCGCTATAAATTGCGAATTCTGATATATATATATATATATATATATATATATCATGGAGGAACTAGAAACCCAGCCCAATGTGGAATATTTAATGATTCAGTAAATGTTTGTTTACTTATGTAATTCTCTTCCATAAATTGCTAAGCACATTATCTTCAGTTTATGTGCCAACGTCTCTACATTCCACTAGCGACGTTGGCACACACTTGCAGAATGCTCATGTTGTTTGTGGGATCACCTGAATGAAGTCTGTAGTTTACAAGTCACAACTACGAAATATATTGAAGCTTGTTAAGGACAAAATATCCGCAATTTTGGCTAAAATTATGAACCAAAGTACTTCCAAAGAAATATTCCCATCAATACCAAAACGTGGCTGTATAACAACCCTGTTCAAAGGGGCTGATCCTGCATAAGCAGTTAATTACAGGCCGGTGTATTCATTATGTATTTAATAAAATTTTTCAGAAAATTGTAAAAAGTAGAATGCAGCAATATTTAAAATGATACAATCTATTATCTCCAAATCAATATGGCTTCCGTAATAATAAAACAACAGAAATGGCTATTTTAAAATTTATGAAAAGTGCAAATGTCACTAAAGAGAACAAAGAAATAATGATTTTTATATTTATGGATTTGAGGAAGACTATCACAGCGACCATACTATTCTACTAATGGTAGATTATATTGTTTTTGCTTTGGAAAAGCTATCAGTGATTGGCTTAAAAGTTATCTACCCAATAGATATCAATTTGTATCAATAAAAAGGTCTACTCAACTAAAATGATTGTTAAACGTAGTGTACCCCAGGATTCAGTATTGGGTCCACTGTTGTTTTTATTATGAATGACCTTCCACGCTCTTCTGATATATTTAACTTCAAAATATTTGCAGATGAAACAATTGTACCCTTTTCTCGCAAAGATGTTAATTGAGCTGAGGACATATTTAAAATAGATTTTATCAAAGTTATGAAATGGTTGACCACCAATAAACTCTTTCTAAATACCAATAAAACAAATTTCATGATTTTTACCAATAAACGAAATTTATATTTTGATGAACTAAATGTTGATGAAATCGTTGTGAAGGTATATACTGTAACAAAATTTCTTGGTGTAATGCTTGACAAGAATTTGCAGTGGAGTGATCATGTAAATTATATCTCATGTTTAACCTTAGACATATAGTCCCTAAAACAGGTTTTATTAACACTGTATTACAGTATTATACTGTACTTTTGTTCTTCGTCATATAACGTCATATAACGGGGAAATTTCGCTAATAACGCTTTAAACGATATTTTTGTAATCCAAAAACGAGCAAGGTTATTATCTGATGCCGATTTCCATGATCACTGAAGTGCATTATTTAAAGAGCTAAAACTATTGAAGATCAAAGATGTAATCAAAGTGGAACATTTTATTTTCATTTACAAAATTAAGAAACAATTATTGACTTACAATAGGTAAATAAATAGTTTGTAACTCGTCAAAAAGTCTACTCGTATCAGACCAGAAATAGATCAAAGCACGTTATACCTCAATTTAGATCGTCTTCATCTCAAAAATTACCCATTTTCATTGGATTGAAACTATGGAATGATTTAAATGTGGATATAATGAAAAAGTGCTCCGAACGTAAATTCATTTAAAAACAACTTAAAAGATCTCATTTAATAATGGAATACAAGAAAGGATTAACTGTATATTACTTTATTACTTGTTCACTTCTGGTGTCTAATATTGAATACTTTGCAAGACTATATTGTTATTATATCTTCAATAATAACTGCCTGCATTTGTTTTTTAATAACTTAAGATTAATATACTGTATATACTGTATAATATACTCTATTTCCACCATCAGTTCGTTTGTGTATTAATTGTAATTCAAACGTGATTTACAGTATATATATCATGTATTCCATTCAATAGTCCAACTGACACTTACTTATTATATGTTAAAATTATTACGAGAAAGAGAATTATAAAGTTGTTATATTTATTTAACAAATAAAGAAATAATGATTGGTTGAAATATATATGCCAACGTCCCTACTAAAATGATACGCTGTGTCTATAGTAGTTTATGCGAGATAAATGACATATGTAAATGGTTTCAAGGAGCGCAGTTCGAACATTTAATTAATCAATATTCAACATGGGGCCGTACTACTAGTTCACCCTGTAAATATTGTACCTCGTAACTTGGTAAAAGTTTCGCGGTTCGATCCCTCATCGCAAAGAAGTCAGGCATATATGTACTGTATATACAGAGTTGCCAATATGGATATATGGAAAACCAGGAAATCAAGGACGAAAAAACAGTACGATTCAAGATTCAAGGTTTTATTGAAAACCACGAATATATTATACACTGGGGAACAAATTTCAACTTTTTGTCTATTGAATTAGATTTGACAGTTAGTTCTAGGTAATTTGGGTGCGCTGAGCACGAATTTTTACTCGGTTTTGCTCTATCAGGTCCTGATTTTGCTCAACACCCCTCCTCTTTCGTCGTATTCATAAAAAGGTTTTTTTCTCAATACTCGCTGTCTTTTTGCAGTTACACATTATGCAACTAGGTTTTTATCTAGGTATTTGTACCTATTGTTATGGTATTGTTGTATTATGTATATTTTTATATGTAACACCCTAAAAATATTTTTAATTTTGTCATTTTTAACCCATTTTAATATTAGTAAATTAAGCTAAAAATATCATAGAATTCTAAAATTTTCTCGAGCGTTCCTGTTCTCTGTAGAGTATTCTAGAGGGACAACTAAAATATATAAAAGCGACTCGTTTCCAGAGTTAATCAGTCAATTCAATCAGTCAGTCAGTCAGTCAGTCAGTTGAGTTAGTTAATTAAGTTTGGGCATTAACATAATTTTGAATTGGCATATGATTTAGTGAGTAATTTTGTCATCGTGATTTAATATAGTTGATTTAATTAGACGTAATTTATATTGTACCTACTCATCCGTGTTTCTAGTTTAATTTCATAGATTGTAAGTACCTATTTCATAATAAGTACCTATTTAAACTAATTTTTGTGTTTATATTTCAGATTTTCTTAAATTTATATGAATTAAGGGCTTTAAATACCTTTACAAATTGGCAGAACAATCAAGCAATATGTCATCAAGCACTAGAAAGTTCAAATGCAAAAACAACCCTGATTCCTTCTGTTATATATGTGGAAATTTTACACTTCCACATCAACGAGCAAATATAACTGACTTCGTAAAAAGAGCTTACTTAGCTTATTTTGGCATAAAACTGGGGGACCAAGATAAATCGTGGGCTCCACATAAAGCCTGCACTATATGCATTGAAAGACTGCGACATTGGACGAAGGGTTCGGATTCAAAAATACCTTTTGGAGTTCCGATGGTAAGTTTATGATTTCATAAAACTACGTAATTTAATCACTAGTATACTGTAACTTACCTAAATGTAATTGTAACTTAGGTACATAAACAAAAATTTACAGAAAATGTTTATAAGAATCTCAAATATTGCATAAGGTTGAAACACATAGAAATGTTAAATGTTTGGGTGATAACTTTTGATAAAATTCATAAAAACAAGTCTCTCGTCGCTTTTGTTAACGCTTTACAATTTTTTTTCCATATCAGGTGTGGCGAGAGCCTACTAACCACGAGACCGATTGCTACCTTTGCTTTGTCAAGACTTCGGGCTTCACTAAGAAAAATAAACATTGTATCGAGTACCCAAATTTCGACACCGCGATACGACCTGTGCTACATTCAAATGAGATCCCCATTCCAAATTTAAGGGTCTGCCAACTCAAGAATTAGTTGAAGATGTTCCTGAAAATATTGTTATGCACTTTGAGGAGTCAGACACCGATTTTGACCCCAGCGTATTTGAAGTCAAAACGATCCGCAAAAGTTTAACCAGGCCGAGTTGAATGATCTTGTAAGGGATCTAAATTTGCCAAAAAAGGCTGCGGAAATTTTAGCTTCAAGACTTAAAGAGAAAAACTTGCTTACTTCAAACACATACATTTCATTTTACAGAAAAAGAGAAGAAGAACTTGTTAAATATTTTAGAACAGAGGATAGTTTAGTATATTGCTGCGACATAATTGGTTTGTTAAAGAAGATGGGGGTTGAGTCTTACGATGCAAATGATTGGCGCTTGTTTTTAGACAGTTCGAAAAGGAGTCTTAAGTGTGTGTTGTTGCATAATGGCAATCTATACGGCTCGATACCGATTGGGCACTCAACAAAATTAAAAGAAAAGTATGAACATATAGAAAAGGTTTTAAATCTTATCAAATATAGGGAGCACGAGTGGATCATATGTGTTGACTTAAAAATGGTTAATTTTCTGCTAGGACAACAAGGAGGGTATACTAAATATCCCTGCTTCCTTTGCTTATGGGACAGCAGAGCCAAGGAAGACCATTATTTCAAACAAATCTGGCCAGCACGAACATCACTTACTGTCGGAGAAAAAAACGTAATTAATCCACCTTTAGTGAGCAGAGATAAAATCATATTTCCTCCTCTGCATATAAAACTAGGCCTCATTAAACAATATGTAAAAGCTTTAGATACGAACGGCGAGTGTTTCAAATACATAACTTCAAAATTTCCAAGTTTAAGTTATGAAAAAATCAAGGCGGGAATTTTCGACGGTCCACAAATAAGAACAATGATTAAAGACAGCAATTTTCCTAATGTCATGAATGAACGCGAAAAAAATGGCTGGTTCTCATTCGTGGACTTGATAGAAAACTTTTTAGGCAATTATAGGGCAGATAACTACGAAGAAATCGTAAAAAAACTTTTAAGGGACTACAAAGAGTTAGGTTGCAATATGAGCATAAAAATGCATTTTTTGAATAGCCATCTTGACCAATTTCCAAGTAATTTAGGTGATGTAAGTGACGAACAAGGGGAGAGATTCCACCAAGATATCAAAATTATGGAGGAACGGTACCAAGGCCGCTGGGATTCCCACATGATGGCTGATTACTGCTGGTGCTTGAAAAGAGACCTGCCATCAACAAGCAAATACGCTAGAAAGTCTTACAAAAGAAAATTTTTGCCACAGTGAAAGCTTCATATCTGTTTGTTTTTTTATTTTGTCATTTCTATCGTTATAATGTAATTTTACTGTAGTTTGAACTGCTTGTATTCATGAAACTTGAAAAAAAATTTAACACATGACTTAATTTTTTAGTCCCAATTTGAAAAATCTGGAAAATGGCACATAGGCTGTCGAGAAGAATCAGGACCTGATAGAGCCAAACCGAGTTGAAATTCGTATTCAGCGCACCCAAATTACCTAGAATCAAGTGTCAGATATCATTCAATAAAATACGTGTTGCCCAGTGTTATAGTACAATTGTACAAAATAACAGACACAAGCATTACCTCTCATACGTGTTCTTTTATAATGTTCTTAGTAGCTGCTAAGAGCAATCTGTAAACTATAAAATCATTTATTATAAAGAATCACACGTGCAAACTTGAAAAATTACTCTTCAAGTGTTCTGTGACATTACTCTTTAAAAACAGCGGTAAAACTGTTCACTTTAGACCATTATACTCGCCCGTACGTTTCACTTTTGGCGTTTTTAAAGTTCTAGTTTGAATTAAATAAATATTTTAAGATATCGGAATTTATCAAGAAAAATCCTGGAACACGGAATTTGATAATAAAAATTGGGAAAATTCTGAGAAAACGAAATAGTTGGTATATATATATATATATATATATACAGGGTGTCCCGTAAGTCTGGAACCATAGGGCAAAATGATAAAAATGGCAATAAAAACGCCGAACAGACTTTTGGGGACTTTGTGAAATGAGCGAGGATGGTAGCGGCTGTGTCATCGTCGGTGGATGTCCTCGGAGGTCCACTGCGTGGTTTATCTCCTATGGATCCCGTTTCCCTGAACTTTGCTACAAATTTGTCGACACAGTTGTGTGTTATCGGCGCGCGGTCCGGATGCAATCTGTTAAATTCCTCAGCGACCTCCCTCTGACTCCGATTTCCTTCGAGCAGAATTACCTGGATGCGTTCTTCCTTACTCAAAGACATCATGGGCACTTGCATAAACGGAAAAACATGAATTACTTATTTTACCCTATGGTTCCAGGCTTATGGGATACCCTGTGTATATATATATATATATATGTGTGTGTGTGTGTGTGTGTGTGTGTGTGTGTGTGTGAGAGAAAAATGCAATAATAATAATTCCATAGTTTTATCTTCGTAAGAGAAATGTAATCCAAAAGTCAATAATTCAAAGCCTTTATTTTGTCAACAAATATCAACACTTGAATCCGCTTATACATACGAGTGTATATATATATATATATATGATACACACAGACCGTGCATGGAACAAGGAACTCTCCTGGGATAATTAAATCCACTATAGTCCGAATAAGTAATGGTAAATGACAAATACCATAGTTTTTCTTTTTCATGATGCAAGCCCGACGTGGGCAACGGGTCTCTCGCAAAGAGGTCCCATAGATATAGCTTCCCTCACCAGCTATCTGCAAAGCAGACAGGATCCAGCTTTGGGACATGGATCTAGGGTTTAAAGCAGCCTAGCCCTGCTACATTTAGAACCTCAATATAAGCAAAAGACTCGCTGTCTTCACGTCAGATTGAATACATCAAAGAAAAAGGGGCTAGCATCATGAAAAAGAAAAACTATGGTATTTGTCATTTACCATTACTTATTCGGACTATAATGGATTTAATTATCCCAGAAGAGTTCCTTGTTCCAAGCACGGTCTGTGTATCATAAAAAACTCAGGGGACCATTCTGAGTTCATTCCCATATATATATATATATATATATATTATACACTACTGGATTTGATTTGGTCTTATCTATTTTTTATTTATTTTAAATTAAATAAATTGCTATTTCCGTGCCAATTTTTCTCGCGTTAAAATGATGAAACATATTGATAAAATTGTAATTATTTTATCCATCGATCTCCCTATCTATCTATCTACCTGATTGTGTATCTTTTTATTTATCTATGTGTATATATATTAAAAAAATATAACATGTTTCAAACAAAATGAGGTTTCTCGCTCTGTGTGTGTGTGTGTGTGTGTGTGTGTGTGTGTGTGTGTGTGTGTTGTCGCGCGAATTTCGTTTGTATAAGATTTATTCAGTGAAATTTAATTTAGCCTTCATTTGTCTGTCAGATCTTCTCTAAAGTGAATTTTAATTACTCTACAAAACAGATTTCTGTAGCGTTCTGTTGCCTCGTATATACAGGGTGTCCCATAAGTTCGGTCTCGTAGAAAAATTTATTTTTAATTAAATGCTAAAAGGATTAAATGTACATTACTCAATTACTTGTCTATTTCTTGTGTCTAACATTGGAAAACAAAGCCTTTTCCTCAGGAGTGTAACTCACTTCCATGTAAGCCATCAATTTGAATAGTTGTTTTAGTTTTAATGTATTAACTTTTGTAAATTTAATTTAAAATAAATTGTCCTATGAGACTGGACTTATGGGACACCCTGTATATATATATATATATATATATATATATATATATATATATATATATATTATATATATATATAAAGAGAGACAGTTGTTAATTTTTTTATTTTGTATAGTATGCCAATGAACTTAAACACCATTAATCGATTCAGTCCCCATTTCGGGGGGGGGGGGGGGGGGGCATCGATGTAAGGCCCTAATAGCTTCCCGCCCCAACACACACGCACACATATGCACAACTCCGCAGAATCGAGGTACCGACTGTTTTAAATCTACATCTAAAAAACCTAACCTAACCTAACCTGACCTGACCTTAGTGCCATCGAACTGAAAAGGGTGCGATAAGGGTTTCGGATGCAACTGAGGACTCTAAGGTCGGTTTTTGTTAAATTAGTAAGTAGTGAGGTACTAGCTAATTTAGCTTAACCTCACCTAACCAAGCCTTAACTAACGTAACCTAACCTAATTAGGACCAATATATCTTTTTTTTCCGACAATATACTGTAAGTAGTTCTAGATTTTGTATAAAATTGTTAAATTTTCCGAGGTACCAAAAGTGTTACTTCCCAAAAAATTACCCCCCTTTTACCTTTATATTTGAGGTCGAGTGTGTGAATTATCACACACTCGATCTCACTTACTTCCAGTTGCCGTAGGCACGCACCCACGCGCCCACACACAACCAGGGGTCCATTTTTAGATGTACAGTACAAGCCTTGCCAGTTTATTCTATTCAGCGGTTCAATTTTAATTGACTAATTGAATTTCAGAGCCGAAAAAACGTGGAGATACACCATACACGACCCTCGCAAAGTGGGTTATGAACTTATGCGTCATAATCATTCATGTGATTCACGCATGACCCCATACACTGTACACATATGAAGGAAGTGAAGCAGCAGCGAGTAAGATTGAAGTAGTAAAGTTTGTTTACTGCAAATATTCAGTAAATTTACATTTCATTGAAAATTGTCAGAAAGTAATTTCACCTCAAACACACACACACACACACACACAACAGGAATAGCTTTGTGTCGTGCAGATAATAAAAGACTGTTCCGCTGCCAAATAATTCAACGTAGGTCTGATCAAACAAGAATGTAACGAACTTGAAAACATTAGAGAGAGACAGACTTTGTTCCATTTTTTGATGAAGTTCGTTGTAATGCATTATTAAAAGTGACGAAACTGCGGCTTTGTAATCAAAGGTATACAATACACGATTTGTTTCATCTTCTACATAGAATGGAATTAGGTATAGTATATTAATATACAGAAAACATACCCCGAAACACATTCCTAGGGGAACACTGGGAGGGGCGAGTTCATTACTAAAACCTCCCCTGGTTTTCCCTTAATGTGTATTACTTTAGCTGTTTAGGCGGGTATAACGATACAGACGAACACACAATCATCATCATCATCATCATCATCACTATATATATATATATATATATAGGGTGTAACAAAAGTCCGTACTCATCGGGAAACATGATACAACAGAATTAAACGAGAAAATAGTTTTAACTATACATTACAAACAATACAATCAACTTGCCAATTAATCCAGTCAGTACATGCCAATCCACATTGCCAATAACCTGACAGTGTTGCCACGTAATACATACAAACTCAGCACGATCAATTCTGTTATATCTCATTTCCCTATGAGGAGGAACTTTTGTTACACCCTGTATATAGGAAAAAACAAGAAAAAGTATCGCATTTCGGGTTGAAACATGCGCCAATCATAATGCAGCAAATTGGAAACTATTTTCTTTTTTGTCATTTACAAGCGGGCGCCTGGGAGCTCAGTGGTTACGGTGGCGACCTCTGAGCGGTAAAGCTCTGGATCGCTCCCGTCTGCTGGATTGAGTTGACCGCTTACCCTGTCATTTCTCGGGCTAAAGGTGACCCCTTGGGGCACACTCACCCCTACATCCTAGAGAAATTAGCTTCCAAGCTATCTTTCCCACTGTACTGGAAAGGGCCAATGTGAGTTTGGTTGCACGGTAATTAATAACTGAAGCTGTAATAAAAGTCAAATGAAATTCTTTGCAATATTCTGTTAATTTGTAAAGCAGTGATTTATTTTTTGAAGTTGCAAAACGATAAGAAAGAAGTCTTGTTTATCTATCTGCAGAGAGTTGACAAAAGTAAATAGACACCGGGTTTCCCCCCCCTTAGTTTTTGATTTGATAATAAAAGTCAATAAATCATAACAGATTTTTTAATAAATACATTTAAAATGGTGTTGCTCTCCCCTTTGCGTTATTATGTAAAGGTGACACACGTTCTGGCATTCCATTGATGGACTTTGTCATTTGTTCTTGAGGACGATCATCGTCGTGTCTATTTACTTTTGTCAACCCTCTGTACTGGTCAGCCAACCTTTGGCCCTTGGAATGTTGATTAATGGAAGAACAGGACTAGGGTTACAGTATATTTGTTTATATGTAAAATTTAGTTAAATAATTTATGTAGGTTTGTGGTAACCCAACACCCATAACCCTTGATTGGACGAATTTCGGTGACGTTGGGAATTACTCACCAACCTTGAATGACCACCGAATCAAGCTACTCTTAACACGGGCCTCAGCTTCACCCTGATTGTCACGATATATGATATGGGCTGGGTTTCTGGTTGTCAGAAACATGGTAGCCACGAAACTACGTACTAACCTTTACTTTTAATTAAATAATTATTTTGTATTATATAAAGTTGTAACATATATTCTGCTCGAATTTTTAGTTTATTCACAACAAAAATTAAATGACAATGACAAATTAATCATCGATATAATTCCCTTCTTTTTTTATAACCTCCTCCCACCTGTAGAAAAGTTTTTTTTATGCCACATTCCAAGAAATCCCTTGGTTTAGAGTTAAAAAAAGCGATCACTTCGTTTTCGATAGCTTCCCTGGATTGCAGCTTTTGTCCATCTAGGTGGTGTTGCAGACTTCTGAATAAATGGTAGTCTGAAAGTGCGATGTCCGGAGAATAAGGTGGATGAGGCATTTTTTCCCAACCAAATGCCTCCAATTGGGCAGTGATGAGTCGAGCAGTGTGAGGGCGCGCGTTATCCTAGTGGAATAGAACGCCTCTGCGATTAATTAATGCGGGACGTTTTTCTTGTAATGCCATCTTCAATCGTTGGAGTTGTTGGCAGTAGACTTCAGCTGTAATTGTTTGGTTATCTGGCAGAAGCTCAAAATGAATAATTCCTCGCATATCCCACCAAACGCGCAGCAAAATTTTCTTTGGATGGGGTCCATTTCTTGGCTGAGGTTCAGGCTTTGTTTCACGGCTAGGCCACTGATGTCGACGCTTAATATTGTTATGGAGGACCCATTTTTCATCCTCAGTGACAATCCGATTAAAAACCGGTGCCTGCAGTTGCCGAGAATGCAGTGATGTGCAAATATCGATTCGATGTTGAAGATTCACTTGTGACAAATCATGCGGAACCCATTTTCCAACCTTCACTACTTTTCCTAACAGCTTCAAATGACGATGAATGGTCATATGGTTAACGCCGAGTAGCAGGCCAAGTTCTCCTACAGTTACCGTTGGGTTTTCCTCCACTGTTGCTTTCAGCAACTCTTCATCTAACTCATTTGGTCGTCCTGTTCGTTGATAATCTTTCAGACTGAAATCTCCATTTCTGAACTTCTCAAACTATCTCCTACACATCCATTCGCTCACATCATCATTTCCATAAACTCTCTGAATGTTTTTTGCGGATTCACTAGCGTTAGATCCTTTGTGGAACTCATACAGCATCGTAGGGGTGGCGTTGTAACTCTATGAAAAACACCAGAGAAAATATTCATTAGCCTAATCCTACACTAGCCTAATCCTACACTAGCCTAAGTCATTCTGTATCGTGATAAAACATGTGCGAACCTGTCGCCGCGTGTATTTTGCAACATTTCTAAAACTATTTCACATTATCTTGAGGTTATTCTATTATCTATCGTCCGTTTTCTAATCGAGCAGAATTCATATTATTGCAACCTGATATTATGGTTGCCAACTCCAAATTTAAGCATATACAACCGGTCTATTACGATATAACCACAGGGAGATTTTGTGGGACAAACTAATTAGCGCGCGGAACTAGCTGATAGTCCTTCGCTTCAGACTTATATTCGTTTAGTTTTTATCCTGGATCTTTTCCAAATGGACGACCCCGCGGGATTTAGCTGAAAATTTGTATACTAATAAATTTTTATATTTTAATAGCGAAAAATGACATTATTTTCCTGGAGAAATATGCGCAACATACGAAAAAAATTGCATTTATATGCGCACTAGTTTGCATGGCGCATGACCGTTATCTAGTTTACACCGCTTATGACGCCCGGATACGAAGTTGCTGTGTGACCCCCGGTTAATTGAATGCCCGGTTAGGTCAACTGTACGCCCTTGACGATTGGTTAGGTTAAGCAGTGATATTTTCGTTAAAACTAACGAAAATATCATGAATTAACCGAACTAATCGTCAAGGGCATACAGTTGAACTAACTGGGCATTTCAATTGACCTAACCGGGCATTCAATTGACCGGGGCAACTTGCAAGTAGATAGATCACAGCACTGCATTATCAAATGCTCACACTACAACAATAATATTCGGACTAAACTAGGTCTAAGCAGGCAACAAATAAATATTAACAACAAAAAAATTACTGTTTATGCGAATTCGTATGGAGAAAAAGGTATGCAAATGAAGATTTATTTATTAAAATATTATTAAATATTGCAAATTTTAATAAATAAAGGATATTATCTGCGTTTTATTTTGTAAAACCCACCACATAACACTACATAATTTAGATAACGGTCATGCGCCATGCAAACTAGTGTGGAAAAGGGTTTCCACAGGAAAATAAATTTTTGTTAAAATTTAAAAATATAATTCTGTTTATATAAATTAAAATATTAATCCTTTAAAAGATATTATTCTGTTCATACAAATTAAAATATGAATCCGTTAAATTCTTAATATTTGTATAAATTGCCTCGATGCCCAGTGGATCATCTGGCCTTTCTCTAACCCTAACGAAAACTGTTGTCACGTCTATAATCTTAAATAGAGATTCCTAAATTCTAAATGTTCTTTTCGATTATTATAAATCACATAAAAGAGTTAAGTGTAAAACTACAATTATATAAATTCTTTTGCTAATATCCAATTATATAAATCCTTTTGCTAATATCACTATTTGAGTAGGATTTTGCAAGTTTAATAATCTTTTGTAAAACGTGGCACCATGGGAATTTCTCCAGGGCAGAGTGGAGACAGTCTCGCCTCGGCCTTCGGGCAGGAGTGAGTGTTTCGCCCTTGGGCCAGCCGGTTCGGCTGGGCCCCTTAGCTATGCAATGTAAGCAATTGTTTCGTTTTACAACTCTCTAAACAAGTGTAATGAACAGGATTTGATTCTGTAATTACTCTGTAGTGTAAAAGAAATGCAAGTTTAAAAGTGACTTCCAACCTTGTGAAATAAAGGACTGACAAAGGGTGATGCGTCATTTTATATCCTTCAACGAGAGAAAAGCATTCCATACTCTCAACGGACTGAGAGAGAGAGAGAGAGAGAGAGAGAGAGAGAGAGAGAGAGAGAGAGAGAGAGAGAGAGAGGACGCCATAGAAGCAAGGGTATAAAGTGTTGTTCCGGAATCTCGCAGTCAGATTAATTAAACGGTATAAACTTCCTTGTTCGTGCGAGGAAGCGACATACAGAGCAACACTTAAACAGTCGGAAGAAAGCAATACATCATCACGCCAACACTAGGGCGGAGTGAAAAACTCATTTTTCGAATTTTCAAATTGGCTAGTGTGGAAAATGTGTGGAGTAGTGAGGAAATAAGCTGGTATAAATTTAAAATCATAACATTAATATCTTCAGGTGCCACAATGACCTTCAATATTGAAAAAATTGAAAAAAGCAGATTTTAACCAATAATTACAGAAGAGTCCACGATGCACAATAGACAAGAATTTATTCACACTTGTATAAAAATAGCTCAGTCAACCTTTAAAAAAAGTTTCTATTCTCTAAAAACAGTTTTCTATAGTCAGCTCACTCAGCTGTCACGTGAGTACCTCGGTTCAGTGTAGCTGTCGCTCTCGTAGCAGGTGGATGTTCTGTTGTTGGCGTTACTCAGATAGTCTGAACTATATTTCTTATATATTTTGCATTTCTGTATTGTGTTGCCCTAAGTTTGCCATGTACTATTAACTGAAATTAACGTATAATTGATATTAGCTCTTTCTTTTTCAGATTTGTATACTTTCAAAATGTCTCGAGTTTGTGCAAAATCAACCAGGGCCTCAACTGAGTGCCCCATGTTTGGTATGGGGGAAGATTTGTGGCACAGGAATCTTCCTACATACGAAGGAGTTTTTAAATATTACTTGTTTGTAAGAAACGATTTGAAACAGAATACTAATAAAGATCCTTCAATATCTCAAATATTAGAACAAGTTGTTGATAAATTGAAAACAATTTGGGAAAGTGCTTCCGTCCCAATTCTGTCAGACAGGCGAATTGAAACAATGTTCAGAAGCTACCACGAAAAGTATCGTCATTATGAAGCCATACCAAAGCAGAAAAAATTCTGAAGCTTACAAAGCAAAGATTGATATGTTCAAAAAAGAAGCACACACGAAACTTTTTGACATTGCAGCGTGCAAGTGCAAAGTACTAACACAATGTTCTTGTCCCAAAGAAAAACGGTTCCAAAGGAAGAAGTGACGTTCCTCTTAGATCAAAGGAGTGAAAGAAAACTGTTTATTGATAGAGTAGATATTACACTCTCAAAGAAAAAAGCATCTACGTTGCTAAGAAAGCAAAAAGAAGCTGTGAGGCTCACCAAAGAATCTTCACAGGAGAAATTGCAAGATACAAATGTTGAATTATCATCATCGACATCAAATAGTGAAAGTGAATCTGGCGAAATATCAGACGATACATTTCCAGAGCCAGTTAGCTCGAAGAGAAAGCTCGAACAACCTGAAGAACAATTATTCAAGAAAGGAAAACTACAAATCTACCTTCAGTGGCTACTGCTTGTGACAGGACTGCAGTTTCAGATCGAGCTGCAGCATTCATTGTTAGTGCAGTATTGCAAGATATTGGAGAAGTTTCTATTGACAATACATCTGAAGTAGTGGATAGGAGTAAAATCAGAAGAGAAAGACAAAAGAAGAGATCAGAAATTATGAAAGATCAAAATCAGGTCCCAATCAGAGGAATCTATTTTGATGGTCGAAAAGATTCTACACTCTTCCAAGAAAAAAAAGAGTCCAAAGTATATCAGAAGAAGGTAACAGAAGAACATATCACTTTAGTGAGAGAACCTGGTTCAGATTATTTGGGCCATTATTCTGTGAATTCTGGATCAGCTGAAGAAATATGTAAAGGAATGTTTGAGTATATTGGAAATAATGACATGAACCTGGAAAACCTTGTTGCCATTGGATGCGATGGTGCAGCAGTCAACACTGGAGAAAAGGGAGGCGTTATAAGGCTTATAGAATTGAAGCTGAAGAAACCAGTTCAACATTTAGTGTGCCAGCTCCATGCCAATGAATTGCCATTACGCCATTTAGTTGCAAAGCTGGATGGAAAAACATCTGCCCCCGCGGATTCACCGTCCTATTGGCAGGGAATTAGAGAACTGTGAGAGTCTTCCTATTGTCGAGTTTGAAAGGATTGATGCTGAGGAACCAACTGTAGACTGTGAAGATCTTAGCACCGACCAAAAATATCTAATTGATATTCATCAGGCCATAACAAAGGGATATTGCTCTCCAGATCTCGCTCATCGTAGTCCAGGCAAAATGGCACATTCACGATGGCTGACTACAGCAAATCGTTTGCTTCGTCTATACGTTTCAACTGTAAGTCCATCTGAGAACCTCATGAACATTGCTTCTTTTATAATGAAGGTCTACATCCCAATGTGGTTTTCTATTAAGCAAAGTACGTCTTTTGTCAATGGCTCAAAACATGTTTTCAAAACTATTGAACTAACAAGAACACTGAATGACGAAGTAAAGGATATTGTAAACCCTGTCATACAAAGAAATGCATTTTTTGCAAATCCAGAAAATATTCTAGCATCAATGATTCATGATGACCGCAGCGCCATAAGAGAATTAGCGTAGAGGCGAATAAAGAAAGCAAGGCAAACAAACAAGGAAAAAGTTGTGAGGCGTTTCACAGTACCTGTTATTCAATTTGAAGCTACTGATTATACTGATTTAATTAATTGGCAAAAATGCATTGTCACTGAACCACCTGTGACAAGACACCTGACAGAAAATGAGATTGAAGAATTCATAGAAAACAAGTACCCCTCCATTCGAGAAAATCCCTTGTCATACACAAGTAGTAGAAAGAATGGTAAAATTAGTGACTGAAGCATCATCAAAAGTATTTGGATTGAACGCGCGAGATGGCTTCATAAGATCAACACTTCAGTCACGTAAAAAAATGCCATCATTCGAAAGTAAAGCTGAATATAAAGTTTAAATAAAACGTTAATAGAAAAAAACATGCGCAAGGATGGGTGGTTGGGAGGGCATGGGTGGAGCTCGACACGCAGCCACCTCCTCGTGGTGAGTTCTGGATTATTTAGATCATTAATCAAAAGAACATTGATCTAAATAAACTAAGAGCTGCGTAATTCAGTAACTATTTTGGTAATTGGAACACTTAATATATAATAATAACAAGTAAGTTTCAGTTATTGTACTAATGCAGAATATAAGAAAATCATTATATTTCACTTTTTTCGACGGCTTTGTGGCACCTGAAGATATAATTTCGCAGGACTAATATTTATGCACAGTCATTATCTATAGCACCCACATATTTTCCGCACAAGCCATATTTGAATTTCGAAAAAAAGTTTAAAAACCTCATTTTCGATCCGCCCTAGCCAACACTAGTGCGCATATCAATGCAATTTTTTTCGTTTGTTGCGCATATTTCTCCAGGAAAATAATGTCATTTTCTTTATTAGAATATACAAATTTATTAGCATACAAATTTTCAGCTAAATCCCGTGGGTCGTCCATTTGGAAAAGACCCTTTATTATCCTTGTGTAACTCCCTTCCTAACGGTCAAAAACGGGTTATTTGACGGAGGGGACCTACAGCTTTACGTGGAATCCGAACCATCCAAGGGTTACTACACCATGTTCAAGTAGAAGACGGTCACCTATCCAACTACTATCCAGACCTAATGTCGTTGAACTTCAGTGGTCTGACGGGAAGCGCTGTTGCAACATGGCCATGACTTAACCCAAACGTCGATGGGATCAAAGTTTTACACCAATTAAAGGTTTAGAAACAGCATCACCGTAATCAGTTTTAGGAAAATGAATCGAATTCCATTGCCAGGCGAAAAATGCACCCAGTATTTTCCCTTCTAGACAAGCCTTCCTGGCTGCTCCCCGGAGTTAGGTGAAAGACTCCAACTTCAACGCCAAATTCGAAATATAATTCCTGAAATGAAGGGAGCAATAATTGCATATACTTCTCCTTTCCTCTTGATATATATATATATATATATATATATATATATATATATATATATATATATTCAGGAGGAAAGGTCAATACTTCGGGAGGTGATAGTATCGGTCATTGTGAGAAAAAAAGTTCATATGAACAATGAACATGTGTCTAATTCTGAATGGTTACGGAGATAGAGCTCTTTGAATCTGATGCGCGCGCAGCTCTTCCTCCCCCTTCCCTCCCCTATAACCTTGAACCATGTAAGCTGTAATGTAAGCATGTAACATAAGCCAATCAACAGCTGACTGTTGTGAGTGACATTGTTTGGTGTTTGAAGCAGTGTTAAGAATGCCACACACCTTCACACCTGCCGAATATGCAGATATGGTGTATGTCTACGGTTTTTGCGATGGAAGTGCAACAGCTGCTGTTGCAGAATACCGTCGACGGTTTCCCAACCGCAAAATTCCGGATCGAAGTGTGTTTACCAGGGTTTTCAACACATTGCGTGAGATTGGTACACTTCCCAGCGCTCATGTTTCATCTGAATGTGAAGGTCAACAAGATGTGGATGAAGTGGAAAACATTCTTCAGTTGGTAGAGCGTAGTCCTACTACTAGCTCACGAAGAATTTCTACACGTCTCGGTGAACCACACACAAGAGTATGGCGAACATTACGTGAGGAAGGCTTGCATCCATATCATGTACAGCGTGTACAAAACCTTCAACCAGGAGACGCTGCCATGCGACTGGAATTTTGTCATTGGGTAAATGCTAATCGCCGATTGCTTCGATTAATACTGTTCACCGATGAAGCTACTTTCACCCGTGACGGTATCAACAACACTCGTAACTCTCATCGGTGGTCAGACGAAAATCCAAATGCCACTGTGGAAACAAATTTTCAACGTCGCTTCTCTGCCAATGTGTGGTGCGGTATCATCGTTCATCGATGATCAGCTGATTGGCCCTGTTACTTTAGAGAATCGTCTTACAGGACAAAGTTACCTAGGATTTCTGCATAATGAATTGCCAGGACTATTGGAGGATGTTCCTTTGGCTACACGCGCTGGTATGTACTTTCAGCATGACGGAGCTCCTCCACATTCTACCCGTCTGCTGATGCAATACCTAAATCAAACTTTCCCTGGTCGATGGATCGGTCGCGGTGGTCCCATTCAATGGCCACCAAGGTCTCCAGACCTCTCTCCGTTAGATTATATTTTATTCTTTGTGGGGGTGGATAAAAAGTCAAGTTTACAAAAGAAAGGTGGATACACGAGACGAATTGCTCGCGCGCATTTTGGATGCTGCTGCCCGCATAAAGGAACGTCAAGATCAACTCAGACGAACAACACGCGATCTTCGCACACGAGTTGCAAAGTACACTGAGGTTGACAGTGGGATTTTCATAAACGTATTGTAAACTGTAACAAATGTGTCATTTCTGTATCTGATACTATTCAAAATGCCAATGTTTAAACATTAAATGTTAGAAACAGTAATTGGTTTCTCTTTCTTGATTACCATTAACAATGCTTTTGTATTTGTAGATTCAAACAGCTCTATCTCCGTAACCATTCAGAATTAGACACATGTTCATATGAACTTTTTTTCTCACAATGACCGATACTATCACCTCCCGAAGTATTGACCTTTCCTCCTGAAACATCCTGTATATATATGTGTGTATATATATATATATATATATATATATATATATATATATATATACAGGGTGTACATAAAGTCAGGATCTATTTTTGTGAAGCACTTGGAAATTATATGGAATTCAATCATAAAATGATAAAGTGGTAACATTTATTAAATAATTAAGAGTAGGATTCGACGTGACGCCCATCAGTATCCCTGCACAGCTCAAATCGTTCCGCAGCATTTCTAAACACATTCTGGAGCATTTGCGGGGTTATGTTATCTGCAGCAGTTCGTATACGTGTACGTAAGTTTTCAAGACTCGTAATCTTCGTCTGATAGACGTACGATTTGATAAAGCCCCATGCAAAGAAATCTAAAGGGGTTAAATCTGGTGATCTCGCTGGCCAAGGTCTGTTGCTTCCGCGTCCGATCCAGCGATTTGGAAAACATCCATTTAGATAATTCTGAACAATTTTGGCATAGTGACAAGGAGCACCATCATGTTGATAGACCACGGGGATAGGATTGTTAGTATCGTCGTCTATCAACATGATGGTGCTCCTTGTCACTATGCCAAAATTGTTCAGGATTATCTAAATGGACGTTTTCCAAATCGCTGGATCGGACGCGGAAGCAACAGACCTTGGCCAGCGAGATCACCTGATTTAACCCTTTAGATTTCTTTGCATGGGGCTTTATCAAATCGCACGTCTATCAGACGAAGATTACGAGTCTTGAAAACTTACGTACACGTATACGAACTGCTGCAGATAACATAACCCCGCAAATGCTCCAGAATGTGTTTAGAAATGCTGCGGAACGATTTGAGCTGTGCAGGGATACTGATGGGCGTCACGTCGAATCCTACTCTTAATTATTTAATAAATGTTACCACTTTATCATTTTATGATTGAATTCCATATAATTTCCAAGTGCTTCACAAAAATAGATCCTGACTTTATGTACACCCTGTATATAAGAGAAGGGGCAACAAGCTTGACCTTCGTGAAATGAAGGATCATTGTACGGAAGGTTTGAAAGGTTGAAAGGTATAATACAGTCGTGCCCCACGGTTTGCGCATTCGCAGTTCCACGCAAGATTTTTTTCATACCCCATTCAAGGTTCGCGCGCCAATTCTTCGCAGTTCCTCTCACCGGAATGGTAATGGTAAAGGGTAACACGTCTAAATAAAAAAAATTAAAATATAAAACATAAGTATAAAAGTGTAAAAATATTATGTATACATTGCGCAACATTTTTCTAAAATGTAAAAAAATGATCTCAAGTTCTCCAACATCTATTATAGCTTGAAGGCATTTATTCATTAGAAAAACATAAACAAAGATTCCAGAAGCCAGTGCATAACGCATGCGCAGTAGTGATTACCCGGAGAACGAGTGTCGGGGCTAAAAATAAAACATATTCTTATAAAAACATTTCTAAAATACAGTACATAAATAAATAAATAAAAAATATTAAAATATAAAACATAATTATAAAAATTAAAAAAAAAAACCTAATGTTTTTTTACATTTTTCAAAAATGTAAACAAAGAAATGTCTCATGTTCTTCAATATACATCGACTGGTAAGTACACATTGGTAACCTACATTGATTGCTGAGTACCACACATAATGAATTATTTTTTCTTTATTTATGTCAAAAAACTTTCAGATTGGTGAACAATTCCCGTATCCCGTTGAAATACATTATAAAACCTTTTCGTGGTTCGCGAAGAGGCTTGAATATTTAGTTAATGGTTAGTGGTTACAAGGGTTTCAAAACATGTAATCAGTACATTTTTTATTAAAAAAAAAAAAGTTATTAAGCAAAAAAGTTGCAAAACTTGATAAAAATACAGTTAAATACCTATTTATTGTTGGATATTGCATAAATAAACATTTTCTATGGGTTTTAAAGCTTTTTTCCTTGATTTTTTAAATGTTAGTAAAGAAATAGTTATCGTTAACGGATTACCGTTAACTTCCGTTAACTTTGTAGTAAAATTATCGGATTATCGTTATCGGAGTTAAAAATTGGGTAAACGGATTATATTATCGTTATCGAAGTTAACTTTTTGGTTAACGGTGCCCACCACTGTATATATATATATATATATATATATATATATATATATATATATATATATATATATTAGGGTAATATATATTTAAGTAAATTTATGAATTTTTACGGATCACCTGAAGATCAGGGCCCCAGCCTTCTTTAGTTAGCCTTACAAGGCTAACTAACAAAAATATCACGACCTAACCTAACCAATTGTTAGGTCAACTGTACGTACTTGACGATTGGTTAGGTTAGGTCGTGATATTTTCGTTAGTTAGCCTTATAAAGCTAACTAAAGAAGGCTGGGGGGCTCTGATCTTCAGGTGATCCATTTTTGCTTATACCAAATTTATTTCTTACCCTTTCCAAGGAAAGCCATTGTAGACTCCTCAGGAAAAGGTGGAATTAGTCCTTCTGCACAGTTTGTACATCTCTCATAACTATCACTTGTGAACTGTACGCAATGCTTGTAAGGAAATACAAAATAAACATATATACTTAAAAAATATATGATATTATCCTATGAGGAAAAACTCCTGACACACCCTGTATATAATTTTAAATTTCCGTCAGTTACTTCGGTATTTTTTGGCGGAAATTTCTCTTTTCACTTTCATTATTGAGCGAATATTAAATCTTCAACCAATCTTGTCAAATGCTCATTTTATTTATTATTTACTAGCGGAGCGACACGGCGTTGCCGGGGTGGATGTTGACCGTTATATATATATATATATATATTATATATATATATATATATATATATATATATATATATATATATACTGTATATATATATATATATATGTTAAACACAGACCGTGCATGGAACAAGGAACTCTTCTGGGAAATTACATCCACTATAGTTCGAATAAGTAATGATAAATGACAAATACCAAAGTTTTTTTCTTTTTCATGATGGAAAGCCCAACGGGGGCACCGGGTTACTCGCAAAGAGGCCCAAAATATAGCTTCCCTCACCAGCTATCTGCAAAGCAGATAGGATCCAGCTTTAGGACAGGATCTTGACAGCTTATACCTCACCTACTACATTTAGAACCTCAATATACGCAAGAAACTCGTTGCATTCACGTCGGATTGAATACAAAAAAAAAGAGAACTATTGTATTTTTAGCCAAAAAACAAAACTTAAACCTCAGCAGGGACATTGAGCGTCCACTTTTCAAAGGCACATAACACGTCCGTTTAATATACACAAACTCAGAATGGTCCCCTGAGAACTTATATGTTAAACACAGACCGTGCATGGAACAAGGAACTCTTCTGGGAAATTACCTCCACTATAGTTCGAATAAGTAATGATACATGACAAATACTGTAGTTTGTGTATATTAAACGGACGTGTTATGTGCCTTGAAAAGTGGACGCTCAATGTCCCGGCTGAGGTTTAAGTTTTGTTTTTTGGCTAAAAATACAATAGTTACCTCTTTTTCCTTGATGTATTCAATCCGACGTGATTGCAACGAGTTTCTTGCGTATATTGAGGTTCTGAATGTAGTAGGTGAGGTATAAGCTGTCAAGATCCTGTCCTAAAGCTGGATCCTATCTGCTTTGCAGATAGCTGATGAGGGAAGCTATATTTTGGGCCTCTTTGCGAGTAACCCGGTGCCCACGTTGGGCTTTCCATCATGAGAAAGAAAAAACTATAGTATTTGTCATTTATCATTACTTATTCGAACTATAGTGGATGTAATTTCCCAGAAGAGTTCCTTGTTCCATGCACGGTCTGTGTTTAACATATGTTTCTCAGGGGACCATTCTGAGTTTGTGTGTGTGTATATATATATATATATATATATGCCCGGTTAGGTCAACTGAATGCCCGATTAGGTTAATTAAATGCCCGGTTAGGTCAACTGAATGCCCGATTAGATTAATTGAATGCCTTGGTAGGTTAATTCAATACCCGGTTAGGTTAACTGCACGCCCTTGACGATTGGTTGGTTTAGTCGTGATATTTTCGTTAAAGCTAACGAAAATATCACGACTTAACTTAACCAATCGTCAAGGGCGTACAGATGACCTAACCTGGCATTTAATGAACCTAACCGGGTATTCAATAATTTTACCATAGGTTTCGATATATATTGCTTTTGTTGAGTTTGAACGAGGGTTCAGGATCGACCTGCGGTCGACCCCTCTGCAGTATCCCGCCTCATTTGCGGGATTTGGTGAAGGAGGGAATTGCTGTCTGATCTCCTCCTGCCCTCGTAGCCAGCCACGCATGGCTGGTCAGGGACTTTGTACAAGAATCTGTCCAGCTGGTTCTTGAAGTTATTCAGGTCGGTGTGCTGGAGATTCCTCACTTCTTTTGGAAGGACATTGAAAAGCTTTGGGCCCCGTATTCTGAGGGTATTTTCCATCCTCGTTTTCATGGCCCCTTGTCCCATCGCAGCTGGGACCGTACAAAATCTGCTTCTTCTCTCATTCCAGTTTGTTTCTATTTCATTTCTGAGGTTAGGGACAGAGCCCTCAAGTATTTTTCATATGTATATTATTGTGTACCGCTCGCGCCTTCTTTCAAGAGAGTAGAGTTCCAGGGATTGTAGTCGAGACCAGTAGTCTTCACCTTCCGTTTACTCTATCTTAGATGTAAAAGTCCTTTGTATAGCTTCAATGTTCGCAATGTCTCGTTTCTGTATAGGCTTGCGAATACTGAGCAATACTCAATTATTGGTAGGACTAGACTCTTCCATAATTTGAGCATGATGTTTGCTTTTCTGCTGCGGAAGCTCCTCCAGATGATTCCCATTATTTTTCTAGCTGTTGTGACTGATTTTATAGTGCTCTCTGAATTCTGTATCCGACGACATTATTACTCCAAGATCCCTGACTTGTGGATTTGGTGTTATCTGTTTGGCTTGCAGAGTTTTGTACCCTTTTTTTCTGAGCTCTTTATTATTACCATATCTTAGAAGTTGGAATTTTTCTTCGTTGAACTTCATATTGTTGTCTTCTGCCCAGTGGAATAATGTTTCAATGTCGTTTTGTAATTTTCTTATGTCATCTTCGTTCAATATTTCCTTACATACCTTTGTGTCATCTGCGAAGCATGATACAATACTGTCCTTAATATCTGCAATCATTATTATGAACAGCAAGGGAGCTAATACTGTCCCTTGTGGGACAGAGCTCAAGACTTCCGAGACCTCCGATTTAACTCCGTTTACCACCACTCTTTGTGTTCTTTGCGTCAAGAAATTGAATATCCACCTTCCTAGCTTTCCAGTAATTCCTGTATTCTTAAGTTTGTGTGCTATGATTCCATGGTCACATTTATCGAAGGCTTTAGCAAAGTCCGTATATATTACATCAATGTTTTGTCCTCGACACAATGTCTCTAATATTTTCTCTTGGTGGTTTAGTAGCTGTGACAGGCATGATCTTCCCGCCCTGAAGCCATGTTGATTTGGGTTGCTTTTTCTTGTAAGTAGTGGGTAGTTTTGCCTCTAATTATGCGTTCAAAACATTTTATAAGGTGTGAGGTGAGAGCCACTGGCCGATAATTTTTGGGCATTGCTCTGTTACCACCTTTAAATAGGGGGGGGGAATGTTCGCGTTCTTTAAGGTGAGTGGAATTTGTCCTGTGGAGAGTGACTTCCTCCAAAGTAAGTATAGCGGTTTTGCAATACTCTCTTTGCATTTCTTCAGAAATGTGGCACTCCATGTGTCTGGCCCTGGCGCTAAATTGTCTCGCATCTGTGATAAGGCCGTAATTACATCTCCTTCCATGAACTCGAAGTCCATTAATAGGTTTGTGCCGGAATTTGTTCTTGGTTGATCTGTATCTATGTCGAAAAATTCGTCTGGGTTTTCCACTTTCATCTCGGACTTAGGGATGCTAAACACAGATTTAAATTGTTCCCTAAGCAGTTCACTTATTTCTCTCGGGTCATTTGTGTATTCGGCCTCCACGTCTATCAACGGTCCAATACTCTCTTTCCACTGCATTTTCCTTTTCGTTATTTTTTATGTTTTCTGCTACCTTGTTTTCCTCCTCGTTTGTCTTATGTATGAATGTTTGCTATAGATCCATTTCTATTTCGGCAAGTTTCCTTTCTAGTTTGAGTCTCTTTGCATCGTTCTGCATCTGTGGAGATGTTTTACGGTTGGTCTTCGTTGCCTGAATAGAGTCCTGATTTTCCTCGAGCTTGCTACGTTTTCTTTCCTCTCTCTCTGGAATATGTTTCAGTATTATAGGTTTGGTTTCCGTCTCTATTATACATAGTATTTCTTGTGGAGTCTTCTCGTGAAGTAGCAATTCCCAATTTACCTCCTTTAAATCTTTATTTACGTTTTCCCAATTTACTTTCTTTAAATTTATGTTTAAGCCTTCAAATATTCCAGCTGCGTCTCTAGGATACGTTTTCGGACCCCTGGGTGCTAACTTCAATTGTATATCGATGAGGTTATGGTCGGAGAACTTTGTGTGCGTTACTTTTTTATTTATTATTATCTCGTTGTTATTTGTCCAGATTAAATCCAAAACGTTCTCCTTTCTCGTGGCTTCACCGATTTCCTGGGTAAAGGCGTAATGTTCCATAATATCTAATAGCATTGTTGCTTGGGTTCTGTCATCGTTAGTAATGTTGCCATGAAACTTCTCAACATATATAACTTCGTCATTTTTCTTCCATGATATGAATGGGAAATCAAAATCTCTGAAAATTAGAATATTTGTTGCTGGAGTTTCAAGTAATTTGAATATGTTTTCTATTTCATTTGTAGCAAATTGGAATTCACTTTTTGTGGCGTTTGGTGGTCTGTACATGTTCATAATGGTTAATAGGGAGTATCAATTTTAGTAAAGTCAACAATTCAAAAACTACTAATGCTCAAATGATGTCATATTATCTAGCAAACTTAGAAATATCTTTAGTGTTGTTTAAAAAAGCGATTTACCTACTTATATTTGACCATAAAAGTTTGAAATATAACCTAAATATGACTGTAGCATCGTATATCAATGTGCCATTGATATGTGTGGTCAACTTTGGTTATTTTTGGTGTGCAGTATGGTTTCTAAGTTTCACATAGTCACAAATGCTGGAGTTTTGATTGTGAATGCGTGTTTTCCCTCTTTTTTGACAATTTTGATTACTTCGTAATGTAAATATTGTGTAATTCAAATTATTCGAAATGTTATGTGTGACCCAAACTTTCTGTATATTTTGATATGATAGATATATGAAATTGTCATTACTTTGAATAATTATGTCTTGTACCTATAACAACACAACCTTTTATTTGAGCTTATAGGAAGATATTAAGAATTTCAATTAACTTAATTTTATGTAATCATAATCAGTAGGCTTATCCAAATTTCAATGACATTTCCTTTGTTCACAGGTCCACAGGATGAATCAGAAAGAAATCAGAACCCGAAGCAAATCAAGTTGTCACCTAAGTCATTTGGTGGGAACTGGGAGGGAACTTCCCCCTGCTGAGCTGCCTACAGCCAGAGATCTGCTGAGGTATGGTTTGTTGAGGAGAGAGATGAGTGAGGAAGACAGGAGGAATTACCCAGTTAATGACCTGATTAACAACGGCATTGTTCCAGGGCTACTGGCTCAGTGGAGAAAGGTCAACGCTCTATTCACAGGACCTGTAATCAACACTGAGGTCAGGATCAGGGCTAAAGTGAAGGCACTGTGGGATGAGGTAGTGAAGGTGTCCATTGGCAATGTGAAGCTAGAGGTAAAAGATAGGTTCATGATGAAACTGGACAAATTGGTGGACATCCTGACCTGTCACTGTGTGATCAGGAGCTGCAGTGAGCTTGGGTGCAACCCTGTCTGCAACAGTGAGGTTCACATTGACTGCAGCTGCAGGAGCGAGCAGAAGATACCAGTGCAGGAGCTTGCCTTCATTAGAGGTCAGAGAGAAAAGGTGAGCAGTGTGGGGGCACACCAGATGTTAGACACTGCCACTGAGCTGGAGATCAACCCAAACTTCACGAGGATCACTGTTGGTCCTCCTCTACCCCATCTCAGTCAGGAGGTAGTCAAAGACCTCAGCACAGACCAATCATATGGCTACAGAATCATCACTGCCATCAGATCGGGAGAGGTACCTCAGAGTCTAGCTCTCCTGGAGATTGGGCCAGTCTGTCACAGTAGGTGAGTCACCACGGCTCTAAGGTTCTGCAGATTGTGGATTTCCAAACATGGGCTGAAGGGTAAGAACCTGAAGAATCTGAAGATAATTGTGGAATTCATAGTGGGAGTCTACATGCCAAACTGGTCTAACATCAAGTTAAATCACAGCTGGGTGGAGGGTCCCAGGCATGTACTGTACCAGCTGGAGCTGCTCAGAAGTCGGAAGAAGGAGGTGATAGGAATAGTGATGCCTACAGTGAAGAGATCAGCCTGGTATGCACACTCTGAGGCTGTGCTCCAGGCCATGCTGTGCAGTGAGGTGGAGGAGGAGAGGAGGGAGGCAGTGAAGAGGATACTGGAAATCAGAGGTGAAGGAAATGAGGACACACGGGTAGGAGACTGCAGTGTCAGACCCAGGAAGACTCCTGACATCAACCCAGATGCCACCAAACTCTCGGAGCTTATTGACTGGAACTCTGGCGTGACTGAGCCTCCTCTGACCTGCTCCCTCACCACTGCTGCAATCAAGGAGTTTCTGGATAGACCAATGGAAGTTCCTGCATGGCCCTCACACACACAGAGTCAGTAGAGAGGTGTGTAAGGATGACAACTGAAGCAGCACAACATGTTTATTCACAAGAGAGGAGGGAAGCGTACATCAGTGGCCAGGTGGCCAGTAGGGAGCTCATGTCCAGGAACGAGAGCAAGGCAGAAATCGCATCCTTGGCAAAGTTCAAGAAACCTACCTATATTTCTAAGTTTTAATATTGAAATACAATCAAAATGTCTTTAATTGTATGTCATGTATGTAAAATGTAGTTATATACAATAAAAAAATACATGCAAAAATTGCTGATTTTTCATAAAATTCAACTTCAAATATAAGTAGCTAGGAGTGGTCAAATCTGGATTTTAAAGCCATATTTCGATTTAGCACCATTTGGTCACTAGTAGTCTGAAAATCTAACGATTTCACTTTGCTCCCTAAAATTGACACACCCTAATGGTTAGGTTCAGTTCTTTTACTTCTAATATAATAACTTCAACTGTGCTGTTTGATTTCTTATATATATATATATATATATATATATATATATATATATATATATATATATATATATATATATATATATATATATACGTAATGATCTTGATGACGTCATTTAATTTTTAAAAATTAATTATTTAATTTATTAACACTCAGGTGCACAACCTCGGGACCTAATCAATATGTGTGTGAAGTTTCATGTTTGGGAGCTATTGAAGAATAGGGACCCCAGCCTTCTTTAGTTAGGCTTATAAGGCTAACTAACGAAAATATCACGACCTAACCTAACCAATCGTTAGGTTAACTGTACGCCCTTGACGATTGGTTAGATTAGGTCATGATATTTCGTTAGTTAGCCTTATGAAGCTAACTAAAGAAGGCTGGGGTCCCTATTCTTCAATAGCTCCCATGTTTGTAACTGCGTCCTTTTATTATTATAGACTAGTACAGTTCCCGTCACTTCGCTGACGGTTAGACAGGCTAAACTACAAAAAAAGAACCCAGCCGTGAAAATTTTGACCTTCACATTGTGTCAACATTTCTGAATCTGGTATCTCCCAAAACCTCCTCACCCCCATTCATACAACTTGGGGCTAACCCCCTCCCCCATTACCCCCACCCCTCCCCATTACCACACCCATCCCCCATTACCCCACCCGACCCCAACCCAGCCCCCCACGCCCACCCCTCCCCCACCCCAACCCTTCCCCCCACCCTCACCCTTCCCCCATTGCTAAACTACAGAAAAGAACAGTCATGAAAATCTTGAGCTTCACATGCCGCCCGAATACAATTTCTGAATTTTTTTTACAATTTCTGAATTTATATTTTAACAATTTCTGAAAGTGTGACGGACGGACAGACAGACGGACAGACAGACGGACAGCTCTCTTATTATATTATATAATAGATAGATAGATTATTATTACGGGCGGCAATGTGAAGCTCAAGATTTTCATGACTGCGTTCTTTTCTATAGTTTTATTGACCAAATAATTGAACCGACAGTAAATAAGGGTTCAATTATTTGGTCAGTAAAACTATAGTCATGAAAATCTTAAGATTCAGACATCTTGACACGATGTGAAGCTCAAAATTTTCACGGCTGCGTTCTTTTCTGTAGTTTAATCGCTGTGCTGGGGCCTTCGGGCCCAGTAATTTTAATTACTTAATTTATTAACACCCAGGTGCACAACCTGGGGACCTAATTAATATGTGTGTGTGAAGTTTCATGTTTGTAACTGCTTCCATTTTGGAGTTATGGCTGGAACACACACACACACGTCCTTTTATTATTTATTATTTATTTTTGAGCATAACCTTGGAACGAATGACGTCACTGCAAACATTTTGAAAATTCATTTTCTTGTTAAAAGATTTTAAGTTTAATATTCAGAATGTCATTTGGGTAAAATGAGGACAATTTTAAACATTTATAAAAATAGGGAAAAAATGGAGAATTAAAATGCATTTTCCCGACCAAAAAAATGTGAATTTCGTTAAAGCCTACCAATATCTAGTTGGTCTACGCTTGTATTTTAACAAGAATAATTTCATACAAACGATTTTGAACTGACAATTTTAAGCGTGAGACCATAATATTTACTTTGAGCTCACGAGCCACTTACATTTTGAGTGCAGCTTCACAAATTTGTTCTCACTGGCTTTGGATGTGAAGTTCAAAATTTTGATGGCTGTGGTATTTTTGTAAATTTAACAAGTAGCTGGCTTTTTGGCAATTTAACAAACGTGTAAGAAATTTTGTATAATTTGTTTTCATTAGGCTGTTTAACCACCTACACAACATCTAAGGTCATATGACAGAGAGGACCTACAACTTTACGCAGGGTCCGAACCAGGAGTCGCTACATAATCTGGATGCGGAGGACGATCTCTCATCCAACTACTCTCCAGACCCAATGTCGCTCAACTTCGTTGATCGAGGGGAAGCGTTGTTACGACAATGGCCATAACGTAGCCCAAATTTTGTACAAGCGTGGTCTGACTAGTTAAAGGTAGGCTTTCTTTGATTTTGTATAAGCTAAGTTTAGCTAAGTTCTTTGGGCTACGCTCGCACTTGTCAACAAAATAAATCCATCAAACAACAATATTTACAACTGTTTTATTATATATATATATATATATATATACACCTTTGGTAACCTTTGGTTTGCTTCCGCCCGAATTGTTCATTCTGACGAAGGTCAAGCTTTTCACTCCACCTTAGACCCACAGTTTAACGTGGAATCCGAACCACGCCCCACCAGCAGCCCAGCGTCTTAACCACTAGGCCTCCAAGGGTACCCATTTATCTACCAACCACTTTATTGTGTAGAAGGATCAACATCTGGGTTTACTGCGCGCCGGGTACCGTCATCGGGTGTCGATCCCGGGGCCGATGGATTCGTAGTCAGCGACGCTAACCACTACACCACCGAGGCGCATATATATAAGTACACTTATTTTATTCTATACAGGGTGATTAAAATGTTCTATCCCCATAAAATAACTATACAACAAGTGCCTTTGGTACAGGACTTATGAATCACCCTGTATACGCCTACATGCGTAACATACCGCATGTAGGCGTATACAGGGTGATTTAATACATTAATCACATGTTCTAATATCAAAGCAACGGAACGAACGCAATTAATTATTATTTTCTGATGCGTGAATGATAGATTTGTGTGACAAGTGCACGCCGCGTGGCCTAAAGGGGCACAGATATTACAGAACCTAAGTTATGCCCATTAAATCTTTAAAACTCGGTATCACACATTCACATTAATCTCCCCCCCCCACCCTCTCTCTATCATTATATATATATATATATATCTATATATATATACATTTAGGATAAAAACGAAGACGTAGAGCAAGAAAGTCATTATATTTGGCTGCAGCCGACGTTTCGGGCAACTCTACCCATTTTCAAGGCCTAATAAAATAAAAGGCTAAAATTAATGCATGACAAAAAAAAATAAAAAAATTATACGAATGTCAAAAACAAACTAATTCATAGCACAGAATAAAACCACTTAAAGAATAAAAATTAAAAAGCGTAAAACAAGCATAAGCCAAAAACAATCAGGCTCAACTGTTTTAACTTCTACATACCGGAAGCCTACTTTTACGGGTTTAGGTTTTAATTTTTATAGTTTTTGCGATTTTAATTACAAACTAAGTTCGATTCGCACTTTAGTGCATAGAGCTTATAATATTTGCTCAAACTTTGCTCTGCTTCATAATGAGTTTGAATTTCTTACTGATTTTTTTCTTTAAAAATGGTTTTCCACGGGTTTTTGTACAAGGTATTATTGGTAAATTACTTAATAATGTTTATTCCCCAAACTTATCCCAACGTATGATGTTCCTAAGAATTGTAAATATCTTGTTTACCTGACCTCTACCAATTTAACACTGTTGTGAAAAAGCAATTGTTGAGTGTGTGAGGAAATTTTATTTTCACACTGATTTTAAGGTTGCTTTTGTGAATAATAATACCCTTGAATGTTTTTTCCGTTGTAAGGACAAAATCCCCCCTGCGATGAACTGTTCTGTCGTTTATTTGTTTACCTGCCCTGGGTGTTCCCAGGGGAACTACGTTGGCAGCACAGTTCGTTCTTTGCAGGCGAGATTTTGCTCCCATATGGTATTAGCCATAGGACAGGGAAAGTTTTATCTAAAAAGGAACAGTCTGCCATTAGAAATCATTCTGTTAAGTGTAAAGTTGATATTTCCGTTAATGACTTTAAAATTCTTAAATCATTAAAATGTCCGTCCTCTCTCCGTATTTTGAATCTTTGTGCATTAAATTTCTGAATTCCAGCTTAAATATTGATTCCAGCTGTTACCCCCTTTATATTAATTAGAATGCCTACCAACTAAATTTTTCTGTTTTCCCCTTGACCCTGTCTCCTTTTCGCCTCAGTTGTTTGAGGATGTCAAGTGAGCATGGTATGTTTTCGTGCACTTTTGCGTTTTTTCATTTAACTTTTTATTAGTGAAGTTTTTAACTAATTTTTAACTAATTTGTTTGAATGTTTTTAGTTTTAAAGTTTTACTTTTATCATGTGTTATTTGTCATGTATATAATTTTTAATTTGTTTTTGGCTTATGCTTGTTTTACGCTTTTAATTTTTATTCTTTAAGTGGTTTTATTCTGTGCTATGAATTAGTTTGTTTTTGACATTCGTATAATTTTTTTATTTTTTTTTGTCATGCATTAATTTTAGCCTTTTATTTTATTAGGCCTTGAAAATGGGTAGAGTTGCCCGAAACGTCGGCTGCAGCCAAATATAATGACTTTCTTGCTCTACGTCTTCGTTTTTTATCCTAAATGTAAAATTACGTCTCCTTAGGAGGGATCCTATTTCATATGTATATATATATATACATATATACAGTATATATATATATATATATATATATATATATATATATATATATATATATATATATATATACTGTATATATTGCAGTATGAAAGTAGAATTTATGTATGTCGTAAAACATAAACTTCATAAATAAATGCAAAACTAAACAAAAGAGAGGTAATTAGTTCGCCGAAAAAATGAGTTCAGGTGCAGAGTCTGAAGAAAAACAAGGAAACTTTAATTCATTAATAAAATCATTAAATATAAAGCCAAATAATGAGGACGCGGAAATTTGAAAAAAGGAAGAATGAAATTTTTTTTTTTTTGTTGAATAATTCAACATGTTGAAATTAGTTGAAAGCCTTATTTTTTTATATATATAGTATATATACATACACACTTTTTAACTTATTAATTTATATACAACCGTTGGGGGGAAACTGGCTTTTCAGAATATTAAATAGAGCACAAATTTTTACATGTATACTGTATATACTGTACTGTGTATATATATATATATATATATGTGAAAAATAATACCAATAATAATATTAATGAATAATAAAAGGGAATTCTTTAATCTTCGTAACGGCAAAGGTCATATAACGGGAGGGGACCTACAGCTTTACGTTGAATCAGAACCTTCTACGGGTCGATACATTATGTGGAGGAGGAGGGTCACCCATCCAACTATTGAACAGACCCAACGTCGCATAAGATCGCTGATATAACGGAAAGCAGTGCTGCAACGTGGGTGAAACACAGGTGACAACTTGCCTGTCACGAATCGAGAACATTAGTTTGCATAAACCTCGTGACTTTTGTAGGTTTGAATCCAATACTTTTTTCGCAAACGACAACTTGTTCCAAAACTATTACTAGCACTATTATCGATACTAGGACTATTAATACTAGTGTATCTCAGTATTTGGGCTACGACGTGGCCAATGTCGTAACACCGTTCCCCATTGATCAGCTAAGTTAAGTGACATTAGGTCTGGGTAATAGTTGGGTGAGAGACCGTCCTCCGCGTCCAGATGATATACCGACCGTTAGTTGGTTCGGATTCCACGTAAAACTGTAGATCCCCTCCGTCATACGACTTCAGATGTTGGGTAGAAGGCTAAACAACCCCATCAACCAGTCTCAATATCCTTTTCAAACAAGAAATTTGGGTGAGAGGGTCTTCTTGAGACCACTGAAAATAGAGGGTTTCCATTTTCTATAATATTCTTTGGACAGACTTGTAAATCTATCAAATGGGTTATAAAAAAAAATTTGTTTCTGCCATACACAAACTAAATACTGATGGGTGACGATCCTCAATATTCAGGTGATGTAGCGACCTGTGGTTCGGATCCTATGTAAAGCTGTAGGTTCCCTCCGTCAGACGACCTTTGCCATTATGGAGAAGGTCGAACAACTTCAAACATTAATTATTATTCATGTGACGACTTTCATGCAAGATTTTTTTTACGACAATCGTAAGACTTGTTCTTGAATAGTTCATATGAAAAAGGTATTTTCAGGTAACTTTAAACTTCACTCGACGAGCTCCCTTCCCTCGCGCCTCCAGTTGCTACGTGCGATTCGCGCGGGTTTCGCGATCAATCAAGAAATCTGGAAAAGCTGTCTAAAATCTCTTGTACATTTGTTCTTAATTTTGGTAGGCAAAAATTATATTAATCCCGGAGAAACGACCAATTTCCCTACTTCTATACTTATTTTTATTTTTACCTCCAAAAAATGCATTAATCCCGAGGTATCTATAAAAGCCTCTTTTTACCCCTTTACTTTAACAAAATCTCAAAAATATTACCTCAACCACAGAACTGCAACACACAAAATTCCAAAAATGTATTTATCTTGTAAATTTGGGATTAAGAAGCTTTGTAGGGAACCCTGTAGCTTGGAACGATAACATGACCCTATAGGCTGGCCGCATACAGGATCGTGTGTCTGCAGGGCCGGCGAGAGCTGCCACGGGTCCCTGGGAAGGATTGGTATATGGGCCCCCCGTGTTTACTCAATATTTTATTATGAATGTTTTTTGTGTACATAACGAGCAAACTGATTATCCAAGTCATTATTCAAAACATACAGATGATAATCTCTATAAAATGTATGTTCATTAATTATATTTCCTCTCTGTTATTTAATCAATTGCTTTATTAATATTTTTAGATTTTATCCCCCCCTCTCTTTCCGGGCCCCGGGGATTTAACCCGGCTTCCTCGCCCTCTCGGCGGCCCTGTGTGTCTGTCAATGTAAAATCACACTAGGAGTCGTGAGTCGCAAGACGATCCTGTATGCGGCGGCGGGAATTCCGAATGCTTATTAAACTAATTAACCTCCAGTTAGCACTATGTCCAAAAGAATGAATTCCGAGAAATCTATTACAAAATTTTATAGTACGCATAAATATCTAATTACCTTACAAATTTAGTTAAAATTAGTTGAATACAAGCGTTATCTTCAGCCATATGTAAAAACTTTAAAATAATTACCCCTCCACAAAAAATATTTTATCTCTGAAGTTTTGACAAGTAATTAACTTCATAAAATATAAACATTTTAGGCATTTGGTGGGAATTGGCCAGAAAATAAGAAAGTTACCATAGTTACCCCTACATTCGGTGATTCACATCCAAGAACTCTTGTTTTCCCTGGAAACGTTTTACCCAATATCTAACGTCCTGAAAATTTTTAGTAATCGGTTGTGAGGGGAACCCTGTAGACTCTGCGGTATAAAGTAATAATAATATAATAATAATAATAATAATAACTCCCCTTCTAGATTTATAAGCCTAAAGGCAATAACGACAATAGTGGCATTTTGAAATTGAAAATTAATTATAATTATTTGAGGTAGCCAATTCGTGGAAAAAAAATTACTTTCAACACTGAATGTAAATACCAAAAAAAAAAAATGTAGTTAAAAAGTTTCAAAGACGTAAAAAAAAGAATATATATACAGGGTGTACCAAAATGAATATACCAAAAACAAATATTAATTGCCATTTTATTTTTACAAGTATCAAAATTTTTTTAAAAACCCGTGATTAAAGAGGTTTTGAATTTTCTTAACAGTTCTTTACATTTACATTACATATCATTTTTAGTAGTGACGAAGTTACATTCCATATTTTAGGCAAAGTAAACCACCATAACTGTAGTATTTGGGGTAAACACAACTCACATGAAATCTATGAACACGAGAGGAATTCCCCTAAAATAAATGTCTGGCGTGTTTTGTCACGTTCTCGCATCTATGGACCTTGTTTTTTTGACGAACGAACTTTAATTGGCAATTCTTACCTAAAGATGGTCGAGGAGTCTTTTATTCCACAGTTGCCAGAACTCCCTGCTTGTTAGTGGTGCACCGATTAATCGGCAGAATCGGCCACTTCTTGGGCATCGGCCAAATTTAGCCGATTCTCTTACCGATTCTTTGACATTTTAAAATTATTACAAAATAAAATCTAGATTTATAGAAAATGAAACATACAAAAAACACTATTTATGATAATTCATACTCATTTGAAAGTGGAATTATATAAACATATTTTAAATTCACAAAAAAGGTAAAGCTTAATAAGTAAAGTTGACCATAAATTTACATTTTCCCTAACTTGCTAATCTCTAAATATTATAAACTATTGTAATCTCCTACTCTATATTAAGTTGTACTTTATAATATATATATATTAAACCATCTTATTATGGTAACTTTATTTTATGTATTTTAATACTTTTATAAACGCAAATTGTATATCCATTTATTGATTCAAATAGGCCATCAGAGCCTTGAAATTTTAATGAAAAATTTTGTTGTTTACATTGCTAAAGAAAGAAAATAAATTCAACATAAGGAAAACCAATTACTTTAAATATTGGTATTCAATTTATGAAACTAAACTAAAATTATTTTATAATTTTACTGAGTAATAAAACTATTGAACATCATTTTAGCTACGGCATATAAGTAACAAATTCTGGTGCTGTATATTGTGGAGTGAGCTTAGGAAAAGCATTTTAAACAAATTTGAAATGTAAAAATATGAAAATTGAAAGTTTTCACATTAAATTATGATCGAGTAAAATTTATGAAGGGAAATGATTTTTTAAAATATACGCAAAGAATCGGCATCGGTATCGGCTAAATTTTGGGCATCACTACTGCTTGTAATAAAGAACCTTTCAACAAGTTAGATATTTCGCGATTTACTTAAAGAGTACGAATATTCCTACACTATAAACCCAAGTAGCGTCCCTAAAATTGAAAACATCTTTTCGGAGATTTTGGTTCCCGAGAGACCCCATCAAACTTCCCGTCTCTACCAAGAGGGTATCATTTGAGAACTCCCAATGATCTGTAACCAGACCCGATCAGCACCTCCTGTTACATTTAAAACAGAAAATCGACCACTCCCTATACTAAATGAAAATCACATCCCCAATTTACCGGTCCTTTAATGCAAATTGATACTACTAAAATACCTAGCCAACCTATTTTTAAACATATTAACTGACGTTCTTGCCACGATTCCCGTGGGCAGGCTATTCCACCCCTCGAATCTTTTACTCCAAATTTTAGAACCATTGTTTTTCGTCATGGTCCAAGTTAAAGAAATTCTCATAATTTACGTTATCAAAACGATTTAAAATTTTGAAAACCTGAATTAATTGGTCTCTTAAACGCCGAGTTTCAAACGTATGCAAATTCAGCTCTTTCAGTCTATCTTCGTATGTTTTACCACGTAAGGTTGGAATAAGCTTTATTGCTCGGCGCTGAACCCTTCCTACCATTTCTGTCCTCCTCCATATACAGTAGGGCGACCAAAACTGTACAGCATATTCTAAATGAGGTCTAACAAGCGACTTATTTAATGGAAAAACAATATTTTTAGGTTTACCGGGTCATCCAAAAAAGACGCTCTAATTTGAATTGCTTATATTTATTAAAGTATTTCAATTACAACACTGGTTCTGCTGTCAGAACGACAACAATGAAGTACGGGAGATTTTATTCATGTGAAAAGAAACATTTTTCCAACAAGATGGGGTAAGACCACGAACGGCAAATGCTCAGTGAACATTTTCATGATAGGGTGATTTCGAATCGCTATCCTGGACGCTTTGGATTTGGATGGTCCTGGACACCATACTCACCATAATCTATGTGATTATTTCTTATGGGGATTCGTTAAGGACAGTGTGTATAGGAATAATTCACATACGGTCGAACAATTAAAGACAGAAAGTACAGCTTCTCTGGAGAGCACCACTGATGAAACACTAGCTCGGGTTATGGAAAATTTCAGTAGACGTTTGCAAATAGTGTTGGATGTACAGGGATCACAGATTGAAAATGTTTTCACATGAATAATATCTCCCGTGCTTCATTGTTGTTGTGACAGCAGAACTAATGTTGTAACTGAAATACTTTAATAAATAAAAACAATTTAAATTAGAGCGTCTTTTTTGGATGACTCAGTATATACAAAATTACAAGAAATAAAACACGATACTCTCTTAGGCCTTGCTGCTCGCGATTGAGCATTGTTACAAAAGATTTAGTTCTCAAAACAATGACACCTAAATCTTTTTTTAATTTGTTTTCATTTAACACACAATTTCCCATCGTGTAGTTAAATTTAGTGTTGTCGTAACCTATATGCATGATTTTACATTTACCTACGTTAAATTTCATTTGCCATTTATTAGACCACTCTACTAAATTAAGATCACGCTGTAGATTCTCTCTATCTATTAAACTAATTGCTTACCCGAAATAGTGGTATCGTCGGCAAATTTAGAAATTTTACTCACTAAATTCACATGAAGATCGTTAACGTATATTATGAAAAGGACTCGGGGGCCCAAAACGGACCCTTGAGGAACACCTCTAATTACATTAACCCACCCTGACTCTTCCCCATTAATTACTACCCTCTGTTTTCCACCAGTTAACTAATTAATTATCAATCCAATTATGAACTTGATCCCTTATTCCGTGATCTTTAAGTTTTTTAACAATCGTTTATGCGGAACTTTGTCAAATACCTTTCGAAAATCTAAATATATTATATCTACAGCTCTACTACAATCATAAATACCGATGTCCTCATGAAAAAATTCCAATAAGTTCGTTAAACAAGATTTATTTCTACGAAACCCATGTTGGCTTTTTTTGATAAGATTATTGCTTTCAAGATGCTCGACTATACGATTTCCAATAACTGTTTTTAAAAGCTTTCTAATTATAGAAGTTAAACTAATATGCCAATAGTTTCCCGCTTGATGTTTATCTCCTTTTTTAAAGATCAGAGTTACATTAGCCAATTTAAATCCAGAGGAAAAACCCTCTGAAATAAAGATTTATTAAAAATTTGGGGTCACCTGAAGATCAGGGCCCCCAGCCTTCGTTAGTTAGCCTTATAAGGCTAACTAACGAAAATATCACGACTTAACCTAACCAATCGTCAAGGGCGTACAGTTAACCTAATGATTGGTTAGGTTAAGTCGTGATATTTTCGTTAGTTAGCCTTATAAGGCTAACTAAAGAAGGCTGGGGTCCCTAATCTTCAGGTGATCCAAAATTTGAACTAAAGGATCGCGTGTTTCATACTTTAACTCTTTGAGATGCTTTGTGTAAAAATAGTCTGGACCTGGCGATTTGTTAATATTTTAACTTATCTATATAGTGAGAAATCTCTTGAGTGTAAACAGTTATGTCAGTAAGCAATGAAACAGTGCCATTTACATCACTTAGCATATTACAAGCCTTAGGAATAAAAGAAATATCCTCAACTGTAAAACCACGAGTCTACCTGTGGCCCAATATTGTTCCTCAAGGGATTTCTATTTTTGATGTAATTGTAAAATTTCTTTGCATTTTCTTTACATTTACGAGCTACTTGAATTTCAAAAATCCCTCAAGGATTTCTACTTTTGATGTAATCGTAAAATCTCTCTGCATTTTCTTTACATTCACGAGACACTTGAATTTCAAAAATCGCGTTTAGCAGATTTCATTAAAGGCTTAACATTTCTACGTAAATCTATACAAATCTGAAAGTGCTGCTGCTGTACACTCTCTCTTTTGTACCTCTTACAGGCTACATTTCTATCTGCGACAGAAAAAAACAAATTTGTCTATTACTTTGTGAACCCTCTGTGTGTGTGATATATATATATATATATATATATATATATATATATATATATATATATATATATATATAGGAGAGAGAGAGAGAGAGAGAATCTAAAACAAATTTTCTTTTTATTTTCATTGGTTTAATGCTTCGTTAATTTCAAGTGATTTTTCTTCTTACTTTTTCTACTTCAGCCACAGGGATCAGTAGTATAGCCGCAAAAGGGGAGAGTGCAAGAATGTTGAGGTATTATGTTGCAAAGGGGGTTGTTGCAAAAGGGGTGGGGGTTGTTGCAAAGGGGGGTGGGGGGAAACTTGGAGGCGGCGTTATCCCCCAAGAGAGAGAGGAGGAAAGGAGGAGAGGTGTTCACCTGGCAGGAGCCAAGTGCACATTAAGACTTCGGCGGCCGAGTTGGCGTTGTTTATAGGCTCCTAATCAGCCAGTTGGCGTAAATGGCTTGAGTTGCCAGATACCGCGATACCATTGTATACATTATTATAGACTTCTAATCAGCCAGTTGGCTGTAAATGGTTGTCAGATACCTCTTTTTAGCAGTATTATTGCATACATTATTATTATATACGCCTAATCAGCCAGTTGGCTGTAAATGAGTTGCCAGATAGCGCCATGTATTCCGAAGACAGAGTTGCCAGATACCATTGTATACACTATTATAGACTCCTAATCAGCCAGTTGGCTTAGAAGGCTTAAATATTGCCAGATACCGCAATACCGTTGTATACATTATTATATTTCGAATACCGGTAGTAGAAGGCATAACAATAAACAACATTGCATCATTCTTTTATTATAAATATATAGAAAATAAATATACATTTGAGGAATATACGTATAACAGAAATATATACACACAATTATGGATATATATATAAAATAAAATATACATTTCAAATAAATATACACTTCAATAGAAATATGTACATAACAGTACAGAAGAAATATACACACACACAACACACAATTATGGTGATATATAAAATAAAAATATACATTTCAAATAAATATACACTTCAATAGAAATATGTACATAACAGTACAGGAGAAATATCAAGCAAAATTATATATATATGTATATATATATATATATAACACAAATCAATAGAAATATGCGTATAATCGGGGAAATGTCAAGCAAAATATATATATACAATTCACTTTTTTTTCAAAATACTAAACTCGGTCTTAATCGAGTTTACAATTACATCATTATTGCTCTGCATTACGCAGTATATGCGGCTTAATAATATTTCACCGCTTAAAGTATAGGGAAACCTGTATTCGATATGAATGGCTTTCATATCGTTCAGTACTATTTTGTTCCCACTTTACAACCGGTTGGTAAGTCATCTTAAACACGTCTAGAATACATCAAAAGCACGCACAAAGAGTTCATCGTTAGCTACATTATTAAACACAAGTTTATAAGAACGCTTTTCCAATCGAGGGTTTATTTCTACCGACTCGAGCTTTTCAATCGTGAACTCACTCAACATAGCGGCAATTGAAATAATCTAAATCGTTACGACAACTGCGCGTTATATAAAGAAATAGTTCTTCAGGGTGAACGGTGTAGGTGAGCTCAGCCTTGTACCGATCAATTGCTTTGTACCAAAGTTCATGGTATTTCAAAGAGTCTAAACTTTTTAAATAAACATCCAGCACTAGACCATTCTCACCAGCCCTACACTCGGAAACCCATCGAGCAGAGCAGTGTATGCGTATTCAAGTACTGTATCAAAATAAAACATATCCGTAACACGCGCGTCTAATATAGGTTTCAGTTTACGGAATCCGACGATTTCAAACATTCTGTCGAGGATGAAACGGTTTTCGCGTAGGAATAAGAGCGTTATTATCAGAAGCATTCTTCCACATCAGCCTTATATCAATGCACGGCCGATCGTTATTTATACACAACGTACATACAACGGCGTATGAGGGTGCGTCACTAATCTGCTCTCTTCTTGTACCTACGTTAGCAGGTATTTTATAACGATCTTCACTCCACTTCTCAACTATCACAAAGATTCTATCATCTCCTCGATACTTAAATAAACCCGTTTGTTTGTCGGTCTACATTCCGTTTCCAGTACATAGCTAATGGTACCGGAATTACGCCTGAACACGCGCAACGATTTCGTCACGGACACATCGTACGAGGCGTTGAGAATGCTGCTCAAAGGAAGTTCCATCGTATTCGAAGAGCGCACGTCCACTCGGCTCAAGCTCTGAGATAACTATGAGCCGTGTGAGGCACGCAGGTAGGGCAGGAATGGTTCGACGGGCGGCTGACTCGATGATACGTGAATGGGCTTGTTCCGCGAGTCGAATTGTTGTACCGGTACAAGAATATCACTACCAGTCTACGCACCAGACATTTTGGATAAGAACTAGGAACATTTTACTAAACATCTCCACACTCAGGCGCACTATTTGAGAGGAACATATGTTCATTTTTCCTTTCTGCCCATCAGACGATACTCGTCTCTAAACTCTGTTAAAAATTCACGCAGGGCACTAGCCACAACCTCACTACGAACCTCATCATGATATACGTTAATATAGTGATAAAAATACTTAAGATTGTCCATGATCACGAGATTCACATTTCCAGTCGTAGGGTATGAGTAATCGACATGGTGTAGCATGACGTAATACCGCTTGTCACACCACCCATCAGCAAGACTCATTATCCATACCTGCTGCTTCTCTTCTGCACGCGTTGTTTCTTTTACTTCACGGTGTATGTGAGACTTTATAAAGTTTAGCTCTGCAGTATACTTCAGCACGTCGTCTGTGCAACGAAAGCCTTCAACGGTCTCACCAGAACATCCGTAGAGTATTTGTACATCTTGGAACTTCGCACAATCCAGTGTGTTTTTAAAAGAGGCATAGGAGGGATGAATAGGAAGTTTTTCGGTATCCAACATCCTGGCACTTTACTGAATACCATTTCGTAAACGTTGTACAAGCAACATTAAAGGTAGCCATTTGAATACACGTCTGATCTGAATACACGTCTGATCTCTCGGGCTTACTGCGGTCGACTGACCACGCAGGGACTCCAGATAGTAGCATGACTCACGGTCTTACAGTGGGCGGAGCTTAGAACTTTCACCTACACACACACACACACACACACACACAAAGGAGAAAGTGAAACGCTATTTGAAACATGATTTATTTAATAAACGAGATATTCAAGTTATATATATTTACAAATACGATTTAATAAACGAGATATTCAAGTTATATATATATTATATATATTTACAAATAGATACAATTATATACAAGACGTGTGAGTTAGAAGCATCATTGGTATCCAAAGTGCACGGTATCATAGGTACAGGTAACTGGTAACGTTTCCTATAGGTGTTACGGCACACCATCGTACCCCTAAGTTCCTTCACGCCTCCCAGCTTCTGCGCCCGAAAATGTGGGTGCCTACAATTAGTTGGTGAGGTTGTTCATCCAAACATACTAGATCCTTCAACGACTCAAAGTTAACAACTCCCGATTCGCATGGTTGAGCGTAATACCCTTTGCCTTCACGATATATTTCATTTCATCCCCCACCCTGACCCGTACCCCATAAGTCTTAGGTCCTGTTGAGGCAAAAGAGTCGGCGTATGCGTTGTCCCCATACTCATCCTTGATCTCATCAGTGAGCTCGCCGAGGAACTCCCCAATAGTGGGCATGTATTCACCCTCCCTCTCTGTGAATATCACGCTATCTGTATCGGCATACAATACTCTCCGCCCAAGAGAATGCATTAGACCCCAAAGTTTTATACGGGCGTAGGCTGTTGTGAAGCTGGCCACAGGTATGTTTGTAACCCTTGAGGTATCTGTGGCAAATTCAGTGTTGTTGTACTTTATTACGTAAGTATTACCTACATTTACGATCTCCATGACCTCTTTATCGGGGGCATTGGCATAATCCCAGACATCGCTATAACTTTGTGCCAAATGAATGCTCCCTCTGCCGGTATTCTGCGCAAATTTTCCCCATAGACTGTTTAGACACAACTTTGCACTAAAGCGCTTGCCAGGATTCTTTACAATTTGGACACGATCAAGTTGTATACCTTCGCGGTCGCGGTAACGTTGAATATAGGCAGACTTTTCTCTTCGGTATCAACTCCTCGCGGATACCCTGATGCCTCAACCTTATCCTTCAAAAAGGTGTTTATATATGGTGTGAAAAGGTTGGGTAGCTTCTGAAACCTCCACACCTCATGTATCTTCAGTATTCTATAACCATGGCGCACGGCTAGGGCCAACTCAGGACTTGTATATACGCCTCTGATCTTACGCTGGTGGGGTATATGGTTACATTCGCCGTTATCCTCTTCCGCGCACTTCACGCACAGGGGAAACATGAGCTTGTCGTCGATAACGACAGGTAAGATCGGCATCCATAAATTGCGTGGGGGGAGTACGTCTACGAAAGAGATCCCAAAGTAACGATCATTCAAATTTTTTGAAAATTCATTGATGGATGGTAGGCTAGGCCCACCAGTTTCTCAGGAGCGCCCACGGGGTACGGATTGCTCTTCATCACGTATGGGTATAAAGAACAGAAATCGTAGTAATGGAGCTTCACGCCCTCCGTAGGTGGGAGGTATAGTCTGAAAGGATTTGTACGTCGTCCAAACAAGCTATCACCACATTTGAGAGGATCCAGCACCATTGAACGCTTGATCGCTTTTATTTCCTCACGGTACACCTCGTCTGTCTCCATCCGTGCATCATATTCATGCTCCCACAAGACTTTGTGAGTGAACTGTGATCCTATAAGTTGATCGCGGGTGCGGGTCGATGCAAGACAGTCGGCAGGAGACCTACCGTTGATATCTCCGGTGACTCCGCACTCAGGACGGGGGCATCCATGCCACCAGCAACCGTTACACAGTCTTCACACCAGTGACACGGTTTTCACTTAACCCATCAACCCAAAAAACACGTCCATTAATCTTAATGGGTACTTCACCCGTGTTGCGGGCGTGCTTTATGTATAAACCTGTCTGTTGCTGTAGGTGTATGAGCCAGTAAATAGCCTTGTGCCCGTAACTGCGGGGATTGTTTCGGTGAATAATGGCTAAGGTGTCTTTCGGCATGAAGTTATTCTTGAACACCGTAAAACATAATGATCCGATGGTGGTTGCGACTTGCAGTGGATCGCATTTGAAACGGGCTATGTACATCCTTCTAAAGGCCTGGAAACATACTCTAAGCACGCGCACATCATTCACGCAATAACGCTCACATTCATCAGCTATATTATAAGGGTTACTTTCATTAAAACTGTCGTAGTATCGATCAAACTCTTCACGTTCATCCATGCAGTCAAAATAATGTTTGGGGGGTGGTGGGCCTACGTAGTTTAAAGTCTCGCTGGTGAGGAAAGTGTATGGGAAGTATCCTTTGGAAACTTCAGCTGCTACTCCCATCACCTTGGGTAGCTTTGCTAATTTACAAGGTGTGAATAATAAAGTATCTTTAAATTGTACATTGCCTCTTATCTGCATCTGTATTAATTTGTTGCCTCTTTTCAATGGATCACTGTAAATATCTCAGAGGATTCGTGTGTTCAAGCAACTCCTTATAAAGGAACTGCGTGTCAAACTTTGCCCCGTTATGGGCGAGAATATACACAGTCATTTTTTTTGAACTGTCGGCTAACTTGACAATATAGGACACAAATAGTTTCACAGGACTATCGCTGACATTCGTTTTAAAAACGTTTGTCCGTTTACCACATTTGGGGCACTCGTCACATTCGATATCCATACACTCATCACAGATAGTCTGGCTCACAAGTAAATGTGGAATTACCTCTTTGGTTTCAGCGTTCGTATATGTTTCTATATCGTAGTATACAGTTATACAGGGGTTATTTTTAGGCTTAGCATCTTTCATATAACATACATGCTTTACTCCATCCGCCTTATATTCCTCCTGGCATGTAGGACAGTGAATTACGTCACACTTGTGCTTAAATTTTCCCCAATTATCCATTGTGTGAAACATACCACATTCACAGATTCTCATTTTCCTGCACGTGCCAATTGATTTATGGAAATCAAAACAGCTATTATTGAAAAATGTGCGTCTACACACATCACAGTCTCTCTTCTCAGCTTCAACTACACGGCTTTCACATTTGGTGCTTTTACACTGCTCACATACCATGTGACATTCTTTACAATGTCTCACTATATCATCCGCAAACTCGAGGCACCCCTTACACAAATCATGATGTCTCCCATAATTTCGACTTTTGTTATAACTCGCGTAAAGCCACCTTATATTACGGATGGGGAGATACGTTGTCCCTGACAATCCTAAAATAAGTAGGGGCCTTGTACGATCTCTCACACAGCTTTTAAAAACATACACAGTCCTACGACGCATCATCCAACCCAAACACAACTATGCGGACATTCATTTCCTGTTCTACCCTTCTCAGCTCTTCAGGACCCATATTACATTCAAATTCAAGTCACAGTCTTCAGCTAGTTTACGGGCATGCTCCACGACTGTAGGCAACCAAATTTTTGAGTTCGTGTATTTTGTACAGTAAACATACGTGCTAAGAGTACTGCTATAAAGCCGCAACCACGATCGACGTTTATATGCCGTCTATAAATAGCTTGAGAATTGAAGTTAAGAGTATACGGTATGGCACTATGACCCGCAACACGGTATACATGGTCAATATTTACCGTGAAGTTGTCCATATTGAAGGCTATACTACTTTGGGCGGCTTGCATTATACGCCCTAATATATCGGGTGGCCACAAAAAAACTTTACTTAATTCAAAGTTTAATAACTGCAACAATTCAAAACTTATGCGATTGAGCTTTGGCACACATTAACAGATGGTTATAATCTATAATTACTGGAATTTTCAAATATGTAAGTTCTATAGTTTTGTTACAGTGAACAATTTAAAAGCATATGTCTAAAAATAGCATGGCGAAGAAAATGAATTTGAACTTAACAAAATTTACTTTAACAAATGGTCAGTGTGACCACCTCCCTGTTGGTAAACTGCCCTCAATCGCTTCTTCCACGAGGAGATGCACTTTCGAACCTCATCTAAGGTGATATCCTCCCATGCTCTACTGATTTCTCCTTAAGTTCATCTTCGGTGAATTTGTCTTTCTGGCTGCCGTAAACCTTCACCATGAGGGAATCCCATACTGAATAGTCCATCGGATTACAGTCGGGAGACTGAGGCGGCCATTCATCCTTTTTGATGAAATTAGGGGTCTCTTGCTCTAGATGATTTTGGGTCGCTCGGCTTGTAGGGGCGGGTGCCCCATCTTGCTGGAAAATGTAGGCCTCATCAGGATACAGCTGACGACAATCAGGAAGTAACCCATTATCTAACAGGTGATGTAGCGCTCAGAGTTAACTTTAGTTTCGTTTGTGGCAATAAAATGAATTCGTGTTTTCCCCTTCCATGAAATTACGCCGATACCATTACTTTTCTGCTGAATCGTGAGGTTTCATGATAAAGCCGGGAGGGAGGAATGTCCTTTTTCCTTGAACCATAACCCTGTCATTTTGTCTGTTTTTGGCCACCTCCAACGTGAAAATCCTTTTCGTCTGTAAACAAAACTTTTTGCACGTCTTCAGCTGAGTAGCGTTCATATAGGGATTACAGCAGGTCTTTCTACGCTGTCTTACATTCTGATCATGCCGAGAAACTCGAATTCTCTTGTAGGCCTTCAATTTCAAACGTATTACAATCCCTTGTACAGAGGAGCGAGAAATCCCAAGGTCGTACGCAATCTGTCTCTGGGAGCGATGAGTTCCTGGTGTATTCTCCTGGGATTGAATCAGTTCCTCCACGGCAGCCTTATGTCTTCTGTTGAAACACTTTTGGGCCTGCCGCTGCCGGGTTTTCTAGCTGTTGATCCAGTATCCTTTATCTTTCTTATTAAATTATAAACACTTTGACGAGTCCAGTCTTTGCGGGAAATTCTCGGACAATCCTATTTCCATTCCAACCTTTTTCCTTGACACATGCTTCTATGATGGCTTTATCACTTTACTTAACGTCATGCTGGCGGGGTTTTAGCGGAAAAATAAAAGAAAGCAAATTCACATTAGGTTTAGCCTACGCCAGCGCGCGTGTCATACTACGCTACATTAGGTTTAGCCTACGCTAGCGCACGTACGTGTCAGATGCACACCAGGCATGCTATTTTTAGACATATCCTTTTAAATTGTTCACTGTAACAAAACTATAGAACCTACATATTTGAAAAATCCAGCAATTATAGACTATATGCATCTGTTAATGTTTGCAAAATCTCAATCGCATAAGTTTTGAATTGTTGCAGTTATTAAACTTTCAATTAAGTAAAGTTTTTTTGTGGCCACCCGATATATTCTACATCTTCAGCCGCCAAACGTCTAAATGGCACTATCACCCAATAATCGTCTACATCACCGTCATCTGACCCGAATCCAAAGGACATACTCGTCCTGACTTCACGCTCGTCACGATTCTGAAGAGCAAACTCTATAATACGCTCTACAACCCGGCGTAGTCCGCGCTCAATACCATTGCTATACATGACTCTAGGGTCGACCCTGACTCTATACCGATTTCTAGTCAAGGCTGGGGTGGGGGCTGCGGATCGCACCAATTCCAGCGTTATACCATCCTCAACAGAACGGGGGGCGGAATTAGTGGATATATTAGCGGAAGGTGCTGCTGATGGGGGCCCTGTTGCGTAGGAGGGTTGGGGCTCTATTATTGTAGACTTAACAGAACGGGGGGCGGCGGATGAATAAGGGGATATATTAGGTGCTGCTGGGGGTGTTGTTGCGTAAGAGGTTGAGGGTTGGGGATCTATTACCGCTGCAACAGACGCGTATTTCGGTCGCTTTATACCTGACGTGGGTATCTCATACCTCCGCTTTGGACGTGTTACCGGTATCGCTGGTGAGGGTTCAGGGGAGGAGATCACAACTACACTGTCGTCGAGGTCATCCGTAATGATGGGCTGCTCTACCTCATCGTCATTCACGGTTCTGTGGGTGAAGAAATATAAGGATCAGCACTCAAAATTTGTAATATTTTGTAAATGACTCACTTAGGAGTGTGACGTGTTAGAAATGGACTCTGTAGAAAAATTCAGATTCACGAGCCCATCCACATGTATTATATCTGGACCTACAGGATGTGGTAAAACTGTGTTTATGCTTAAAATCATTAAAGAAAGGGGGAGATGTTCTCGAAATTTGTGCATAAAGTTATATGGTGCTATTCGACGTATCAATCAGTGTTCAACGAGTACCAAGATGATATTTTGTTCCACAAAGGCGTATATGACGTTAATTCGTTAAAGGGAAATGAACATACAATCATTGTAATTGACGATCTCATGTTGGAGATGGATAAAACGTTTGCCGAGACATTTACAGTATTCTCCCACCATCTTAACATAAGCGTGTTCTTCATCAATCAGAATCTATTTTTCAAAAATAGATACATGCGCGATGTGTCGTTAAATACGCAATATCTAGTCTTATTCGCGCAACGTAGAGATGTATCACAAATTGGGGTATTAGCCAATCAAATGTTCCCGAATCAGCGTAAGGAGTTTTTGGAAGTTTATAAAGAAGCTACAAGCACGCGTTACGGATATTTGCTTTGCGACCTTCATCCGCGAAACACGTTTAGAGTGCTTCTGCGAACGAATATATTTCCAAACGAGCCTGAAACGGTGTATATTCCAGAATGACAAAGAGACTAAAGAAATACCGTGAATTAATAAAAATCTATCATCGACTGCCTCGGGCAATGCAGCAGATGTTTATTAAAAATATCGATGCCGACTTTTTAAAATGCATCTGTGAAATCTGTCTTAACGTTATAAATTGCAATGTATCAATGAAAACCCATCAGAAGGCTCGCCTACGCCGCTACAAGAACATAATACGTGCACTCGCTCGTAAAAGCCAAACTGTAGCGAAGAAAAAGCGAATTATTGTACAAACAGGAGGGTCATTTCTCCCCATCTTATTTTCAGTTTTGGGTCCTTTACTGACTAGATTAATATAATGAAGAAAGTGGTAGTGATTCCCCACGAGGTGTACGCCTCACTGCAAAGAGACACGGATCTAGATCCCCGTAAAAGCAGACTTAAAAGAATGGAAAGCGAATTGTTAGCCCTATTAAACAGTGAAAAAACACCTGATGAGAAAAGAATCTTATACCAAGAAGCTCTGCAGAAATTTCTTCACGAGTACGAAAATTATAAGAGCCCTACAGAGATTCCTGTGGTTATTAGGCACAGCACGGGGGACGATGGCGACATAGGATCTGTACCCGCGACACAGCTGACCAACCAAAAAGATTAGCCACACAACATATCGAACATGTATTAAAAAATACCCTCCCACTTACATTGAGGAGTAAAGGCTTAAGTCTTTATAATCTATTGAATGAGGATCCCGCCATACAATGGACCGATACAGGGGAGATCATTGTGGAAGGATCAAAGGTACAGGGATCGAATATCGTAGACATTGTCCATGATCTGGTGAGAAAGTGGGATAGGCCATCACCATCAGGATGGAAGCATATTAAAGCAAGACTACAACAAATAAATGTCCCTAAAACGTTGATAGGAAATCTGAACAGGTTAAAAGACTTGGAACATGCAACGCCTGTGACACAATTGAAGGCGCCGTCACCCCCGGCGGTAACACCTTTGAAGAGGAGCAAGAAGAGGTTAAACCAACCCTACCCACGTGCCTCTAAAATACGCAAATGGCTAACGTATTAACTAAACGCTATTATGACATTTCTACCCCATCCTCTTACGGCGGCGTAGATAGACTGTACAGAAGTGTTTACGGAGTAGGAAAAAAAGATGTTGAAAGATTTTTGAGGGAGCAGGACGCTTATACGCTTCATAAGCCTGTGAGAAAAAGGTTTAAAACAGCCAAGACAACGGCTTCCTCGATTGATTCTATTTGGCAAGCAGATTTAACAGACATGCAAAGATATTCTGTGTATAACGATGGTTACCGCTACATTCTATTCATAATAGACGTGTTCTCTAGATATCTGTGGCTAGTTCCTCTGAAAAATAAATCACCTGAAACAGTTGCTAAAGCCACCAAAACGCTAATGTTAAAAGAAAACAGGGTTCCTGGCTATTTTTGTACGGATATGGGGAAGGAGTTTATAGGCCGTGCTTTTCAGAATATGTTGACAGAGTTTAATATCAGCTATTACACAACCAATTCTATACATAAGGCTTCTTTAGCTGAAAGAGTTCAGCGCACCATAAAGGAACGCATGCACCGTTATTTTACACATAAAAACACATACAGATTTCTAGACATTCTGGAATCATTGGCATCATCCTACAACCGCTCACACCATCGCACGATTGGGGCAACACCTAACGAAGTTTTAGAAAGAGGTACGCTCCCGAGAAGAGATGGCCACCACCACCACCACCACCACACTCTGTGCGCTTCAAAATCAATGATTATGTAAGGCTGTCGCGTTCGGGGAATAAATTCGCAAAGGGTTTTGAGCAAGGATGGACACGCGAGATTTTTAAAGTTAGGGCTGTGAGACCTAAAGGTGTGATAATGATGTATTACATTGAAGATTTGAATGGGGAAGAAATCTCAGGAGGCTTTTACCGCGAGGAATTGCAGAAAGTTGCGTTTAATTTAGAAAAAAATGTGTTTAAAATTGAGAAAATTTTAGGAAGCAAAGGTTCAGGAAGGAGAAAAATGTACCTGGTGAAATGGCTAGGGTACCCAGAAAGCTTCAACACCTATATAAAAGCTGATGCAATAATGAAGCTTAAATAGTATGCAACATGGCTCCTAACCATTTCTACGTCACACTCCCGTCCTCCTCGTCCCTGTCTGTACACCCTAACAACACGCTAGCCAACTTTGTAACAGAACTCCATGGGCACATTGAATTGGGTCGTGATTCGTATGAGGTGGGGATATGCGAAATTCAGCTGGACACCGTCTTTTTAAATATTGAACATAAAGAAACCGTTTTTACGATTCTTAGAGACATTGACGAGTGTGAAAAAGCTGGGGTAGCTATGGATGAAACTATGCGCATCGCTCGGACTAAGATTACACGGTATTACAGTACAGAAGTAAGACTAGGGCCGGGTCAATATGGTTCGGCCGAGGATGTTGTGAGAGGCTTAAACGTGAGTTTAAGAAACTCAAACCTTACGAATGATTTAGTATATGAAATCGTAAACAACCCTGCACATACACTAATCCTAAAATCAAAGACTAACAGACGTCTTAAAGAACATAGAAAGTTCAAAATTCTAACCAACGGCCGATATAGCGCAGCCTTCCAAAGAGACACATTTCACGAGACACAGTATAACTTGTCCAGATTAATGTATCAATTGAAGATGGAGAAATTGGCTGAAAGGTCCCCAGACATGTGCTATATTTACAGTAATATAGTGGAGCACCAGTTTGTTGGGGATACCCAGGCACGCCTGCTGCGCATTGCTCACATCCCCAACCATAGAGGAAGGAGTTTGAGTATTACATATGACAGGCCCCATTATGTGAATGTCGCAACTAATTTAATAACCAATATCACAATATATATAAGAACGATTGAGGGCGAAAACTTCCCATTCGGTAACGGGAGCTTAACAGTGAAGCTACACTTTCGACGCACTGAGTTATAATGGATAGAAAGCCTTTCACCGTCTATCGAGGGATGCGATACCAGCGCGGTAGTGGACTTGGATCCATTTTTTCATCCATACTACGTACGGCTGTTCCTTTGCTGAAGAGGGGTGCCAGATACCTTGAAAGCGCTACAATCAGGCCTTAACACTGCAGAAGACATATTGGCCGGGGCTAAACCTAAAGAAGCTCTAAAAAAACATTTAAAGCGTACACGGAACGAAATCATCAAAGATGCAAAGAGAAAAATGCGTGGTGGCGGGAAGAAGAAGAGGGCTCCCCGGAAGAAGAAGGGGTCACGTGGTATTAAACGTAAAAGGCTATCAAAAAAGAAATGCTGTAAGCGAATGAAACCTATGGTTGACCACTTTTTTGACTGATATAAGCTAAGGATATTGATCTCATGAATCATAGTTTGTTTACCACTTGTCGAGAGAGGAGTCACTATTTCGCCATGGCACGCTTCATCCACCCATGTAGTTCACAATGCTGTAAATCGGAGCTGTCCTTTTTTGAGCTCCCGCCAACCCAAGTTTCTATTGAGCACAGTGACTTTATTACAATTAACCCTTTAAACACAATTAGTTCACCGAGTGCACCTATAGAATTCGTGATACCCAGCTCAGGTCCTTACTTTTTTGATCCAAGCTGTGTGCACATGTACGCTAAGCTACGTATAGCCCATTCTGATGGAACGGCCTGCGATGACAAATATGCTGTATACCCTGAAACAAACTTTCTGCACGCCATATTCAACCAGTGTGACGTATATTTAAATCAGACCAACATATCGGCAGGCACGGGGTACTATCATCTACGAGCCTATTTGGAAAATGTCCTCAACTTTTCCAAAGAAGCGAAGGCTACCTTTTTAAGTGCGGAGGGATATTATCAAACTAAAGATGAAAATAGTATAAAGGACAAATTTAAAAATTCTAAAAAGAAAATATACGAGTGTTTTGGACGGTTGCACACAGATTTCACTTTCCAGGAGAAGTTGCTTGTGAACGGGGTGGATATGAAAATAAAGCTCACCCGCACGAGTCCTGAGATCTGCTTAAATCTGGATGCGAATCAAGAAGAGGGTGCAAAGTCCGTTGTGGTTCACATTATGGACACATACCTCCGCGTACGGCGAGTGAAATTAAGTTCACCAAAACAACTAGAAATTGAGAAAAATTTACTAAACGCTACAGTGAAATATCCTATTAACAGAGTGCAGATCAAACTATATACGGTTCCTGCAGGGTTGGCATCGAAGCAGATAGAAAACATTGCCCTGGGAAATCTTCCTAAAAGGATATTAATCGGCATGCAGGACCACGCTTCGGTGAATGGAAAATATAAAAAGAGTGCCTTTAAATTCGAGAATTTCGGACTTAAAAATATAACTCTATACGTTAATGGCACTGCTTTGGGTGGAACAATGGGTACGGACTATTCATCAGACGCTGTGTTACCTCTTTGTGCCAGAGCCTATAGTAATCTGACCCATATTGCAGGTGATTGTGATGAGCTTGGTAATGGGGTAACGCAGGAAGAATTCATTGATCAATTTAACCTTTATCCGTTTGACATTACACCTGACTTATCTGCTAGCGTAAATACCCATTTAACACCACAGCAGAGCGGAAACATCTCAGTGCGGCTGGAATTCGCCAAGCCTATAGACGCTCCTATTAGTGTACTAGTATATCTCGAATCGCAAGCCCTAATAGAAGTAGATAGATTTAGAAGCGTTATCACTGACTTTTAAAATGGATGCTAATACACTTCAGAAAGTAATGGAGCGAGTCACACGTTCCAAATTTATCGGCGTGTTTGCGAAGAATGAAACATTGAGTTTGCCAAGTACGCGAGAATGCGGTAGTCTTATTGTGAACACAGACATCATCGGTAATGAAGGGATTCACTGGATCGCTGTCTATTTTAAAAATAGACAGCGCCTGTACTATTTTGATTCACTCGGTACTCAACCCTGGAGTGACCCTATTATTGTAAAATTTCTCGCTCAGTTACATATTCCCGAAGTTGTATGGAACCCATTTCGTATGCAGGGATATTTTACTAATGTTTGCGGAATGTACTGTGTCTCATTTCTCATGCATATGTCAAATGATAAAGAATTTATAAATTTTTTAAATTTATTTGACCCGTCACACTCACCAAAACGATGAAATGGTATGCAGACAGATAAAAAACCGTTTTCCAATTGTACGTACTCGTTGTATATTATAATGTTTTTGTTCGTATATTTGTAACGGTATATTCGTTTATTGTACTGATTTCTTTCATTTAATAAATTTATGAAAATATATTGTGTCTTCTTATCCCAAAAAGATCGAAAAACACTTACATTATTTCGGTGTGACATTGTTGACTGATCAGTATACCCTCCCTATTCCGAGATTCTTCAAAAGATTGTATAACTCGTGTCAAATCCTCATCGGACCTTAAAGGAATAATGCTTTTAAAACATATACAGAGTATACAGACAGACAGATCCCCATTATGTGAAGATATCTTTGGTTCGAGGAGTGAACGCCATAAAAATTTCGATTTTAGCATAATGGGGAAATAACACTGATTGACATTTTTGGCGAGTATCTATTTGACGATACTACAACTCTCCATATATATTATATAAAATTCTAATTATAGACACTTACATTTCTATGGTAGTCCTTGCGTCGGGTTGTAAGGAGCGTCACTGCAAATATCTTCTACGGTTTGCGTTGAAAATAATTCGCCACAATCAGTCGCATTGAAAAGACTAATTGTGGTTAATGCTGCAGTATCACGTTCTTCATACAAGTCTGGGGAGACGTACAGGTCCATGGTGGAGGATGTGTGACACTGCTGACTGATCAGTATATCATCCATATTCCGAGGTTCTTCAAAAGATTGTATAATACGTGTCAAATCCTCATCGGACCTTAAAGGAATAATGCTTTTAAAACATATACAGAGTATACAGACAGATCCCCATTATGTGAAGATATCTTTGGTTCGATTACCAATTTCGATTTTAGCATGATGGGGAAATAACATTGATTGACATTTTTGACTAGTATCTATTTGACGAAATACTACAACTCTCCATATATATATAAAATCGAATTATGGACACTTACATTTCTATGGTAGTCCCTTGCGTCGGATTGTAAGGAGCGTCACTGCAAATATCTTCTACGGTTTGCGTCGAAAATAATTCGCCACAATCAATCGCATTGAAAAGACTAATTGCGGTTAATGCTGCAGTATCACTTTCTTCATACAAATCTGGGGAGACGTACAGGTCCATGGTTGAGGAATGATTATTCACTGATGCGAAAATAGCTACTGTTACTCCCAACTGAAAATATCCCCTTTTATATGCACATTCGCCAAGCTCCGCCCAAAAGACCAGATGTTCGTCGTGATTGGCTGCCGATGTAGCTGGGTGGAGCTATGACGTGTACCATTCCGCTATAACGGGTACGGACGAGTAATTGCATCTTTATATTTTCACTAATAGAATTAATGCTCTTATTCTCCTTTGAAAATTATTTGGTGATTCGTATAGAACTTTTGATATTGATTCCAAATATGGTTTCAGAAGTTTTCTATCACCCATAGTTTTCGAGAAAATAATATTTCCATTTACTCAATTTCCGCATCATTAGTCACTAATGTAATCGAGAGGGTATAAAGAAATATATCATAATTATATTTTAAAAATAACATTCGGTTTCAACGTTAAACTGTAGGTCTAAGGTGGTCATTACACATAATAAAAGAAAGTGGTTGGCAGATAAATGGGCACCCTACGTGTCCTAGTGGTTAAGACGCTGGGCTGTTGATGGTTCCACGTTAAACTGTAGGTTAAGGTGGTCATTACACATAATAAAGAAAGTGGTTGGCAGATAAATGGGTGCCCTACGTGTCCTAGTGGTTAAGACGCTGGGCTGTTGATGGTTCGGAGTTAAACTGTAGGTCTAAGGTGGTCATTCCACATAATAAAAGAAAGTGGTTGGCAGATAAATGGGCACCCTACGTGTCCTAGTGGTTAAGACGCTGGGCTGTTGATGGTTCGGAGTTAAACTGTAGGTCTAAGGTGGTCATTACACATAATAAAATAAAGTGGTTGGCAGATAAATGGGCACCCTACGTGTCCTAGTGGTTAAGACGCTGGGCTGTTGATGGTTCGGAGTTAAACTGTAGGTCTAAGGTGGTCATTCCACATAATAAAAGAAAGTGGTTGGCAGATAAATGGGCACCCTACGTGTCCTAGTGGTTAAGACGCTGGGCTGTTGATGGTTCCACGTTAAACTGTAGGTCTAAGGTGGTCATTACACATAATAAAAGAAAGTGGTTGGCAGATAAATGGGCACCCTACGTGTCCTATGGGGTAATCTCTACTGAACTTCATTGCTAATAACTCTCAGTAATCGAATGACATCCCAAGTCGTACCTTTTCATTATAAATGGAATCCTTTATTTGAACAAAACTCTCGCTCTCTTTCTATATATATATATATATATATATATATATATATATATATATATATATATATATATATATATATATATATATATATATAGTGTATGAGAGATAATTGTTATTATTACTAAATTGAGGTTATTGGTAATGGATCTGGGCAAGGTGTAATAATGTAATAGACCATAATATTCTATTGAAATAATTTGTATTGTTATGGTTTTAGATAATTTAAGCTCAGGACCTGCATTGTCTACATCGACTCCATCCGTGATATAAAAATAAATGCATATTTTATTTAATTATTTCATTACATTTATCGAATGTAAATTATCTGCTGCGGTGGATGACTCCCCATCAACTACCACTCAGATCCAACGTCGCTTAACGTAGTTGCTCGGCTGAGTTATGATAAAAGAAAATTATGGCAGTGGGTATGAGTAAGTTGTTTGATGTAATAGAACACAACATTCTACTCAATAATTTGTGCTGTTGCGGTATTAGAGGGTCAATCAGTGACTGAATTAAAAGTTATTTGCCCGATAGATATAATATGCATCAGTAAATGAGGCTTGCACCACTAAAGCGTTTGCCAAAACATGGTGTACCACGGTAAATTCAATTTATATATATATATATTATATATATATATATATATATCATTATATTTATATGACACCATACAAATTACGCGTAAATATTTCATTGTAGAAGTACAGTAATAACAATGACAATATTAATATCTGAAGTGAGTGGTGATTTCTGCTCGAATAGCTTGTAGAAGGATAATCCCTCGACCCGAAAAAGGTCTCTAGGGACACGATTCGAACGAAAAAGGTCTCTAGGGACACGATTCGAACTGATTTAGCTTCTGCCTTTCATCGTGTGTGTGTGTGTGTGTGTGTGTGTGTGCATGAGTTGTTACTCGTTTATTTTATTTAATATATATATATATATATATATATATATATATATATATTGGGGGGGGAGATCTCTCACCTGTTCTTCGGCCCGACCCCGTTTCATTGTAGAAATAATAATAATAATGATAATAAGAATTGATGTGCAAGGTGTTTGCAGTTAAGATGTAGTTTGTGTGTAAAAAGTTATTTATTTATAAGTAGAATTTAATTGGCTTCATCTACACTATATATATATAATATATATTATATATATATATATATTATATATATA
>JAJOZX010000734.1:817500-1010000 GCA_023014485.1 Bathynomus jamesi | reverse complement strand
GATGTTGCGAAGGAGGTTAAACAAAACCAATAATTTAACATATATATATATATATATATATATATATATATATACTGTATATGGATTAATTTGTAGATAGAAAGCAAAGATTTCATTGTTTCTAACAAAGCACCGTTCCGCCCATACACCCATTCATGTCAGAGCAGCGCGCAGCGCACAGCTTCGCTGTCAAGTATATAAAAGGTCAGTGTACTTACGAGTCTTCCGTTGGTGATTCATCACCAGTGGAAACAACAGCCCTTTGTGTTAACATAATTCAAAGGGTGGTCAAACTGATTAACCTCGCTTAGGGGACGACGAAGTAAAACCACGAAGTGATTCAGTACGTAAATGCGGACAGCACTAAATAAGGGTTTGACCAGAGAACTAATAAATAAAATGCAAAGATCAATAAGGCTAAAAGTGTCCACAATTTGAACACACTTGAGTTGAAAAGGAAAAAGAATACAGGATATTTTCGTGTTGTACATTAAATGCTCAAATAAACGAATAAAGACCAAAATATGTTATTTAAAATAAGTTTTATTCGTGTAGATTAACCGAGACCTATTCATTCAATTTTTGTGATACGAGGCGCTTCATCTAAAGAAATAACTGAACAATTGAAGAATCTACAGCATACATGAGCACAGATCTGCTCTTGCTGCTTTAATTAGGAATTTTTAGTTAGGTGGTCAAAGAATAACGTTATAGAGTAACTATTTAAGATTCATTTTAGATCACAGGCCTGCGATGGAAAACGTTTTTCATAATTTTAGCTGTTTACAATGTATTTTTGTGTGCTGAATTCGAAAAACACAATAAAAATGTCATACGACACAAAGTTATTTCACAAATTCGATTTTTTTGTGAAGCGACTTCGAGAAAATGCCAGATTTCCGGAAATTACTAGAAACTTCTAAGAGACTATAAATACTGGGTTGCCAAGCCGTATGAGTCAGTTGTTACTCAGATTTCATGACGTGCGCACAATGATTCATCCGAAGCGAATTTTTTCAGTGAGTTTGAGTTGTTTTTTGTGTTTTATGTCAGTGAACTAGCGTGTTTTGATAGTGTTAAGAAAGCCTTATTTAGCCTTTATTAAATTAAATTCAAGACTCTTATTTTGTTCTGGGTACTGTAGTAAGTTGTGAATCATGGCTAGCCGTGGATGTGTCAACAGTCCCGACAGCTTCTGCTACATATGCGGGGAATTTGTGATCAAGAAACATCAAAGAAACGTAACAAATTTTATTAGGCAAGTGTACCATGCTTACTTTGGAATGAAACTAGGAGACCAAGACAAACCATGGGCACCACACAAAGTTTGTTTTATTTGCGTAGAGGATCTAAGGAAATGGTGTAAAGGCAAAAAGAAAGCATTCAGATTTGGTGTGCCAATGGTATGGAGGGAGCCAAAAAATCACTGTGATGACTGCTATTTTTGCTCTTGTGATGTTAAAGGCTATAACTCAAAAAATAAGAAAGCCATATTCTATCCAAATCTTCCATCAGCTTTTCGACCTGTTCCTCATGGGCCAGAAGTTCCAGTTCCGCTTCCACCAGAAACATTGGAAGATTTGCCTAGTAATTCTGGTTCAGATACTGATCATGAACAATTTCAGTGTGATATAGGAAGTCAAGACCCCCAGTTGTTCACTCAATCTGAACTAAACGATTTAGTGAGAGATTTGGGATTATCCAAGAAATCTGCTGAACTCTTAGGCTCCAGATTAAAAGAAAGAAATTTATTACCAGCTGGAACATCGATATATTTGTATAGAAGAAGAGAAAAGGAGTTTATTCACTACTTTTCACATGAGGGCAATTTAGTTTACTGTAGCGATATTGATGGTTTGGTACAGGCATTTGGCATTGAGTACAAAGCGGATGAATGGAGACTTTTCATCGACTCTTCTAAAAGAAGTCTAAAAGCTGTTCTTTTGCACAATGGGAACAAGTATGCCTCTGTACCTGTTGGTCACTCGGTACATCTCCAAGAAAGTTATGAGAATTTGGAATTGGTTCTTACAAAGATAAAATATTATGATCATCACTGGATGATTTGTGGAGACCTTAAGGTATTGGGCATGCTTCTGGGGCAGCAGGGAGGATATACTAAGTTCCCATGTTTCCTTTGTGAATGGGATAGCAGAGCAAAGAGTCAACACTGGGAGCAAAAACACTGGCCACAAAGAAGATCTCTAGAACCTGGAAGCAAGAATATTTTGCGTAAAAATCTTGTTGACCCAAAGAAAGTACTTCTACCACCTCTTCATATAAAACTAGGCCTTATGAAACAGTTTGTTAAGGCATTAGAAAAAAGTGGAGAATGCTTTAAGTACCTCTGCAAGAAGTTCCCTAACCTATCAGAAGCAAAATTAAGAGAAGGTATTTTTGTAGGCCCAGACATTAGAAGACCGCTGTCAGATGAAAACTTCTTGTCTACGATGACTGAAGTAGAAAAAGAGGCTTGGAATTCCTTCAAAAGTGTGGTTACTAAGTTCCTTGGGAATAATAAGGACCCTGAATATGCACTCATTGTTGAAAACATGCTGGAGAAATTCAAAGCTTTGGAATGCTCAATGAGTATCAAAATTCATTTCTTGAATGCACACTTGGACTTTTTCCCAGAAAATCTAGGTGCAGTAAGTGATGAACAGGGAGAACGTTTCCATCAAGACATTAAAGAGATGGAAAAGAGATACCAAGGCCGGTGGAACGTTAATATGATGGGGGATTATTGCTGGATGCTGCATCGTGAAAATCCGGAAGCAGCGCACAAAAGGAAATGCAACAGGCGCAGCTTCACTGGCAAAAGAAAACGGGACTACTAAGCCATTCCACTAAGTAAAGATGTAAGTATCCAAGTTTTATAGTTTTTTAAAATAAATATATTCAGAAATGGTCAGGAAATAGGTTTCATGTGGTAATTCTTCACTACTTATTTTATTCAGTAACATATTACAACATAAAAACGTCATAGCAAATTGTGAAAAAACTATACGTGATGGAGCAAATCTGAGGCCGTTTTGGGATTTAGCACCCCAAATTCCTATAAAACCAGCATACAATTTCAAAAAAGTTTTTAGGACCCTCAATTTTGCAGGCCTGTGTTATTACATAGAATCCTTATAAATTAGGTATAATTTCCTAAGCAAAACCACTACCTATATCAGTGGTATCCAAACTTTTCTAGCTCAAAGCACTCCACTGGCTTCTGTTGTTCTTCGTTTGCGGTACTGCGGAGGATTTTCGTCTTCCACAACTGAATATCCAGTTCTCCTCCACTTCCACCTCACCCTGCAGCACCACGTAACATGAAAGTGAGCCTATACAGTATCCGTATGGATGTAAGAAACTGCGAAGGCTTTATTTCATTTCAACTTTCTATATGTTTAGCAACTTTTTAATTTTTAATTACATCCATTGTTCATGAAATTTCGCGACACTCCAGTACACCTCTCGTTTTGGGTTTAAATTATTTTAGTCATAATTAATTTCAGAGGCTGAAGAAAATAATTTATTAAACAAAATTTAAAAAAAAACTATAGGGTGATCCAAAAAGCTGTTCCCAAAAATAACTTGTTAGGTAATTTTTTTTTTTTAGAATACCTTTTTGGATCACTCTGTATAGTCCTATATATATATATATATCAGTTCACAAAAGATAAACACTGCCGATTCTTTCGTATTTGCAACAAACTGGCAACCTCCTATTTTAGAGTTAATACTTTAAAAAATATGGAAAATGTAACTCAACATTTTGTTGAAAGTAAATAGAACGCAAGCATTCTAGTTCCTGTATCACTTCCTCTTCTTTGACCCCCCTCAATCATTTAACCAGCTCTTTTGGGGGGGGGGGGTCAGGTGTCTGTTAAAGAATCTGGCGTAGAGAGCGGGAGCGGTGGGGGCTACAGCCTAAGAAGGGTTGAGGGGTCAAATACTCATTTGATACTGTCAGCAGCATTTATGCAAACTCTTCTGTACAAAACTCTCAAATTTAATTTCGAAACATCAAACTGAATCAACCGACTTGTTTCCGACAATTTCACAATCGCTGTAAATAAATAGACACGACGTTGATTGTCCTCGAGAACAAAATGGCAAAGCTCATCAATGGAATGCCAAAACGTGTGTCAGTTTTAGAAAATGGAAAGGGGACAGCAACACGATTCTAAATATATTTATTCAATAAATCTGTTATTATTTATTGATTTTTATTATCAAGTTAAAAAGTATGGAAAAACTGAGGGTGTCTATTTAATTTTGTCAACCCTCTCTGTATATGATACTACAAGGTTCTGTAATTATCTCTCTGTAATTGTTGCTCAGTTGAATTTCGCATATCGGGCATCTTTTTTTTTTTTATCTGTTGGAATTTTTACTTAAAAGCCCTTCTTCACTATTACTATATACTGTGTGCAAGAGGTGTCCCCTAAGGTTGAATAAAATCGCCTGGCGTTAGCCATAATAAAATCAATAGAATTATTCATATTTGATCTTTTCCTGCATAGAGGTGTCTTCTGAGCAGAGATGGGCACAAAATACTTTAAATGTAATTAAATACTAAATTCATTACTTCTTTAAAAAAGTATTTAAATACTGGTCAAATACATTACGTTTTCAAAATATATTTAAATACTAAATACATTGCATCAAAAATGTATTTAAATACATTTCAAATACATTTTTAAATACTTATCCAACTATATCATGCCAGAATTTTTTCTAAAACCTATCTCTTGGTAACATTAGTTTATTGATACAGGGTGGGGCACGGGAATCAAGTGTTTTTTGAATAGCTAGTAATCGGCCATTAGGAATGGGAGGGGCGTGCGGTAGGTAGCATTCCATTCCTGGGTTCATAGCATTTAACTTTAACTAACACTCACCTTTATCTTTCAGGTGCCATCATGGAGCAGTGGACGTTAGAACACCGCATGTTCGCGTATGATCATTTTGTTAGGAGTGGCGAGTCAGTGACAGCAGTTCAGCGTGCGTTTCGCCGCAGATTCAACATTCATCGAAATGACTCTGTTCCCGCTCGTGACACAATCTTATGTTGGGTTAACAATCTTCGAACAGGAGGCTCAATAATGAAAACAAAACCGAAGGGGCCGCAACGCACTGTGCGTACTCCAGAGAACGTTGAAAGGGTCAGACAAGCGATGTTGCAAAGCCCAGGCCGCTCTGCTCGGAGACATTCAGCTGCACTCGGAATCAGCAATCGTACTGTTAGACGGATTTTGCATGAAGAATTACATTTTCACCCATACTGTACAAGTTAGCGATGGTGCAGGAATTGAATGTAAACGATTGCCCCCAACGACTGAATTTTGCACAGGAAATGCTTGCACTTTATGAGCAGAATGAAAACATGATGGTGGTAATGAGTGATGAAGCCCATTTCCACCTTAATGGGGCCGTCAACAATCAAAACTGTCGGTATTGGGCTGCTGAAAATCCGCGACAACTCCATGAAAAACCGCTGCATAGCCCTAAGGTTACAGTTTGGTGCGCGGTGGGAAAGTTTGGCGTCATCGGTCCCTATTTCTTCGAACAAAATGGGGTTACCGTTACCATAACATCTGGGCGTTACATTGAGATGGTGAACACCTTTTTCATCCCTGAGTTACGAAGAAGGCGTATTGCTCGTCGACATTTGTGGTTTCAGCAAGATGGGGCCACGCCACACACCGCCAGAGCGTCAATGGCTGTTCTTCGCCCCCCGTTTCCCAACCATCTCATTTCGAGATTTGGTGACATTGCATGGCCCCCTCGGTCCCCTGACTTGTCCACATGTGACTTCTTTCTATGGGGGTACCTCAAGTCACGTGTCTACGAGGACAAGCCCCGTACATTAGATGCATTGAAGGAAGCGATCCGTCAACAAATCATCCAAATCAACAGAGACCTGCTGGGAAGAGTGGAGGCCAATTTTCGTAAACGCCTTCAACAATGCGTCGACGGCCAAGGACATCATATGCCAGATATAATTTTCGGTACATGATTATTATGACATGAAATGCTATGTTCTTACGAATGTTGTTCTACCAATATATTTTCTTTACAAAAATAAATATCATTTTCCTGATTATTCCAAAAACACTTGGTTCCCGTGCCCCACCCTGTATTATCATCTATTAGACTTTATAAACATATATGCATAACTCATAAGTAGGGCAATTTTTTTTATTGACCTAAAAACAAAAACAAAATTGACTTTATTTTCCTCCAAAATTGACTTTATTCACCTAATAAATATGTACCATTAAATTGTCTAATTTGACTTCTTGTAAAGCAATTTTCGTGATTACAAACTATTGGTTGTGTAATTTTAGTGATAAATTGTATAATCTATTTATAGATTGATACATAAAACTAATATATTCTACAACACTCCACATGCAGTCAGTTAACATCTTTAAATACAATTATTCCACATCTGCATTATACAACACCGCAATATAGTTTTTAACATTTTCGGATTTGAAGTTTCTGTCTTTGGCTAGGAGTTTTCGAAGAATCGAAAAACTTCTTTCGACTCATGCTGAGGTAGGTTGACAGTTTTTAAGTAGAACGTATAATGATGGAGATATAGCATTCCTGGTCATCAAAATTATATCCTTGATATCATTTGTTTGCAAATGCTTTTTGATATAATTTTTTATATTAACATAATCTCCAAAATATATGGTATTGACCGCTTCGTATGCTTCTTTGATAGTAAAATCTGAGCTCTCCATTTTTTCTAAAAGAGAACATAATGAAGAGTACTGTTCTTGGAACTGTAAGAGCTGAAAACCTAACCCATCTGATTTGATGCCAGCTTTCGCTCTCTTAACGAGGATCCCGTTGCCCTCGAATCCTTCCACAATCTGTCTTACTTTTGGAAGATGCCTCGCGGAATAAAACACTGCATTCAACCAACTGGCCCATCTAGTAACGATTGGATCAGGTGGCTTAGATGATTAGAAAGATTTTGTATTTTGTTTCAGGGCGCAAATTGTTATCTGACAGTTGAGGCTAAGAAATGTATTTGCGAAATGTATTTAAAAATATGTATTTTCAAATAACAAATACTCTTTCAAAGTATTTAAATACATATTTAAATACACACTGAAAAAGTATTTAGAAATACAAGTATTACAATACAAATGTATTTAAATATGTATTTAAATACTGCCCATCTCTGCTTCTGAGGATGAATAAAATCGTCTGGCGCAAGCCAATATAAAATCAGTAAAGTCGCCGCTATACAACAAAGTGTTGACATTGCACGAAGCCTACATTTGATTGAACAAAAAAAAAAATCAATGCAATAAAGCCTATTAAACTTCCTAATTTAATTACTGATCAACCCTTTCGGTAAGTAAGCCTACTGCATGTGCGGGTGGAAGGTATGTTCCACAGACGGCGTTTCTTTTACGCCCATTCAAATGTGGGTGTGAACATTAAGATCGTGCGGCGTACGTAGTTAGGCCGGCCTTAAAGGGTTAATAACCATTATATTATAGTATTTAATACAATAATAATAATAATGTAATTTGATACAATACTGGTAACTTAATTATGTGTATTAATATTTTTTTAATAATCGAATTTTATCAAATTTCTAAAATATTTACGGACACGTTCAACACTAATCGTACGACGCTAAGATATGAAACGAAAAGAAAATAAATGAAAAAAACACGTCCGAAGATAAATGGAGAGATATATAATTAATTAACCAATCAGACGCGAAATAAATGGTCAGGAAATAATGACAAATAGCTAGATGCCGCCCCCCCCCCCCCCTCACCCCCATCCTCACGGACCTTCGCTACAAGTAATAAAATGGAACCCACTAGTCTGTTTCCATTTTTTGGTAATAATTATGAATATATATATATTATTATATATATATATATATATATATATAGATAGAGAGAGAGCCATTGTAATAAAGGCATCATTATTTTGGAATAAACCTATTATCTACATTCGCCCTTGGCCCCTCCTTCCTGCATAACAAAATTATTGGTGAAAAATTACAATATTACAATAATTTTTTAACAGAACATATTTATTTATTTTACCTATCTGTGTGTGTGTGTGTAATTTGGTGTATGTGGTGTGTAATTTAGTGTATGTGGCAGATATGGGGCTGAGGCCTGGCCTTGACCTCGAGGCTGGCCTCGGGCATATTTTGCAGGCCTCGGCTTCGGACCTCAAAAGTGACCTTGGCCTCGAGGTCAGCTGAAAAGTAGAAAGGCCTCGTGACTTTCATAAGGCCTTATTGAATCCTGATTTGTTTTGTTCTGTAATTTTCAACCCCCGGTAGCGTTGGGGTGGAGATTCTTCAGGTGGGCGCGCTCGGGGTGGAGATTCTTCAGGTGGGCGCGCTCGGGGTGGATATTCTTCAGGTGAGGACCATGACCTGACAGATGACCGTATGTGGCGGCACACTTTGATAAATATTATTCAGACAGGTGACTAGTCAGGCGGCAGTCTTTGATAAATACTATTCAATTAGGAATTTAGGTGGACCAACGGATGAATGACGGGTCACTGTGACGTTAGGTACGTAAATATTATATACAGTATGTCGCAGTATATAAATATTATTCAGTCAGTCAGCAGTAGACCAATTGACTTAATGTAGCAAAACTAATGTGGGAAAGCAATCTATCAGTTCGTCATCAGTTGAACTGAGCTCATATAATGTGTTTGTGTTATTTATGCGTATAAACTATTGTACTGTATTTATTTCTATAACAAAAAATAGGCCAAACTAGGGAAGAATACTACCTGGTATACTGATGACTAGCTACTAAGGTCAATAATTTTGTTTTTCGCCCGTCGTAAATTGTAACGAATAAACTTCTAAATAATATAATTTGAAATGAATATATAATATCGGATGCAAACAATAATTTTGCTAATATCGGCATTATAACTGAGATGTAAATTGTTATATTGTTTGCAAATAATTTTTTCGGTCTTTTTCATTTACTTTAATAATATAAAGTATTATACATATAACTTTAAAAATGTCTCATAATGGATAATATCAGGTGCAAATATACTCTTGAATCAAATTACATATACAGTGGAACCCCGCTATCCGAGGATCTCGATAACCGAGGTTTCGCACGATCGAGATTTTCCATAAAGAACCATTCATCCGCTAACTGAGATTTGCCCCGCTGATCGAGATACCGATAAACATCACATGTTTGTTCTAGTACAGGGTGTCCCGTAAGTCTGGAACCATAGGGCAAAATGATAAAAACGGCAATAAAAACGCTCGAAATGAGCGAGGATGGTAGCGGCTGTGTCATCGTCGGTGGATGTCCTCGGAGGTCCACTGCGTGGTTTATCTCCTATGGATCCCATTTCCCTGAACTTTGCTACAAGTTTGCCGACACAGCTGTGTGTTATCGGCACGCGGTCCGGATGCAATCTGTTAAATTCCTCAGCGACCTCCCTCTGACTCCGATTTCCTACGAGCAGAATTACCTGGATGCATTCTTCCTTACTCAAAGACATCATGGGCACTTGCATAAACGGAAAAACATGAATTACTCATGTTACCCTATGGTTCCAGACTTATGGGACACCCTGTAGAATGCCCGCAAGCGATGGAAAATCATGGAAAGAGATCCCATCCATGGCAGAGCCTACATAACATACAGCACCATCAATTCAGCGCATACCGAACTCAACTCCAAGAAATGACCAAGCCCAAGCAGACACTGATTGATAGTTTTTCAAACCGAAGAGGACTACTTCTTCTGGAGAACAAGATGAACCAAAACCATCAACTTCAGGGACCTCTTCAAGCTCTCAAAAACACGACCAATTGCCTGAACTACCAGATGCCTTTATGGAAGGAGACTCTCCTTCCAAACAATAAAACACCACCACCATCTTTCCAGCAAGCCCAGTCAAATTGTTGTTCTGGTGAGTGTTAATTTTTGAATGTATGTTAATTTAATTTAATTAATACAGTACTGTATTCATTATAATTTAATTCTTTATTTTCAGAAACTAACACATCATAATACTATACTTAAATACTATTTAATTTAAAGTAAAAATACTGTAGGGCCTTAAAAGTTGGATTTTGTGGTGATAAAGGTCAGTTTTTAGTTTTCTGGAACCAGTTAGCCTTATAACATGTAAAGTATGGTCCCGTTAACCGAGGTTCCGCTATCCGAAGTGTTTTTTTTTAACCCATTAATCTCGGATAGCAGGGATCCACTGAATAACATGTTGAAATATCAGGTGGAAATATATTCTTAATATTATCGTTATTATATTATTATCGTACTATTATACGATCGTATATATAATTATATAGTAATAGCATGATATAAACTTCATACCTATAGGCCTACCGTACATCAGAAATATCTTTCACATACAGAAAAAGCTACAATTACATGAATGATCTTTGGTAGACTTTAAGACCACAATTTCTTATCGTCAAGATACATAAAAATGCAAAACTTAAAAAAAAATAAGGCATCTCCAAACGTAGCTCTGTTTGCAATGCTCGCTAGAGTCGCTAATGATTGTAGCCATTCAGAAATTATACGATCAACACTCAGTGGGTTAGTACAATCTTGAAATATTTTGCTAGATCATCTTCAGATCATAACTTTCCATATTATCCTAAATACTTGAAATATTGCGGGTATATTAAAATGAGAAATAAGAACTGCATGAAATGAGAAATAAGAAACTGTGTCTGACTGTGTGACCCTGTAAACACACAGCGTGTCGGTTGTGGTGTGGCTGCGTGTGATAGATGAACGTGCTTAATGCTTAATAATTCCCTCTTATTAGGCGAGTGAAGTGAGCTATGTCTTTGTTTATTAATTTTGAGTAGAATCTTGCTTTTCCTTATGGATTTCAAAAAAAGAAGAGAGACAGGCTAGTGTGAGGCTACGGTATGTTACCTTTGGAAGAGCTTTAGGCGGACCTCAGTTTTAGGGACCCCAATCTATTACATTAATAAGAAAATAACAATAAAAATTAAACAAAATGTAAAATTTATTTCAATTATAGCACATATTGTTCTTTCACATGGTCAAGAAATAAATTCCAGCTTTAGGTTTAGTCGTGATATTTTCGTTAAAACTAACGAAAATATTACGACGACAACCTAACAAATCGTCAATATATATATATATATATTATATATATATATAAGATGAACAGAAGGATCAACACAACGGCAAACATTTTAATTTATTTGTACTTCAGACGTTTCGACAATTCTTTTGTCATCATCAGTGAATTAAGTCTTAAAACCTTAAAACAAAAGTAAAAAGTGAAAAGTGAAAATTACATCAATACAATATTAAAACCATTAAAATTAAAACCTTAAAGCAAAATGAAAATTGCATCAATACAAAATTAAAATCATTTAAGTTTCATCACTATAAAAACTAAAATTAAATTAAATTACCTCAATAGGTAAATACACAATGTTTACATCCACCTCCATACTTGGCAAAGCCTAGGAGAACACTGGATGGTCAGAGGATTAGAAAGGGTATGTCTACGAGAGTCGGTTGGTTAGTTAAAAAAGCTGTAATTTGTAGGATGAGCTATTATTGTTAAGGGAGGGTTTGTTTCTATAGATGTACAAAGATTCTAAAATTCGGAGTTCTGTGAGGTTATTGGATCTAGTTAAAATTTCAAACTGAGTTTTGTGAAGGGGATGGTTGTTTTCATTACTATGGTTTCTAATTGCGGATTGTGGAGGGCTACTGAGGGGACGGTTGGTACGGACTGACAAGCCCAAATGTTGAGAAAGGCGCACCTCCAGTTGGAGTTGAGTGCTGCCAATATACGCAGCCTTACAGCTGTCGCACGTGTATTTGTAAACAACATTGGGGCATACAGTTTTGGGGAATTCATCTTTGAACTTCAAAAAATTTGATAATTTAAGTGGGTTGACGAAGGCGAATCTAAAATTTATTTGGGGATAACTAGACTTGGGGATAACAGTACTTTATTAACAATTACTACCCTTCTCATCTATTCGATAACCAATTAAAGAAATTTTTAAATAACATTTTTAATACTAAACTCCCCATAACTACAGTACAAAAAGAAACCAGATATATTAAATTACCTTTTTATGGTTATTTATCATTGCGTATTCGAGGTGAATTGTCCAACTGCTCAAGTCTAGTTATCCCCAAATAAATTTTAGATTCGCCTTCGTCAACCCACTTAAATTATCAAATTTTTTGAAGTTCAAAGATGAATTCCCCAAAACTGTATGCCCCAATGTTGTTTACAAATACACGTGCGACAGCTGTAAGGCTGCGTATATTGGCAGCACTCAACTCCAACTGGAGGTGCGCCTTTCTCAACATTTGGGCTTGTCAGTCCGTACCAACCGTCCCCTCAGTAGCCCTCCACAATCCGCAATTAGAAACCATAGTAATGAAAACAACCATCCCCTTCACAAAACTCAGTTTGAAATTTTAACTAGATCCAATAACCTCTCAGAACTCCGAATTTTAGAATCTTTGTACATCTATAGAAACAAACCCTCCCTTAACAATAATAGCTCATCCTACAAATTACAGCTTTTTTAACTAACCAACCGACTCTCGTAGACATACTCTTTCTAATCCTCTGACCATCCAATGTTCTCTTAGGCTTTGCCAAGTATGGAGGTGGATGTAAACATTGTGTATTTACCTATTGAGGTAATTTAATTTAATTTTAGTTTTTATAGTGATGAAACTTAAATGATTTTAATTTTGTATTGATGCAATTTTCATTTTGCTTTAAGGTTTTAATTTTAATGGTTTTAATATTGTATTGATGTAATTTTCACTTTTCACTTTTTACTTTTGTTTTAAGGTTTTAAGACTTAATTCACTGATGATGACAAAAGAATTGTCGAAACGTCTGAAGTACAAATAAATTAAAATGTTTGCCGTTGTGTTGATCCTTCTGTTCATCTGTAAGCTCCGTTTCCCTAAGGAGAAGTCAATAGCTTTGATATATATATATATATACACACAAACTCAGAATGGTTCCCTGAGAACATTATATGTTAAACACAGACCGTGCATGGAACAAGGAACTCTTCTGGGAAAATTAAATCCACTATAGTCCGAATAAGTAATGGTAAATGACAAATACCATAGTTTTTTTCCTTTTTCATGATTTTAGCCCGACGTGGGCAACGGGTCTCTCGCAAAGAGATCCATAAATATAGCTTCCCTCACCAGCTATCTGCAAAGCAGACAGGATCCAGCTTTGGGACGTGGATCTAGGGTTTAAAGCAAGCCTAGATCCCTACACTCAGAACCTCTATATAAGTAAAAGACTCGTTGCATTCACGTCGTGTTGAATAAATCAAAGAAAAAGGGGGTAACTATTGTATTTTTAGCCAAAAAAACCAAAACTTAAACCTCAACCGGGACATTGAGCGTCCACTTTTCAAGGCACGAAACACGTCCGTTTAGTATACACAAACTCAGAATGGTTCCCTGAGAACATTATATGTTAAACACAGACCGTGCATGGAACAAGGAACTCTTCTGGGAAAATTAAATCCACTATAGTCCGAATAAGTAATGGTAAATGACAAATACCATAGTTTTTTTCCTTTTTCATGATTTTAGCCCGACGTGGGCAACGGGTCTCTCGCAAAGAGATCCCATAAATATAGCTGTCTGCTTTGCAGATAGCTGGTGAGGGAAGCTATATTTATGGGATCTCTTTGCGAGAGACCCGTTGCCCACGTCGGGCTAAAATCATGAAAAAGGAAAAAAACTATGGTATTTGTCATTTACCATTACTTATTCGGACTATAGTGGATTTAATTTTCCCAGAAGAGTTCCTTGTTCCATGCACGGTCTGTGTTTAACATATATATATATATATATATATATATATATATATATGAGCATTAGACGTATAAGTTTTAGTTTACTTTAATTCATTATGGTATTGTTTAGCTTTTTTCAAATTATTGATAAACTTCTACATGTTCATCCTTTACTATGATCAATCGTATTCCTGCAACTGTGGAATAAAGAACTCTCGTAACTTGTTAAGGTACGAAATACCGGTGACAGTGCGTTCATAAAAAAAAATAGGGTCCATAAATGCGGGAACTTGACAGGCCACACCATACGTGCACTTTAGGTGAATCCCTTTCATGTTCATACAGCTCATGAGGATTTTCCTCTCCCCCAAATCCTACAATTGTGCCGATTAACATTGACCGATATGTGAAATGTAGCCTTGTTATTATTCTGAAAAATGGGGTTTATTGTGAAAAGTAAAGAAAGTGACAATCAATATTCACAACCAACTAAAACTTGTACGTCTAACCCTTGTATTCATGTAAAAACCATTTCATTACCTCAATTACCAAAAACGTTATTTGACTTTCTTTTTGCTATATTAATTTTGGGACACCATATATATATATATATATAATATATATATTATATAAAATTTGATTTTGAATATAATTACATTTATTTTTCTTATTAATGCAATAGATGGGGGCCCCTAAAACTGAGATCCGCCGAGCTTTAGGCCTAGGCTAGGCTCGATTGTTGAGCCTTCCCAAAGCATTGGGGAGCTTATTCGTAAAAGATTTCGAAGTTAGTATCTAGACCTAGAGATGCAAATATCGTATTCGTTATTTGCATCCGAATATCACACCTCTGGGTGCAAATACTTTCAGCCTAACAATCTTAAGGCCTCGTGAAGCCTTCCCTAAAAAGGCCTCGGCCCCATGCCTGGTATGTGGTGTGTAATTTGATCCTAAAGTTTTAGTTTCTTCATCCTCATTTGCTGAAAACTAAACCGAATTGTTCAGTTCTTGAAAGAAGTCCTTCCATTAATTATAAAATCAAAAGAAAACTCTAAGTTCTAATCTGTTCCAAAGCAAATTGAATGTTTGTTGCATGTTTGGCATTGCAAGTTCAATACAACGTGCGGAGGGCATGTTTCGTATTGCATGTAATTTGCGTGTTTTCTATTGCATGTACGTTACATGTTTACTGGCGCGTGTAATTTCACGTTTCGTATTGCATGAAAATGAAATGTTTCCTATAGCATTTTGTAGGTTACCTACATGTTTAGCACTGCATGTAGGTGGCATGTTTCGCGTTGCATGTTTGCTATTGCATTGAAGATTGCACGCTATTTTAGTTATTAATGTTACGTGTCGTTAACTACAAAAACATTTATGGTTGGGCCTTTTTTCTGTAAGGAATAGTGCCTCTTTTTCCATTATGGCGCAACTTCAATACCATAAAGTGTGATAAACGACTTTAAAATAATAGCATTAAAGCTAAGCTATAAATAAAGGCACAGATAAATAGCTCTGATTAAGTAAAAAACCATATCAATACATAACAGTTTCCGGAGACAATTTATCTACACAGAACTCTTTCTAGAGGAAGGAGGAGGAGGAGGAAGGATAGGCTTCAGGAGGGGGGGGGGACGGGAAAGGCTTCAGGGGGGGAGAGAGGGGCTTCGAAGCGGGGGGGAGAGTAAGAAAATAATTTTGTTTATTTATTTGCTCAAAATCTCGTAATATTTTAATTTAAGGCAAAATATATTTTTTGGAATAAAAAGGAGTAAATTTATTTATAAAATGCAAATATAAATTTCTTTACCGTAAAATGAAATATATTTTAAAACAGAAATAACTCGTTACTTTAAAAAGGAAAAAGCTTTTCTACTCTTAAAAAAAATAATAAATTATATATATATATATATATATGCACTAGAATCACAAAATAACACGTGACCTTATTAATAAGCAAACTATATATATATATAGTAGCCTAATCTTAACCACTTTGATGTTACCAGTTTAATGTGTAAATCGGTACTATAATAAGAATGATGCAATTACGGTTAATTGATAGTTAATGATAAAGGCTGGAGTCACCAATTTATAGTCACTTCAGGATCACCGGTTTGATGTGGCTTAGAAAATAGGCTTACTATAATTACTGAATAAAATTATATGAATAATTAGAGGTCACCCAGCTTGGGTTTACACCCCAAGCAAACAATATTAATAATGTGGAAAAGGGTTTCCACAGGGAAATAAATTTATTAAAATTTAAAAATATCATTCTATTTGTATAAATTAAAGTATTAATCCTTTAAAAGATATTAGTCTGTTCGTATAAATTAAAATATAAATCCGTTAAATTCTTAATATTTGTATAACTTGCCTCAATGCCAGTGGATTGTCTGGCATCCTTTCTTAATCCTAAACGACTCCAGTGTGCTACATCAATAAATCTTAAACAAAGATTTTGAAATTCTAAATGTTTTTTTCGACTAAAATAAATCACATAAAAGAGTTAAGTTAAAACTACAGTTTCATAAATTATTTCGCTAATATCATTATTAGAGTAGGATTTTACAAAGTTTAATAATCTTTTGTAATACGTGGCACCATGGGAGTTCTCTCCAGGGCAGAGTGAAAAACACTTCGTTTTTTTACAATTCTCTGAACAAATGTTGTGTTAAGGATTTGATTTTCTAATTACTCTGTATCTAAAAGAAATCTAATATTTTAAAAGTGATTCCAACCTTGTGAAATAAAGACTGACAAAGGTAAATTAGTAATTTATATCCTTCAACGAGAGAAAGCATTCCCTTCTCTCAACGGACTGAGAGAGAGAGAGGACGCCATTGAACGAATGGTATAAAAGTGTGTTCCGGAATCTCACAGTCAGATTAATTAAGCGGTATAAAATTCCTTGTCGATGCGAGGAAGCGACATACTGAGAATACCTTAAACGTCGGAGATGGTTCATCTCGCCAACAATAAGGTTAGAGAAATTATCCTTGTTGTTTTGTGTTTAATTAGAAAAATAAATCAATTATTTGTTCACAATGACTAACAATTCAATAACGGTATTTATAGTGATTAACAATTATATAAAGGCAATTGTACTATGCTAAATATGACTGAGTATTAGCAATAAGAAAAATGGTTATACAGACTAATTGTTAAATTGTTTGTTTAGGTAGGCTAATGAGATATGCCGCGTGAACACAGAATAAATAAATATGACCTATTGACAACTGAAATAGTGCACGTAGGGTAGGTACAGTAAATGGCTTACGTAATACACTGATTTAGATAGGCTAATGAGTTATGCACAAATGGAACAGAGAATAAATTATGTAAGTCTATTGATAGTTGAAATAATGCACGTACGGTAGATACAGTAAATGGCTTACGTAATACACTGATTAGATAGGTTAATACGATATGCAAACGTGAATACAGAATAAATGATGTAGCCTATTGATAACTGAAATAATGCCCGTACGTTTGACACATTAAGTGGATTAGGCCGTCAAGAATGAAAGGCATAAAAGAACATATGAACAGTAGGATGCACGATAAGTAAATTATACCAGTGATCATAACTACAGGGTGAACAAAACTACGATACTGGTACGACAATTGAAATAGGCCTACTGCAGTCTTAACGGGAAAGTTAGTTTGAACGGTATTGAAAACACTTTTGGGGCCTACGCGATTAGGCAGAGCTTGTGGAAGTAAGACGTACAAGACAACGGTAGCCCGAGTGAGGGCCGATAAGAGGCTTACCGCAAATGATGTAACTCTGGGGCTTGAAGACCTACTTGTTGGGTTGACTGATATCTGCGCAGTAATGACTTCGTAGAGTGAATGCCTAGATGAGGTTGACCGTCGTAGGACTGTGTATGTTTTTAAAAGCAGTGTGAGAGATCATACAAGACCCCTACTTATTTTAGGACTGTCAGGTACAACGTATCTCCCCATCCGTAATATAAGGTGCCTTTACGCGAGTTATGACAAAAGTCGAAAATATGGACGACATCATGATTTGTGTAAGGGATGTCTCGAGTTTGCGGATGATATAGTGAAACATTGTAAAGATTGCCACATGGTATGTGAGCAGTGTAAAAGCTCCAAATGTGAAAGCCGTGTAGTTGAGGCTGAGAAGCGGGATTGTAATGTGTGTAGACGCACATTTTTCAATAATAGCTGTTTTGAACTCCATAAATCAATTGGCACGTGCAGGAAAATGAGAATCTGTGAATGTGGTATATTTCACACAATGGATAATTTGGGAAAATTTAGGCATAAATATGACGAAATTCACTGTTCTCCATGCCAGGAGGAATATAAGGCGGATGGAGTAAAGCATGTATGTTTATGAAAGACGCCAAGCCTAAAAACAAACCTTGCATAACTGTATACCACGATATAGAAACATACACGAACGCTGAAACCAAAGAGGTAATTCCGCATTTACTTGTGAGCCAAACTATCTGCGATGAGTGCCCCAAATGTGGTAAACGGACAAACGTTTTTAAAACGAATGTCCACGATAGTCCTGTGAAACTATTTGTGTCCTATATTGTCAAGTTAGCCGACAAGTTAAGAAAAATGACTGTGTATATTCTTGCCCATAACAGGGCAAAGTTTGACACACAGTTCCTTTATAAGGAGTTGCTTGAGCACGAGTCCTCTGAGATATTTACAGGTGATCCATTGAAAAGAGGCAAATTAATACAGATGCAAATAAGAGGTAATGTACAATTTGAAGATACTTTATTATTCACACCTTGTAAATTAGCAAAGCTACCCAAGGTGATGGGGGTAGCAGCTGAGGTTTCAAAAGGATACTTCCCTTACACATTCCTCACTAGCGAAACTTTAAATTACGTAGGCCTACCACCACCCAAACATTACTTTAACTATGATTGTATGAGTACAGATGAACGTGAAGACTTTCATCGATACTACAGCAGTTTTAGTGAACGTAATCCTTATAATATAGCTGATGAATGTGAGCGTTATTGCGTGAATGATGTACGCGTGCTTAGAGTATGTTTCCAGGCCTTTAGAAGGATGTACATAGGTCGTTTCAAATGCAATCCGCTACAAGTCGCAACCACCATCGCGTCATTATGTTTTACGGTGTTCAAGAATAACTTTATGCCAAAAGCCACCTTAGCCATTATTCACAGAAACAACCCCCGCAGGTACGGCCACAAGGCTATTTACTGGCTCATACATCTACAGCAACAGACATGTGTATACATAAAGCACGCCCACAACACGGGTGAAGTACCCATTAAGATTAATGGTCGTGTTTTTTGGGTTGATGGGCTAAGTGAAAACCGTGTCACTGGTGTGAAGACTGTACTCCTTTAACGGATGCTGGCGGCATGGATGCCCCCGTCCTGAGTGCGGAATCGTTGGAGATATTCACGGTAGATCTCCTGCCGACTGTCTTGTATGGACCCGCACCCGCGATCAATTTATAGGGTCTCAGTTCACTCACAAAGTCTTGTGGGAGCATGAGTATGATGCACGGATGGAGACAGACGGGGAGTACCGTGAAGAAATAAACACGATCAAGGGTTCAATGGTACTGGAACCTCTCAAATGTGGTGATAGCTTGTTCGGTGGGCGTACAAATCCATTCAAGCTATACTTTCCGCCTACGGAGGGCGTGAAGCTCCACTACTACGATTTCTCTTCTTTATACCCCTACGTGATGAACAACAACCCGTACCCCGTGGGTGCGCCTGAGAAACTGGTGGGACCTAGCCTACCCTCCATCGGCGAGTTCTCAAGAAATATGAATGATCGCTACTTTAGACTCTTTCGTAGACGTGCTCCACCCTCGCGAATTATGGAAGCCGATCTTACCCGTTGTTATCGACCACAAGCTCCTGTTTCCCCTGTGCGTGAAGTGCGCGGAAGAGGATAACGGTGATTGTAACCAAATACCCCACCAGCGTAAGATCAGAGGCGTATATACAAGTCCTGAGCTGGCCCTAGCCGTACGCCATGGGTATAGAATACTGAAGATACATGAGGTGTGGAGGTTTCAGAAGCTACCCAACCTTTTCACACCGTATATAAACGCATTTTTGAAGGATAAGGTCGAGGCATCAGGGTATCCGCGAGGAGTTGATACCGAAGATGAAAAGTTTGCCTATATTCAACGTTACCGCGACCACGAAGGTATACAACTTGATCGTGCCCAAATTGCAAAGAATCCTGGCAAGCGCTTTAGTGCAAAATTGTGCCTAAACAGCCTTTGGGGAAAGTTTGCGCAAAATACCGGTAAAGGGAATGTTCATTTGGCGCAAAGCTATAGTGAAGTCTGGGATTACGCCAACGCACCCGATAAAGAAGTCATGGAGATTGTGAATGTAGGTAATACTTACATAATAAAATACAACAACATTGAATTGGCCACAGATGCCTCGCGGGTTACAAATATTCCTGTAGCCAGCTTCACAACAGCCTACGCCCGCATCAAACTTTGGGGTCTATTGCATTCTCTTGGGCGGAGTATTGTATGCCGATACAGATAGCGTGATATTCACAGCGAGGAGTGGTGAATACATGCCCGCTATTGGGGAGTTCCTCGGCGAGCTCACTGATGAGATCAAGGATGAGTATGGAGACATCGCATACGCCGACTCTTTTGTCTCAACAGGACCTAAAACCTATGGGGTACGGGTGAGGGTGGGTGAGGATATGAAATATATCGTGAAGGCAAAGGCCATCACGCTTAACCAAGCGAATCGGCGAGTCGTCAACTTTGCGTTGAAGGAGTTAGTGTGCTTTGAAGATGATGAGGGTGATCGATCGCCTCAACTGACTGTAGGCACCCACAATTTTCGGGCGCAGAAGCTGGGGGGCGTGAAGGAACTTAGGGGTACAAACGTGTGCCGTAACACATATAGGAAACGTTACCAAGTGCCTGGCACCTATGACACCGTGCCCTTTTGATACCACAACCTTTGATGTCTATTGCTAACTTATTTATTACACGTATTTGTAAATATATGTAAATCCTGATTATTTCGTTTATTAAATAAATCGTGTTTCAACTTGCGTTTCACTTTGCGCGTGTGCGTATGTACAGTAAAAGTTAAGCCCCGCCCACTGTAAGACCGGCGACGTGAATCACGCCGCAGCCTGAGCAGACCTCTACCCTTCCGTACTCAGTTGACCTCTGTATACCCTTGAGCTCAGACGTGTATTCTCTCGCATAGAAGGAAATGGCCACCTTTAATATCGCGTGTTCAACATTTATGAAGTGGTATTCAGCAAAGTGCGTAGATGTAGTGGATACTGAAGAACTCCCTATCCCCGCCTCCTTTGACTCTTTTAAGGCTGCATTGAGTCGTGCGAAGGGTCAGGCTATTCAAATACTCTACGGATATTCTGGCGAGGGGATTGTAAGATTTCGCAGTACAGACGATGTAAGGGGTTCCGAAAAAACTTAGCCCCCCCATTTGCAGCTTACATGTTTACTTATATCGAAATAGTTTTTAGTGATTATAAAAATATATAAAATTCTTTATTTATTGCAGGTATTAAAATTACTCAAGCTGATAAAGTGATAATATAATGGCTTCTCAATTAATTTGTGATTCGGAGAAGCAACGTGTGATAGATCGCATACGAGCAATAGCATTTCGGGAAGCTCGTGATGCTGGAGCCACCTTTATAACACGTTCATGGGTTGCCAAAAAGTTGCGAAGTGAGGACTTCGTCAAAAGAAATTGGAATAAAACTTTGGATGAATGTGAAATGGATACAACCAAATCTGGGCGCCCAAATTTGCCACTCTCTCAGGAAACAAAGGACATCATTGAAAGCGGTACGCGTAAACGGAAAAACAGCTGTGCTAAACTTTCTAGAGAGATCGAAGTGTTGAGAGGAAAGATTGTTAGTGGTGAGATCATTCGATTGTACCGTCATAGGCAAGGTTTAAAGCCTTGGCATGAACTTCCAAAGCCAAGAAAAACTCAACTTAACATCGATGACAGAATGTGGTTTGCCCATTATCTTGAAGATTGAGATGTGGATGATTTCATGCATTTAGCTGTCTCCGATGAATTTTTTGTTTACGTAACACGTCGGCCTAACTACCAAAATAATCGAGTGTGGGCCACAACACCAGATGAAATCGATGACAATGAACATTATCGCGAATTATTAAAAAGTCCAGACTGTGTTGGTGTGTTTGTTTTGTTCACTGCAAAGAAGCTCATGTGGGTGTTGAAGCCAAATGGTCAGAGTTGGGATGGACAGTATTTTCGTGATATTATTCTATCCCAGCATGTCATTCCTTTTCTAAGAAACCCAAACAATGTTATGGATGTCGATCAGGTCACACTTCTGCACGATAAGGCCCTCTGCTTTAAGGCATTAGCCACTTAACAGTTGTTGCGGAACCATGAGGTCGATTTCTTTGGAAATGAAGAATGGCCAGGAAATTCTCCTGACCTGAACGTCTGTGAACACATTGGATCGGTTATAAAGGACAAGGTGGAATGTCTCTTGTTTCAAGAACCTGCAGCAAATCGATTTTCGAAGGATACAATGACGCAACACATTGAAACTGTTTTAGCAAATTTGCGTAACGATCAAGATCTATTCACGTCACTTTTGGCAAGCTACCCAAATCGAATTCAGGCTGTCTTGGAAGCCAATGGCGGGAACACCAAGTTTTAATTGTTTCTCATTAAATGCAGGATTAAATTCTCTTTTGTAAGGTATGTTTAGTTTTACTGTACCTCTAATGGTTTAGGCCATGGGCAGGGGGGGCTAAGGTTTATTGGAGCCCCGTACTGAAGTATGTTATAGAACTAGGCTTTATAAAGGCTCACGTGCAACGCGAGGTAGAAGCGGCACGCTCAGAAGCTAAACAACAGTTATGGGTAGCGAGTCTTGTGGATGGGTGGTGTGATAAACGGTATTATATCATGCTACACCATGTCGATTACTCATACCCTACGACTGAAAATGTGAATTTCGTCATCATGGACACTCTTAAGTATTTTTACCACTACATTAATATATATCATGATGAGGTTTGTCGTGAGGTTGTGGCTAATGGGCTATGTGAGTTTTTAACAGATTTTAGAGATGAGTATCATCTTTTACACAAAAAGGATAAATATGACCATATGTTTCTCTCTAATAGTGCCCCGCAATGTGAAGATGTTTAGGAGATAAAACGTTATAAAATGTGTTTAGTTCATGAAAATCCCCCTTTGCAAAAATGTCTGTTGCGTATTCAGGGGAGTGGGAGTGATAAAACACTAAAACCGAAATTAATTCTTGTACCGGAAAATTTCTCAAGACACCTGCCCAATATAATGGGATACAATTCATGTTGGGTCAACGTCGCACACTTTTCATTAGATTATTGTGCGACTCACTCCTCACGGATCATACGAATTCGAACAAACCCATTCACGTTTCATCAGGGTGAATCACCCGCCCGTTGACCCGATCCTGCCTACCTGCGTGGCTCCTGTGGCTCATAGCCTTCTCAGAGATTGCGCCGAGTGGTTGTGCCATAGTCATCTCGACCCGTGTTAACGTGCGAATACGATGGAGCTCCCTTTGAGAAGCATTCTCAACGCCTCGTACGACGTCTCCGTGACGAAGTCGTTGCGTGTGTTCAGGCGAGAAACCGGCGCCATTAACTGTGTTTGAAACGATCTGCAGGCATGCAAGCAAGCGCAACGTTATTTAAATCTTGAGGAGATGCATAAAATCTTCGTGGTGGTTGAGAGGTGGGCTGAGGACCGTTATAAAGTACTAGCTGATGTAGGTATAATAAGAGAGGTGATTAATGAAGCCTCCTCATATACCATTGTTTGTACATTGAGTGTAAATAACAATCAACCATGTATTGATATACGACTGATGTGGAAGAACACAGCTGATAATGGCGTTTTTGTTCCTACACGAAACCAATTCATCCTCGACAGAATGTTTGAGATCGTCGGATTCCGTACGCTGAAGCCTATATTAGATGCACGTGTTACAGACATGGTTTATTTTGATACAGTGCTTGAATACGCTTACATCGCTCTGCTCGACGGATATGTTGAATGTAGGAATGAACAGGGGGAGAACGGTCTAGATCTGGATGCATATTTAAAAGGTTTAGATTCTTCGAAATATTCTGAGCTTTGGTACAAAGCACTTGAGAGGTACAGAGCTGAGCTCGCATACACTGTTCACCCTGAAGAACTGTACCTCTATATAGTGGATAGGTGTCGTTACGACTTGGAAGAATATTTCAATTGCCGCTATGTCGAGTGAAGAAGAGTTCACGATTGAAAAGTTGGGACGTTAAGAAAAAAAACCCGATTGGAAAGGCATGATTAAAAACTTGTGTTCAATGTAACGCCCCACGATGACGTTTTTGTGCGTGCTTTTGAATGTGCTCTAGCTGCGCTTAAAGACAACTTGCTTGCCGAGTGTAAAGTGGATGCAAAAATAGTGCTGAATGATATGAAAGCCATTTATATCGAATATAAACCGCCGTATCAGTTAAACGGTGAAGTGATGCTTGGACGGTTTTACCACATCGTGCAGAGTAATACCGATGTGGATACAGCATCAATTACCATCGAACTTAGCGTATTGCGCCGTAGGCAGTAAAGAGAATATATATATATACAGGGCGTCCCAAAAAAATGTATACACACTTTAACAGCTGCTAGCTCAATTGATGTTTCTTTCTTTCCAAGTTAAACCCATTAGAATTAATAATGGCAGTCAGACTAAGCTTTGAACAAAGGAAATTCATTCTAAAATGCTACTGGAAGTGTGAAAACGCAGTTGAAGTGCAAAGACAGTTTAGGAGGGAGTTTCAAACAGATCCACCAACGCGACTTACCATCACTCGAATTAGAGATAAGTTTGAAGCCGATGGAACTGTTCAGAATGTCCACAAGAAGCGTTCCGGAAGACCACGGACATCGACAAGCCCCACAAAGCAAGAAAGAGTACTGGAAACGTATCACCAAAGTCCAAGAAAATCTGTGCGGCAAGCGAGTCGTGAGGTAGGAATTTCAGAATCGTCTGTCCAACGCATTTTGAAGCGCTGTCAATGGAAAAGTTACATTCCAAGATTAGTCCATGCTATTAATGAAGATGATCCGGACCGAAGAGTGGAGTATTGCGAGTGGTACTTGGCACGATGTGGATGTGGATTGGACGAAGGGGTTTCGTAGAATACCCTCCGCGTTCACCAGACCTCACACCACTAGACTTTTTTTTATGGGGATACTTAAAAGACAAAGTCTACGCTATAAAACCTGCAACAGTCGCTGAATTGAGAGCAGCCATTGAACGAGAATGCACACAAATACCAAACGAAATGTTTTGTGATGTTTGCGATTCCATTGCTTCGCGTTATCAGCAGTGCCTGGACCAGAACGGACGTCAGTTTGAAAACAGGCGTTGACAAAACAATTAAATAATGTCTGTAGATTCTATTACATTTGAAAATGAAATGTATTTTAATAAACACTGCCTTTATAAGTATTTAAAGTGTGTATACATTTTTTGGGACGCCCTGTATATATATATATAATATATATATATATATATATATATATACACACACACACACACACACATACACAAACTCCAATAAAAATTAATAATAAATATAATAAATTGGTATGAAATGTGGAATAATATATTCATGATTGTAAAATTTTATTCCAATTAAGTCCAAAACTTCATCAACTCCCTCCCAACCCGACCCAGACCCCCACAATTAAAATTCCATTAAAAAAAATAAAATTCAAAATTTTCGGGTCTATTTTCATCACTGAGAGCCCTGCAGTAATATTATCTTTATGATTTAAAAATTAATTCTTTATTTTCTATATATTAAATAATTAAATAATAATATACCTTATTTTTTATTAATATTTCATTTATTTTTTATGCGTATTTCGTAATTTACAGAAATTTAATTAAAAAAATTATTTGTTTATTTAGAAGTAATTATTTTTTTAAGTAAAAATAATTAATTAGTTCTTTTTGTTGTTTTGTTATCATATATATATACACACAGGTGATTCAAAAGTCAGGTTACATAGGGAAATACTGTATTATGTAATGATACAGGGGAATAGTCACATCACATGTTCGATATGGCCACCGTTAACGGCAATGCACTTGTGCAGCCAGCTAGGAATATCATATCAATGCGCTCCTCCTTCGATAACATCTCATAACTCATTTACCTGCAAAGAAACAGAAAAGCCCTATGTAACCTGACTTTTGAATCACCCTGTATATATATACACACAGTATATATATTTCGCTCCAACTTTTGCATAAGTTTTCATCCGTGTTCATTTTATACCCAATAACTCAGACAGATGCTGTGTGTTATATTTATACATTTTTAGTTATTTAAACTTGTGTTAAAGTTGGAACTGTGGAGGGGGGGGTCCATTGAAAAGTGTGGAGAAAGCGTTTTCTTACCATACTGTATACAATAATTATTTTTTCGAATTTCACCTGTTTTACTATTTTAATTAAAGAAATTGATATCAAATTACTTTGAACGCAAATTCAAAACGAGTATCTCCTATGACAGGGGTGGCGAACCTTTTTACAGTCGCGTGCCAAAAAAAAACCATGTAAACCATAAAAAAAAATTCGCGTGCCCACCAAAGTTTATATACTGTACAGGGTGTCCCAGAATTAACTATCTATTTCAATGAAATCAGACAAATTTAATAAAAACTGACATAATTTTGTGTTTATTACTAAATTATGATACAAAAACAAATAGATTTATAAATCATAAGTCAAAACTTTATTGAGAAGTTTCAACATGTGCACCGTCTGTATCTCTGCAAATTTCAAATCTATCCTCAGCGCTGCGAAACACATTTTGAAGCATTTCAGGTGTTATCTCCCGGGGTCTGTATCGAAGGAGTGACATTTCAAAGGAGTGACATAACAAAGGAGTGACATAAATACCGTAACGAAGGAGTGACATAACAAAGGAGTGACAAATCGGAGATAAAATTCAAAGGGTATAATTATTAAAATTTTATTTAAAAAAACAAAATTTGTTAGAATTGTTAAAATTAAGATTTTATTTCAAAAACTAGAAACCTAACCTAACCTAACCGTTGCAAGCCTCTCTTCCCTCTGGATTTGTTCTTTCTTCTTCTTTGTTGGTATTTTCGTGTCACTCCTTTGTTATGTCACTCCTTTGAATTTTATCTCCGATTTGTCACTCCTTTGTTATGTCACTCCTTCGTTATGTCACTCCTTTGAATAGGACCGATCTCCTGCACTGCCAACTGGATGCGTTCTTTAAGTTCAGCTAAACTATTGATCTTTTGGCGATAAACCTTTGTTTTTAGGAAACCCCATGCAAAGAAATCCAGAGGTGTCAAATCCGGAGAACGCGGAGGCCAAGGTCGAGGTCCTCCACGTCCAATCCACCGATTCGGAAGGCGTCTGTTGAGGTATTCTCGAACAATTAGAGCATAATGACATGGTGCTCCATCTTGTTGAAACACAACATTATCAAGAATGCCATCATCAAGAAGCTGTGGTTCGAGAAACTGCTGAAGCATATCAAGGTAGACGGTACCTGTTACAGTTGCTGCCGCAAAGAAGAATGGGCCATAAATTTTGGATTTGGTCATTCCAAGCCACACGTTAACTTTTGGAGAGTCTCTTTGCCATTCTGACTTCAGACGGTCTTTCATTGGACCAGATACGACAGTTGTGTCGATTGACTTTACACACGTGTGGAAAGTCGCCTCATCACTGAATAAGATGTTATCCAATAAACTTTCATTTTCGATTTGATCCACAATTTCTGCACACCTTGCTGCTCGATTTGGATAATCCTCTTCATTTAGGGCATGCAGTACTTGAATGTGATAAGCCTTTTTCATCAGTGTCGAACGCAAGATTCTATGAACTGTTGTCTTGGATATGTTGAGTCTTCGACCGGCCTCCCTAACCGAAGTTGTTGGTTCATCCTCAAACAATTGTCGTACCTGTTCGGTACTGTTACGTGCTGTCATTGGGCGTCCTCTTCCCACCTCGTCGTGTACGAATCCAGTTCTTTTAAATTTGTTCACAAGTTCACGAATCGCTTTGTCTGTAGGACCGGTTCTGTGGAATCTTGTAAATTTTTCTCTGATTTCATTACATTGCATTCCTTTGATACGGGATGTTACAACAAAGATGCGTTCTTGTGTATTCATTATTAATAGGGTTCTGAAAGAGAATGAAAATAAAACTATGAAAAACTATGAAAAAATTATGAAAATAAAATTATGAAAAAATTTAGAAATTTATAAATTTTTAACACATATTAAACATGATAAACATAAATAAAAGTGTGTTTTTAAAAAATTTGTCCGATTTCATTGAAATAGTTAATTCTGGGACACCCTGTATATTACACCAAATTATAAACATTAAGTCTATTATTTTATACTAATTTTTTGGATAACAATTTCTATGCTTAAGCGTGCCAGGCAAATTTGATCGCGTGCCTAAATGGGCACGCGTGCCATAGGTTCGCCAACACTGTCCTACGAGAAAGTAGGAGTGATTTTCGAAACTGGATTTAATGGGTAAAAAGTGGGTACAAATCGGTGCTACTTGGGGATTTACGATAATACTGCATATATATATATATGGCTTGTCACATCAAAAGCTTTTGATGGAGTCCGGCACAAATTCTTAATTTCCAAATTACCCTCCCTCGGTTCCTATCCTTCGATCTGTAACTTCATCCGATTTCATTTTTGGCCGATCTACAGTATAGCTGCGGTTGTAGATGGCTGCTGTTCTTCTCTTAAAGCTACTGACAGTGGTGTTCCTCAGGGTTCTGTCCTGTCACTCATTCTTTTCCTTTTATTTATCAATAATCTATAAAGTTACACTTCCTGTCCTATCCACTCCTATGCCGATGATTCTACTCTTCACTTCTCCATCCACTTCACAAAGCGTCCCTCTCAACAGTCACTCCATGCTTCGCGTGGGACGGCTATGGTGCACCTGATCGCTGATCTTTCTACGATCTTTGATCGGGCAAAGAAAACTTTGTGGCTTTCAATGCCTCAAAAACTCCGTTCCTTCATCCGTCTACTCGTCACAATCTTCCACACGACTATCCCCTTCCTTTGGTTAGCTTCCGTCCGAATCGCTCATTCTGACGAAGGTCAAGCTTTTCACTCCACCTTAGACCTACAGTTTAACGCGGAATCCGAACCACGCCCCACCAGCAGCCCAGCGTCTTAACCACTAGGCCACCCAGGGTACCCATTTATCTACCAACCACTTTCTTTATTGTGTAGAAGGATGAACAGCTGGGTTTTGCTGCGCGCCGGCTGCCGTCACCGGGTCTCGATCCTGGGGCCGATGGATTCGTAGCCAGCGACGCTAACCACTACACCACCGAAGCGCATCACCGTTACCTTCAACAATCCTTCCTCTTCTAAACATTCTTGGCGTTTCCTTTTCTCGTGGATCGTGACCCTTCCTGCACAGATCAAATATACTCTTTCTGAAACAGCTTCTAAGAGATTAGGTGTGTTGTACAGGCTCCGCAGTTTCTTCACCCCTTCTCAGTTCCTCTCACTGTACAGGGGTCTTGTCCGTCCCTGTATGGAGTACGCTTCTCATGTGTCTGGGTGGTTCAACCCACAAAATTTTACTTAACCTGGTAGAATCAAAGGGGTTTTTTTCACCTGTCTATGACCTCCAATCTTTCAAACGCATATCCAGGCATCTCGAAAACCTGAAAACCTTGGACCCTGATTTTGGCTCTGTTCTTCCTCTTTGGGAGAGGGGGTTTCTGGGCATTCGCCCATGGCCCCTCCTTCGTGCATAAAAAATACTGTATATATAGATATATGTAAGTTATACTGTACATCGTCCCCGCACTGCCGTGCTTGGACAAATCTTTTTTTACCAACTGGTATTTCGAGGACGGCTTTTCTGAATGCTGTAACTTTTTCAGAAGAAACTACACTACACGCACTTTACACCAAAAGATAGAGGACGTCGTCGCGAATAAATTGATGTAAACATCAAACAAATTCGTTCACTACAAAAATGTTTAGAGCAAAGTTTGTGTGGCCAAAATGTTATTCAGCTAAATAAGGCGTTTGTCCGCGTGACGCTGGGCGGAGTTTATTCATCGAGAGTTCTAAGCTCCGCCCAACGGAACTATTTTCCAGTTAGTGTTATTTATTTTAAAATATAATAACTAATTTTGTGCCTCTTGTCAGGCCACGCATGTACAAAATTTTACTCTTCTGTGTAATCGAGGAAAAGCGAGTTAGTCCGCAAATTTACAAACAATACCATAGCCATAAAAATTTTGAGCTTCAGAGAGACCAGATTTGTAAAACTACACTCTAAATGTAAGTGGTTCGTGAGCTTAAAGGAAACGTTAACTTTTCACTGGCTTAAAAACTTGTCCAGAAGGTAGGATGAGAGCTAATTTTGTGCAAAATTTGTGTTTAAAACAAAATGGCGTTGCTTACAAAAACTATGAAGTAGTCTGAAAAATGAATTCTACAAAAGGCAAATCCTTTTTGTGTGCATAATAATAAACCTTAAAAAGAACAGGACAAGAATAACACCAAAAACAACTGGCGTAAATACAACAAAAAATATTTAGGAGCAGCTCTTAGGAAAAAAAATATATATATATATATATATATATACAGGGTATACATAAAGTCAGGATCTATTTTTGTGAAGCACTTGGAAATTATATGGAATTCAATCATAAAATGATAAAGTGGTAACATTTATTAAATAATTAAGAGTAGGATTCGACGTGACGCCCATCAGTATCCCTACACACTGCACAGCTCAAATCGTTCCGCAGCATTTCTAAACACATTCTGGAGCATTTGCGGGGTTATGTTATCTGCAGCAGTTCGTATACGTGTACGTAAGTTTTCAAGACTCGTAATCTTCGTCTGATAGACGTGCGACTCGATAAAGCCCCATGCAAAGAAATCTAAAGGGGTTAAATCTGGTCATCTCGCAAGACAAGCTCTGTTGCTTCCGCGTCCGATCCAGCGATTTGGAAAACGTCCATTTAGATAATCCTGAACAATTTTGGCATAGTGACAAGGAGCACCATCATGTTGATAGACGACGGGGATAGGATTGTTAGTACCGTCGTCTATCAACATGATGGTGCTCCTTGTCACTATGCCAAAATTGTTCAGGATTATCTAAATGGACGTTTTCCAAATCGCTGGATCGGACGCGGAAGCAACAGACCTCGGCCAGCGAGATGACCAGATTTAACCCCTTTAGATTTCTTTGCATGGGGCTTTATCGAGTCGCACGTCTATCAGACGAAGATTACGAGTCTTGAAAACTTACGTACACGTATACGAACTGCTGCAGATAACATAACCCCGCAAATGCTCTAGAATGTGTTTAGAAATGCTGCGGAACGATTTGAGCTGTGCAGGGATACTCATGGGCGTCACGTCGAATCCTACTCTTAATTATTTAATAAATGTTACCACTTTATCATTTTATGATTGAATTCCATATAATTTCCAAGTGCTTCACAAAAATAGATCCTGACTTTATGTACACCCTGTATATATATATATGTATATAATCACAGAACAACACGTGATCTTTTTAATAAGCAAAGAACCACAGGGAACAGGAAAAGGAAACACGAAATCCGAGCGCTTTCTTTCTTGTCCCTGAAGATGTGAATATATCACGAAAGCGCTCGGATTTCGTGTTTCCTTTTCCCTGTGGTTCTTTGCTTTTATATATATATATATATATATATATGGGATATATTTTACACTTGAACACGTCAAATAAATGAATGATGCAAACCCACAAAAGAAAAATTATTCCAAGGTCTTTCGTGTATTCAACAGAGTCCCTGACGAGATGTACTGTTGAATAGACAAAAGGCCTTGGAATAATTTTTCTTTTTCCTTGTGGGTTTGCATTTTATATATATATAACAGAAACAGTATACATATTAAAATATACATACTGAAACCAATGCGAAAGAGCATATGTCTCATGCCCGAGTGGGTAACGTAGCAGCTCGCAAAATTCGAATCTTCAATGACATTGGTTTGAATCTCAACGAGGTAAGGTACATTTATTTCTAATGTATTTAATTTTGAAACTTAAGTTGTTGTTAGTATGTTGTTCCTAATTAACATAAAATTGATATGCATGTAATTACACGAGGTTCATGAAAATAAACTGAAATGGTATTTAATTGACCTTTCCTCTAATAGATGGCGCCACCCACTTCGATTAAATTATTTTCAAGGAATCAGTTCCCCGAAAAGTATTTCATTAAGCATCGAAGTTTGATGAAAATAGTTATCACCCCGAGGACACTTATTCGATGAAAGAATTTCCCACATCGTGATGAAAATTTTAACCTCATTGTACATGTGAAAAACTGCCGCTAAATATATTATATTTTTTTAACCTCAACCTCGAGTTTATAATGTCAAATGTTTGTCTTTTTGTTTTATTCTTGTCCTGTTGTTTTTAAGGTTTACTATTAATTTATTATGCACACCAAAAAGAGTTGCCTTTTCGCACGAGTATATATTTAACTACAACACGGTAACCGTGTTAAAATGTATATATGATATAATCCCTAAACAGTTAAAACAAATATGATCAAAATATGACCAAGCTTTCTTTACAAATTTGTCATCCATGTAACTCTCTCTCTCTCCCTCTTGCGTGATTTCCAATTATATCCACTCGTGGTTAGTTATAAATACTCATCCTCGGAAATTCAACAACCCCAAAAAATAAATTAAAATTAAATTAGAATCAAAGAAAAATCTAAAAGTTGTGAAATTACATTTAGATTTTCCTAAAACGAAATTTTAAAAAGTTTTACTAAAATGTGTGAAATTCGCACGACATTTCGTTAAAAATGCAATTATTAATTGCATTTACGAATTAATTTTCGTAATCCAAAACGTTTATAGCTTCGACAGGTCCGTAATATTTTAATCACGTCCATTGAAAAGTTTGATGGAAATTATTGAAATTTCAATTACTGCATGGTGAGTTTTTTTTTATTAAAATAATGCATATTTACTGCAATAGATTCAATTATTTTTGGATCTCTCTCTCTCTCCTTTCTCTTCTCTCTATCTATCTATCTCCCTCTTTATCTATCTCACTCCCTCTTTATCTATCTATCCATCTCTTTATCTATCTATCTATCTATCTCTTTATCTATCTATCTATCTCTCCTATCTATCTACCTCCCTCTTTATCTATCTATCTATCTATCTATCTATCTATCTCGTTTGATGTTTTCATGATGTTTCAGAATTAAAAAGAATTTCAGTTTTTTCCGTTGAGAATTAATCTTTTTTTTTCTCGGCAGATGGTAGCATAATAGACAATTGTAAAGTTGAGAGATAGATGAACTTTTACCGGAGAACAATATTTTATTGAGAAAACATAGCTCTAACCAATATTGAACTACACTTTTCTTTCAATCTGAACAAAAGAAAGAAATGTGGTCTCACTCGTGATGCATGAACCAAACAAAAATCATTGTTCAAGATAATTTCATCTTTCTTCTTTGGCTTCTTTTCTTTATTATTATTATTATATATATATATATATATATATATATATATATATATATATATATATATATGCGAAGTTAAGCGACATTGGGTCTGGGTAGTAGTTGGATGGGAGACCGTCCTCTGCGCCCAGATTATGTAACGACCCGTGGTTCGGATCCCACGTAAAGCTGTAGGTCCCCTCCGTCATATGACCTTAGATGTTGCGAAGGAGGTTAAACAATCCCAATTAAAAAAATATATATATATATATATGAAAATGAAATGAAAGAAAATGAACATGGAAAGGTTTATCAATGACAGTTCACATACTGAGGATAGAAATATATACAGTTGATTAGAAATAACACAGTAATGTCAAAGTTAAGTGGAGCTACAGACAGACGTTTTTGTACCAAGAATTCCATAGCTAGAGGATAAACGGCAGGACTCATGGATAGCTTGGATGATCGGGTTGGTTGATTTTTTAATTCTTTGCATTAGACTGTATTGAGCACGTCTTGTTACCTCCGGGAAGCTCGGGATATTGCGAATAGCAAACATTTGCGAAGCTGAGCATCTCGGGGGGTAATTTATGTAAGAGTCTAAAAGACCTGTTGTACAGCAAATTTAGGGTTCTGCCAGAACCTTCTTTATAATTCACCCACAGTTGCTGTCCGTATATATTACTGCAGAAAGTACGAAAGAGTGTGTCTTTAGCTTCACTTGTACAGAAACGAAAGTTCCTTATGGTCATATTCGCTTTAGCACACAGGCTTCGAGATTGTTTTCTTATATCCGAGTCATCACTGAAGCAGCTGGTAAGAGTTTGACCCAAATACTTAAACTCTTGTACTTCATCAATTACTTCACCACTCATTTTAAACCTTATATCAGCTGGCTGATTACAGCTTTTAGGATGAAATTGCATAACCTTAGTTTTTGTAACATCAGAAAGAATATCATGTTTCTGCGAATACACTTCGCAGACTTTTAGTATATATATATGTATATATCCCCAAGTAGTACCGATTTCAAGCCACTTCTTTACCCATCAACTCCTATTTTGAAAATCGCTCCTACTTCCTCGTCGGAGATACTTTTTTGAGGTTTGGTTAGAAGTAATATGATTTAGAGTTTTTTAATTAAAATCTAAATACCTGTGAAATTCGAAAAATAATCATTGTATAAAATTAAAAAAAGCTCTCTCTAAACGGCAACGTTAACACAAACGTAAGTATTTAAAAATTTGAAAATATAACAAATATGGCCCGTAGGAGTTACTGGGTATAAAATGAACAAGCATGAAAACTAGCTCAAAAGATGGAGCGAAATGGGCATATATATATATATATATATATATATATATATATATATGCACTAGAATCACAAAATAACACGTGACCTTATTAATAAGCAAACAACCACAAGGAAAAGGAAACACAAAGTCCGAGCGCTTTCGTGATATATTCACATTATCACGAAAGCGCTCGGACTTTGTGTTTCCTTTTCCTTGTGGTTGTTTGCTTATATATATATATATATATATATATATATATATATATATATATATATATATATATATATATTGTTTCACGAAAGTAACACGTGAATAATATTTATGATGAAAATAACCACGAAAGAAAAAGGAAACACAGAATGGTGCTCAAGCGCTTCGTCTAATTACATCCTCAGGAACACTGAAATAAATAAGTTCGAGACCTCAAAAAAAATAGAAAAATAAAAATTGTAGGAGGCGCATATAAATTTATAAGGAAAAGCTACCAGAGTTTTAGCACTTTGCCCCTCTTGTCTAAATCTGTTCTGAACGAATTCAAACCAACAGGATCAAGGGAAAAAAGGCCATGGCTAATGTTGAAATGATTTGTAAGTTGAATAATGGCAGACTCAAGAATATTTCTATTAACAATGTTGCTTGAGTGAAACAAAATTGAAGCATTATTCCAATCAATACAGTGGGATAACTCTGACAAATGGACGAAAAGGGCACTGGACGAGTCTAGGGCATATCATACTTTTCCGAGTCCGAATTTCACTCTGGCTAATATGTATTTTTATGTAAAATTTAATTCTAAGAGGGGTTTCTTTTCTGCAACTTTTCTCAAAAATCGCGTTATCATCTTCAAAATTGCGGTTTTTTGTTCTATGTTCAAATACCGAATATTCAATTGAACACAACCTCATATTTTTAACCCTTTGTCGTAATTTGTTGCCATTTAGACACATTAACTTTGCTTAACTCTTACACTGGTTTAATACATACATACATAAGAAAAAAAATCTACTCCATTTGAATCTTTGTAACCATTTGGACGCAGAAGGCGAAGTTCAACATTTTCTCAATAGATGGCTCTGAGCAATTACGCCAGTTATAATTGTGAAGTAGAAGTGAGTGGACGCCATTTCTTTCGGTAAGGCCGGTCATCTTTCCAAAGACAAGGCTTACTTGGCCATAGATGGCATGAAAGTCTGAAGGGCCAAGGAGGAAGTAATGGCCTCATTAGTTGAAGCTCTCACGCAGAGGTCAGAGGAGGAGAAGATCTCTGGGATATTCTTTGATGGCAAGCAGGATAGGAACACAAAGGTGTTGAAATATGACGAAGTGACAGGGAGATTTCATCCTGGCAAAGTGATCGAGGAGCATTACACTATCACATGGGAGCCTCAAGGAAAGTACCTCTTCCATTTCACTCCCGAGGAACCTGAGGAAGGAGAAAAGCCTGCTCATAAGATCGCTCAGGGCCTGCATGAGTGGCTTCTGGATCACGGAGCTGACAAGAGCCTTGTAATGATTGGAGGAGACTCTACCAACACCAACACGGGGTGGTCTGGAGGCGCCATAGCCCTATTGGAGAAGATGCTGGGTCGCATGTGCCACTGGATGATCTGTCAGCTCCATGTGAACGAGCGTCCCCTGAGGCACTTAATCATCAAGCTGAAGATATCATAGAGCTGCTAGTAGAGATAGTCAAATCTCTCTCCACAGACCAGCACAACTGCTATCTTCTGATCAAAGCATCGCCATCAAGTCTGGAAGTCTCAGTCCACAGTTGGCTGGTCTCAAGTGCGGACCTCTGAACCAATCCAGGTGGGTCACTACTGCACAGGCCATCTTGCTGTTGTGGATGAGGGAGCACGGACTGAAGGGAGAGGTGTTGAGGAGGCTCGAGGTCCTCGTGAAGTTCTGCCTTAACTTCTACTTCAAAATGTACTACGACATCAAAGTGAAGCACCACCTCAAATTTGGTCCTGCACACGTTTTTTCAAGCCTGAGGCTGCTGAGAACCAGACTACCGAGGTCAGGAACATCATCTCTGCTGCAGTGATAAGAGGAGCTTACCACGCACATCCTGAGAACATCCTGGCTTCATTCCTGTGCAGTGAGGATGAGCATCAGAGAGCTTTTGCTGTGAGCCAAATAGAGAAGATCCGAGAAGGAAGAGACTTTGGTGATACGACAGTGAGGCCCCATAAAAATCCCAAAGTCAATCTGCAAGCCAATTCATCTGAGGATCTCATCAACTGGGAATCAGAGAATATTTACGAGCCTATTTCACCTGCAAGATGACCTTGACTGAGCTCGAGGATCTCAAGAAAACTCCACTCAAAGTGGACGCTTTCTCTGTTCATACTCAGTCCTGCGAGAGAGCTGTACAAGAAGTCTCAACTGCTTCCCAAGCTGTGTACGGTCACGAGAGGAGAGATGGTTGGGTGAGAGCCAGGATAGACCATCGAGAAATGCTCCCAGTATTCAGATCAAAGCAGGACATACTTAAGAGCTTTTCAGGTTCGAGTGGCTGATGAAGAGGCTGAAGCCATCGTTAATGCTCATAAAAGCTGAGTCCTCATAAGATCATAATATAAGATCTTATGAGGCCACGCTTTTCAGGGATCCAAGAAGAACAGGCGTGTAAACCTACACGTGGAGGTGGCAAGTCTCCCACTACTCGATCAGAGTTGAGCTGGTGAGCCGCGCCTATTCTTTGAAGAAAAACTTAAAATTCTTAAGTTTTACGTGAAATCTAAACATTTTTTCAGCACCCAGAGGTGTTAAACACGCAAGAAAGCAAGGATGAGGTCAGAAAAGCAGCTTTTAGACTAAATCATATGCAGAACAGCTGCGCGCTTTGGTTTGGGTGCCCTGAGGCTGCGTTAGGCAGCCTTCAAATCAGAAAATCGCGATTTTGACCATGAAAATGAGATTTTTCGGAAAAGTTGCAAATAATAAACCCATCTTAGAATTAACTTTTACATAGGAATACATATTAGCCACTTTGTTTTTCCAAAATTTCAACCCTGAATCCAGAGTATGATATGCCCTACTGACGACTGTCCCTTTCTAACGGAATATTGATGCTGTTTTGCACGCGTGTGCAAATATAGATAAGGCCTTCTATATATATTAAGAAGAAAACTTTCCTAAACGTTTTCGCAATAGCCTCTTACAATTAAGAAAAGATGGCGAGTTCCATATTACTGAAGCAGACAAGGCTAACACCATAGTTATTATGGACAAAGCGGAATACATTAGAAAGATGAACGAGCTTCTCCAAGACCCCGCCACATACAGAAAGCTCAGGAATAACCCGCAGGATGACGTTGTCAAACCATTCAATAGTGGTTTGAAACGCATTCTCAAAAATCATAAGGACTTAATTCCGCTTTTCACGTCCACTTTCGCCTTCTCTTCCCTACCTTTACGGTCTTATTAAAACCCACAAACCTGGCAACCCTATGCGCCCTATTATTAGCTCTGTGGGTTCTATTACCTATAAACTCTCCAAATGGCTTGTCAAAGTCTTGTCCCCCATTCTCAGAACTATCTCTGATTCGCATGCAAAAAATTCCACGGACCTTACTGAAAAATTGAATAATATACGCACTGAAAACAACGATAGACTGATCAGTTTCGACGTTTGTTCATTGTTTACAAAAGTGCCGATTGATACGTTTGAATTTCTCTCCCGAGAATTACATAAGTATGACCTGCATCTACCTGTACAGATCGTTTTGGAACTCATTAAACTTTGCATCAAAGACTGTAAATTCATTTTCAATAACGAATATTATGAACAGGTTTATGGGATGGCCATGGGTAATCCCTTCTCGCCCCTCCTCTCCAATATTTGTATGGAGTTTTTCGAAACCACTTATATTCCGAAAATCCTGGGGGATGGCATCCCATGGTTGCGGTACGTCGACGATATTTTGTGTATCTGGCCCATGAAGCGTGACCTGGATGACTTCCTCCTTCAGTTAAGTAATGAAGTCCCCTCCATTAGGTTTACTTTAGAAGTGCAATAAAACAACTCAATCCCGTTTTTGGACGTGCGTGGACAGAGGGAAAGCCCAGGTTTTGGGTTTAGTATTTATTGGAAAAAACCAAACAATCTGTCCGACGTACACTTTTACTCCAGACATGACACCCCCATCAAGAAAGGCAGATTTTCTTCAATGTTTCTCCGCGTTCTTAGGATCGCCAGTCCAGAATACATTGATACCGAATTAGAGAAATCAACAGTATTCGAAGTGATTTGTGTTACCCACCTGCTTTTTTGGAACCTTGTCTTAACAAGCAAAACAAACTTTCTATCGTGTGAATAATAACCCTCGCACTTTGTCGAAGAATATTTTAGTACTTCTATTTTTCCCAGGCTTTTTAGGCATTGCTAATGTACTTAAACTTTTGAATATTAATGTAGTATTTTCATATGACAATACTGTGAAAAATATAGTAAAAATAGTCCTACCAATAATTCATGTATTATCTATAAAATTGGTTGTAAACAATGTAATTCCTTCTACATTGGACAGACGGGAAAGGATTTGTAAACGCGTGTAAAACAGCATCAATATTCCGTTTGAAGGGGGCAGTCGTTCAGTGCCCTTTTCGTCCATTTGTCAGAGTTATCCCACTGTATTGATTGGAATAATGCTTCAATTTTGTTTCACTCAAGCAACATTGTTAATAGAAATATTCTTGAGTCTGCCATCGTTCAACTTACAAATAATTTCAACATTAGCCAGTGCCTTTTTTCGCTTGATTCTGTTGTTTTGAATTCGTTCGTTGAATTTGTATGCTCCTCCTACAATTTTTCTTTTTTTTCTTTTTTTTTGTGACATATATATCTCGAACTTGTTATTTATTTCAGTGTTCCTGAGGATGTCATTAGACGAAAGCGCTTGAGCACCATTCTGCGTTTCCTTTTTCCTTCGTGGTTATTTTCATCATATATATATATATATATATATTAGGGTGGCCCTTATTCATGGGGTGAAAACCGAAAAATAGTCATTTCTTTTGGGGTACCCTTTACATTTACGAGAACCGACTAAAAACCAAAGTACAGAAAATTTTAAAGGAATCAAAGCACGTTAAGGGGTCGCTACCAGCCCTTAAAGTTTCTCCTGTGATGTGTGTTTTACAGTGTATCATACGCACAGCGAGCTCCCAAAACACAAAAATATGTAATGCAAAATCTCTGAAACAGTCAATGAAAAGGGAGGAAAAATGTACAAATTTACTATACAACCTTTGGAAAATAAAATGCTCGAAGCTACTAGTATGCTCCCAGATTACAGAATCAAAGAACACTCGCTCCTACAGCTTTCATGATGCTGCACTCTTTTTTGCATCAGGAAATTTTCCCCTGTGCTTCTTGACCACCAAAAGAAGGTACTGTTTTTGGTCTTCGTCTGTGGTGTGAAGCCGGTTGAATTCTTCCATGAGGGCCACACCACATTCCGAGAGTCATTGGCGACCCGGAGCTGTTTGCATGTTTCTTTCCCCTTCAAGAACTCTTCGTCTTGTTCGTATTGGCTAGGATCCTTGGAGAAGGAGGAGTCCGATTTGAGGGGCATGGTTTCGAAAAACTGGAGGTTGTTGTTCGTGACAAAGTTCTCCAGTGCTTTGGCCTTTATCCCAAGTCGTTCTCCTCGATTGTTGCTCTGTTCTGCCGATCCTCATTCCCCTGGTTGTCGAGAGCTTGATCCATACGGCGCTTGGTCTCCACAGACACATCGTCGTCGAAGAAGGCAAGAGCGACGACCTTCTCAGATAAATAACAAAGGTGTGGATGAACTTCAGAGTGGCGTTTGCCACCTGTGGATCCGAGGTCTTGTAGGTTTGAAGAACCTGGAAGAGCTACAGGCCGTTCTTGGAGAGGACACTGGGAGGAGGGGGGCTCGGTACCATGCTTACATGTAAATGGTAGACACGAATATGCAAATTCTTCGCATCGCGCCCTTCTCTCTGACCGTGAGATTAAATTGGCCTTGGAACACGAAGACCTTGAGGGCGTAGGTTGCTTTCGCCATCCACCTGGCGCGATGTATCGCTTCTGGAGCCATAAACCGAACTCCTCGAAGTGGCATCCCTCCGAGATAAATCGTCACGAATTCCAAGAGTTCTCGAAACAGTAATTATCTCTGGGTTGCTGGGTCCAGAGCATTTCTTCAACAAACGCCAGAATTTCGTCACGGATATCCGAGACAGCGGAAGCTGAAGTATTATCATCCACCGCATTTTGAAACTTTTCTTTGTCAGGAATCCCCACTTATCTCAAAATCGTTTGAAGAGAAAGATGTCTGGCCCAGCTGATGTCACCATGCAAGCTGAGAAAACTACCTCGAGCACCACCTCGAAGATGCGATGTCTGCAAGCTTTTCTCCAATTTCTTTTCAAGGACGACACATGCTCCATTCGTTTTCTCAGTATTCGAAGTTGTGATATCGAAGCACATTGCTTGTATCATGTCTTTAATCTTCCAGGATCGCCACGCCAGTATCACGTCCCAGATTGGGAAATCGCAGAAGTTGCTCCTCTCCTCTTCCAGACACAAAAATCGGGAGTCGATTCAGTCTCATTCTCAGTCATTTTTGGAAGCAGCTTTCCATCCCAGTGGACGGTCAAGGGATGGGTCGGATCGAATGACTCCTTGATTGTCCATGCACTTTCCTCCCGGAGTTTCGGTCGCTGCCTCTGAATCGACGAACGGTTCAAACTCAAGCCTGACATGTCATGACCCAAACTACCCGCGGCTGAAGTCAAGAGGAAAATGCCTCTTCGGTCACTCACTTTGGTGGGGTCCAGTGTTTCTACCAATCCAGGACTGAGAAAGGTTGTTCGAGCTAGCTCCGGGTACACAGATGACCTAGATGTGGAGGGACCAGGAACAGCGGAGTCTTTGTCATCGGCATCAGTCCCATCAGTACTAGATGAACTGATCAGGGTCAATGTCGCTTCTCCGTCTTCTTTCTGACGCTGTTTCTCTTTGACGCGTCGGTGCTGCACTTGTTCCTCTCGCTTGCTCTTCCGCTCCTCCTTTCTGGCCAAAGTGGTGTCTACCGCTCCCATTTTCCTTTGGCGTCTCTTCTTTCTTTACGCCCAGAGGAACACATTGTCCTCTTCGATTATCATTTCTCCAGTGCCTCGGCGTGGGCGACATCAGAGAGATAATCCAGGTTCTCTTTGAAGCTCTCCATCCTGATTTTCAGGGTGTCCAACCGTTTCGCCTTGTTTTCTTTGTTTTTCTCGAGCATTTTTCACTCAAAGAATTTCTTGACTTGTCACTTATGTGCTTCTTGAACCGGGCAGGAATATTAGCTCTGTCCCACACTTCCAGAACTCCACTTATCCCTTTTTGGGATATATTTAAAGTCCTAAAATTTGTACCACATTCTAAGTTTTCATTACATATATATTTTTCGGAGTGGTATTTCAAGGTATCATTTCATTCGAAAAGAAAAGAAAAAATAAAAGGGTATCATTCCAAAAATCCCAGCCGCCATGCAAGAACTAGCTAAACTATTTATTATTTTTTACATTTTGTAGACATGTTTTGAAGACAAGATGTGACAGTACTTGGACCACTTTTTAAATTGTACAGACATGTTTTTATTTTACTTTTTTCACGTCATGTACGATATCTCGAAATGTTTTGTTCATATCACCATCATTGAACGTGCTCCTTTACCTTCCTGACACCATTTCAAAACTTCTGGACATTTCAGTGTGACAGCATTTTGTCAACAAATGTCCTTTCATCCTATGGGTTATGTTAAATTCAAATACAGTGGCGCTCATAAGTATTCGTACAAAGAAATGTTTCAGTTATATTCGACCTCATCTTTTGTATCATACATAGAATAGTTCTAAAAAGTTGACCGTTCGTTTGGAAGATTTTAACAAATAAAAAAATTAGTTTAACCTCAACATACAATGTAAAACGTCAAAGAATTTGAGGAAAATACAGAAAAGTTAAAATGCAAAAGTTTTTGCACATTTACTTACAAAATTATTTAATATTTTGCGTGTCCACCTTTTGCTTGAATGATTTCAATGATTCGTTTTGATTATTTTTCTACAGGGTTTCGACGTCTCTCAGTAGAAATTTTAAATTCAAATTCATTCAGAGAAATGGGTGATTAGCATGATGTATGTTGGCAAGTGATCTGTGATATTTAATATAATTATACCCGAGACGCAGTCAAGAGGGGACCGCGCCCAGATCTGATCTAGCAGTCGAATTTGTAATGCCATTGTGAAATCTAGTTGGCTTTGTAATAGCTAATTTAAAACCACTTGCAGCTCATTCTCCTCAGGAAAATTGTTGCAGTTCATTCAGATTCGAATGGTTTCTCAAACGGACACCTTTTTTCAATTCAAACTATAAATTCTCGATTAACTTGAAATCTGGGATTTGACTGGGCCACTCGAAAAGCTTTAAATTCTTTTGTTAAAGCCACTTCATGGTTCTCTTGCTTTTATGTTTTGGCTCATTATCTTGTTGCAGTACCCAGTTGCGACACATTCGCAATTCCTGAACTAAAGACAATACATTCTCTTCTAAAACGTCCTGATATTTCTTCGAATTTAAGATTCCATTGATGACAAGCAGCTTCCCTGGACAAGCAGCACTAAAGCATCCCTCCAATAACCAAACTACCAATACCATGTTTAACAGTAAGAAGGATGCGTTTTTCCTCGAATGCAGTATTTGATTTTCACCAAAAATACCGTTGTTCGTTGCTTCCGACTAATTAAATTTTGGTCTCGAATGTCCAGGGAACTTTCTTCCAGAATGCAAATCCATCATTTTGATGATCCTTGATGTGCTTCAAACGAGCTTCTTTGTGCGCTTTACGTAGCAGAGGTTTTCTTCGTGCGACTCTTCCATGCAGGCCATTGTTTCTCAATGTACGGCATACAGTCGAGGGATGGACATCGATCTTAGTCTTAATGTTTGGCAAATATCACCCGCAGTCATTCGTGGATTCGCAGCAGCCATTCTTTCAATCCGTCTAGTTGGACTTTCTGGAATCTTGCAAGGTCGTCCACACCTTGGTACAGTTTTGATTGTTCCAAAGCCTTTCCATTTCTTTATGAGTGCAGCAACCATAACTCTTTCCAGACTCGTGTGCAGCAATAACATCTCTTAAGATCTGTAGATCGCTCTTTACCACAACGACCCAATACATACTAATGGCTTGTAGAGTCATCCGTCTTCCATGAAAATTCACAGAAAAAATTCTAGAATTCAGAATTGCCAACATTCTCTGATCAATAAACAATAGACTGCTAAAAAAACCCTGATAAAAATGTAAATTCTTCAAGCCAATGGTGGACACAAATTAGTAAATAATTTTGTAAATAAATGTACGAAAACTTCTGAATTTTAACTTTTTTATTTTTCTCAAATTCTTTGATGTTTTATATTATATGTTGGCCTGAAACTAATTTTCTAATTTGTAAAAATTTTTCCAAACGAACGGTAAACTTGTCATAACTATCCTTTGCTTGGTGCAAAAGATAAGGACGAATACAACTAAAATATTTCTCTGTACGAATACTTATGAGCGCCACTGTTGGTTAAGTTAAATTGAGTCGTTATGTTAGACTAAGAAAACAGATTTGTCAAGAAAATATGCGGTTAACATTCTAGGTTAGATTCGATTAAACTAAGTTAAGTTAATATACATGTGGATAAAATTTCATCAACATTTTGGGTCAGATTACAGTTTAGGGTTGGGTGGTTAGTTCAAGGTAGGTAAGGTTAGGCGAGTTAATTATAAGTTAACAGAGGTGTTAAAAAAATCTCTCGTCAACCTCTCCCCGTTAACATTCCCTGTACAGAATCATCAAACTTTGAAAGAAGTTTGAAACGTCAGAAAAATTCACGAGTGTTTGACCAAAACGAAAAATAAGTCCAAGTAATTCTGTTTGTGGAACGGCTCAATAGCTCAGGGGTTACGGTGGTGGACTTTGAGCGGTGAGGCTCTAGTTTGCTCCCGCATGCTGGCTTCTCGGTTGGATTAAGCTGTTCGTTTACCCTGTTAATGCTCGGACTAAAGGCGACCTTTGGGGCAAACCCACCCCGGCCGTGGGAAAATTTTGTGCAAGGGTGAAAAAACCCATCAGCTATTGAAACTGATATACTTATTTATATGACACCCAATTTTAACAGTTCCAGTGCATATATATATATATATATATATATATATATATATATATATATATATATATATATATGAAAATTATTTCACTCAAGTAACACTTGAAAAATTTTATGATGAATAAAACCACGAAGGAAAGGAAACGCAAAAAGGTGCTCAAGCGCTTTCGTCTAATGACATCCTCAGGAACACTGAAGTACATAAAAGGTTACGGCCTATATATAGGTTACAGAAAGAAAAAAATAAATAAATAAATAAATAACATACACACAAACATATATATATATATATATACTAGTGATGGATCGAATAACCGCAACCGCAACCGCAACCGCACTACAACCGCACAAAAATTCACAACCGCAACCGTAACCGCAACCGCCGTTCCATAAGTGCGGTTGCGGTTGTGAAAGCTTAGTTAATTTTAATTTTAGGTTAATTAGAAATATTTCTTTTTTAAAAAGAAAATGATGGGTCTCCTTATGCGTGCTTAAACGTGACGTCATACGGCTGCCGTAGTAAAATTGGTTTAAACTGCGCTCTAAGTTATTACTCTGTGAGCTCCATGAAGTAACATTTATTTTTATTTAATTTTCTTCAAACTAAAATCGCCTTTAGTACAATAGTCAATAAAGCTTATTCCTGCTCGACGGACCTCTCGGGTTCGTGTAACTTGGTCAATGGCCTTGGTTGGCCAAAGGGGTGGTTTCTCGAACATGACTCCCCCCAAAAGGGGGTAAAGAAGTGGTCTGTGTTAAAACGGACCTGCGCAGTCTCAACTCGCTGCTAGTTGACAACATCAGTCCTCGTTCTGCTTTGATTGTTATCGGTGTAATGTTATGAGCTCTTCATATCTACAAAATTCACACTGCCTGTCATTAAGTTTGACATCAGTTTTTCAATTGAATAATAATCCATAACTTTCCAATGGGTGGAGGCTGGGGAAAGTGGTAGGTGGGATGAACAGTGCGATGGGTCCTCGTCCCTCATCCTGGTAACACACTTAGTGCAAAATATGGTTTTAATTAATTTGACCTATTCTTTCATAATAGCTATATAAGTTTAGAATATACTTCATTTAAATAGTATTTAAGTGGTAAATACCTTATGTTGAACACAAGTTTTGCAACACACAAATAGCGGTAGCGGTGTATTGCAAAAATTGTGTTCAATGTAAGGTATTTACTAAATAAATACTATTTAGTATATATTATGTACCAAGTGTGGCTAAATCGCACTATAGTGGCTAAATCCAGTTAATAATTATGCATTTTTCCTAGTATATGATAACCGCAACCGCAACCGCGGTTGGAAAAAATTCGACAACCGCAAACACAACCGCAACCGCGGTTGTGAAAAACCGACCACTCGATCCATCACTAATATATACACATACATATATCTACACACACACACACATATATATATATATATATATATATATATATATATATATATATATATGCAATAAACAGAGAAGTAAAAATAAAAATTAAAAATTAAAGGATTAACAAAGAGGCATACAGATTTGTAAGGAAAAATATCGATTTTTAGCACAAGATCAAATGAATTATAAAAATACAAATTTATACTGGAAATCTGCCCGGGTTTTAACACTTTGCCTTTTAGAGTCAAGTTTCGATATATATAAAAATAAAATGAAGATTAAAAGTTAATAAAGTAGCATACAAGTTTACCAAAGATTTAGCGTCCCACCCTTTTTATCTAAATCTGTTTTGAAGGAATTCAAAACAACAGGATCGAGTTGAAAAAGACCTTTGCTTATGTTGAAGTTATTTGAAAGTTGGATAATGGCAGACTCAAGAATATTTCTATTAACAATGTTGCTAGAGTGAAATAAAACTGAAGCATTATTCCAATCAATACAGTGGGATAACTCTGACAAATGAACAAAAAGAGCACTGGACAACTGTCCTGTTCTAACGAAATATTGATGCTGTTTTATACGTGTGTGCAAATCCTTTCCCGTCTGGCCTATGTAAAAGGAATCACATTGTTTACACCCAATTTTATAGATAATGCCTGAATTATTGGTAGGGCTATTTTTTACTATGATATTTTTCACAATATTGTTATATGAAAATACTACATTAATATCCAAAAGTTTAAGTACATTAGCAATGCCTAAAAAGCCCGGGAAAAATGGAAGTACTAAAATATTTTTTGACAAAGTACGAGTGTTATTATTGACACGATAGAAAGTTCGTTTTGCCTTGTTGAGACAAGATTCCATAAACGCAGATGGATAACACAGATCACTTCCAATACCGTTGATTTTTTCCAATTCGGCATCGATGTATTCCAGACTGGCGATCCTAAGGGCGCGGAGAAACATTGATGAAAAAATGGCCTTCTTAGTGGGGGTGTCATGTCCCGAGTAAAAATGTACGTAGGACAAATTGTTTGTTGTTTTCCGATAGATACTAAACTTAAAACCTGGGCTTTCCCTATGTACACGCACATCCAAAAATGGGATTGAATTGTCTTGTTCCACTTCTAAAGTAAACTTAATGGAGGGGACTTGATCATTTAACTGAAGGAGGAAGTTATCCAGGTCACGATTCATGGGCCAGATACACAAAATATCGTCGACGTACCGCAACCAAGGGATGCCAACCCCCAGGATTCTCGGAATGTAAGTAATTTCGAAAAACTCCATATAAATATTGGAGAGGAGGGGCGATAAGGGGTTGCCCATGGCCATCCCAAACACTTGTTGATAATACTCGTTATTGAAAGTGAATTTACAGTCTTTGATGCAAAGCTTAATAAGTTCCAAAACAATGTGTGAAGGTAGTGGCAGGTCATACTTATGTAATTCTTGGGAGAGAAAGTCAAGCATATCATCAATCGGCACTTTTGTAAACAATGAACAAACGTCAAAACTGATCAATCTATCGTTAGTTTCAGTACGTGCATTATTCAATTTTTCAGTAAGATCCATGGAATTTTTTACATGTGAATCAGAGATAGTTCCGAGAATGGGGGACAAGACTTTGACAAGCCATTTGGAGAGTTTATAAGTAATAGAGCCCACCGAGCTAATAATAGGGCGCATAGGGTTGCCAGGTTTGTGGGTTTTAATAAGACCGTAAAGGTAGGGCAGAGAAGGTGAAGTGGACATGAAAAGCGGAATTAAGTCCTTATGATCTTTGAGAATGCGTTTCAAGCCACTATTAAATGATTTGATGACGTCATCCTGCGGGTTCTTCCTAAGTTTGCTGTATGTGGCGGGGTCCTGGAGAAGCTCGTTCATCTTTCCGATGTAGTCCACTTTGTCCATAATAACTATGGTGTTAGCCTTGTCTGCTTTAGTAATATGGAGCTCCCCATCTTTTTTTAATTGTGAGAGGCCATCGCGAAAACGTTTAGGAAAGTTATCTTCGTAATTACCATTCGCCGCACTATAAACGAGGCCTTTAACTATGTTAAACAAATACTGAGGGAGATTACACTGTTTTTCAAAACACGCGAGACTGTAACAAATTTGTAAAGCCGAAGGTTTTTTAACAATAAAAAAGGACATACCATATCCAAGGGCACTTTTTGCATCGTCACTAATGTTTTTCGAAGAAAGGTTCAAAACACACTTTGAGCTTGCTTTTTTACTCCACTGACTATTTCGAATGAGACTTTTAATTTTCCGATCCAAAATGTTACGAAGTGAAGTAGTTCTCCGACGCAACTCGTTGTAAATTTCATCAAACAAAGGTTGGATCCACGGTTGGGGAATAACGGTTACAAAATTATGTTTGGCGATGTTTAAATTTTTGAAGGCGGACCACTCATTTTGTCTGGTGACTTCAATATGTTTCTTTAAAATTAATCTGCTGAAGTTGTTGAACGGATGGTCGTCAATTTGTCTGAGGCGAATCGGAAGCAGGGATTTGGGAAGAACTTGCTCCTCTAGACAATTAGTAAGAAACTTTCGTCGGATACGAATTGCATGCCCCTTCATTAATGTAGAAGAAAACACGGACACAAACGGAGACAAGAGAGGGAACAGCAAGCCGAAGGAACGCGTGGTGTTCATTATATGAAAATTATTTCACGAAAGTAACACGTGAAAAATATTTATGATGAATAAAACCACGAAGGAAAGGAAACACAAAAAGGTGCTCAAGCGCTTTCGTCTAATGACATCCTCAGGAACACTGAAGTACATAAAAGGTTACGGCCTATATATAGGTTACAGAAAGAAAGAAAAAAAAAATAAATAAATAACATACACACAAACATAATATATATATATATTATATATATACATACATATCTATATATATATTTATATATATTATATATATATATATATATATATATATATATATATATATATATGCAATAAACAGAGAAGTAAAAATAAAAATTAAAAGATTAACAAAGAGGCATACAGATTTGTAAGGAAAAATATCGATTTTTAGCACAAGATCAAATGAATTATAAAAATTTGAACCTTTCTTCGAAAAACATTAGTGACGATGCAAAAAGTGCCCTTGGATATGGTATGTCCTTTTTTATTGTTAAAAAACCTTCGGCTTTACAAATTTGTTACAGTCTCGCGTGTTTTGAAAAACAGTGTAATCTCCCTCAGTATTTGTTTAACATAGTTAAAGGCCTCGTTTATAGTGCGGCGAATGGTAATTACGAAGATAACTTTCCTAAACGTTTTCGCGATGGCCTCTCACAATTAAAAAAAGATGGGGAGCTCCATATTACTAAAGCAGACAAGGCTAACACCATAGTTATTATGGACAAAGTGGACTACATCGGAAAGATGAACGAGCTTCTCCAGGACCCCGCCACATACGAGGGCCTTCAAAAAGTTCCCGGAAAAATTTAATAAAAAGGTAATAAAACAAAAAAAAATGAAAAAGTGCAGGTTTTATTTTTCTACATAATGACCATCACTATCATAACACTTTTGTAGTCTATGCCTCCAGTCTTCTAAACCCTGTCCGTAGAATTGAGCATCTTTTGAATGGAACCAGGTCGTTGTTGCCTTTTTGACCTCTTCTATTGACGAAAAACGGGTCCCCTTCAGGTGTTTCTTTAAATTTGGAAACAGAAAAAAGTCTGAAGGAGCTAAATCTGTGCTGTAAGGAGGGTGGGAGCAATTCCCATCTTAAATCCCTCAGTTTGTCCCTTACCTTTCGGGACGAATGAGCCGGTGCGTTATCGTGGTGGAACAAAACTCTGTCATAAAGTTTTCCTCGCCGTTTTTTCTTAATTGCTTGATGTAACTTTTCTAGAACTTGTTCATAGTAGATTGCATTTATAGTTCTTTGTCCTTCTAGGTAATCAATTAACAAAATACCTTCCGAATCCCAAAAATTGTTGCCATAATCTTTGCAGCGGATCTTTCAGATTTTCCTTTGATGGGGCCGCTTGATCCCCTCGGCAGCCATTGTTTGGATTGCTGTTTGTCTTCGGATCATACAGGTACAACCAAGTTTCGTCTACAGTCACAATTCTTTGCAAAAAATCTTCGGGATTAGCGTCCCACTTGTTTAAAGTTTGAAGTGCGAGATTCACCCTTGTTGCAAGCTGATCCTCGCGCAACAGTTTTGGCACCCATCGGGCAGAAAGCTTACTCAAGTCCAGGTGGTCTTTAAAATTGAATGAGTTGATCCCACCGATAAGCCTAGATTGTCAGCTATAAACTCGACACAATATCGTCGATCTTCTTCGACTAGTGCTCTCACACGATCGATGTTTTCATTGTTGATGGAGGTTGAAGGTCTTCCACTTCGAGTGCCGTCTTCGATACTCTCTAGGCCATTTGAAAAACGATTAATCCATTCATAAAGGTGGTCTTCTTGGGAGCAGTGTCTCCATAAACTTTCCTCACACTTTCAATAATATCACTTTTCTTCCAACCAAGTTTTACTAAAAATTTGATATTGCTTCTGACTTCGGATTTCTAAGATTCCATGTTGCTTCTGAGGGGTTAAACTTTCAAGTGACATAATCTTCCAAATTCTGCATTTTCGGCAATCAAATTTTAACATGTTATTACAAAACCGTACAGGAATGAACATGTCGACTTATGATTTATCACGTAATTTCTAACGTGAATGGGAAATATTTTCCGGGAACTTTTTGAAGGCCCTACGTACAGCAAACTTAGGAAGAACCCGCAGGATGACGTCGTCAAATCATTTAATAGTGGCTTGAAACGCATTCTGAAAGATCATAAGGACTTAATTCCGCTTTTCATGTCCACTTCACCTTCTCTGCCCTACCTTTACGGTCTTATTAAAACCCACAAACCTGGCAACCCTATGCGCCCTATTATTAGCTCGGTGGGCTCTATTACTTATAAACTCTCCAAATGGCTTGTCAAAGTCTTGTCCCCCATTCTCGGAACTATCTCTGATTCACATGTAAAAAATTCCATGGATCTTACTGAAAAATTGAATAATGCACGTACTGAAACTAACGATAGATTGATCAGTTTTGACGTTTGTTCATTGTTTACAAAAGTGCCGATTGATGATATGCTTGACTTTCTCTCCCAAGAATTACATAAGTATGACCTGCCCTACTTCACACATGTTTGGAACTTATAAGCTTTGCATCAAAGACTGTAAATTTACTTTCAATAACGAGTATTATCAACAAGTGTTTGGGATGGCCATGGGCAACCCCTTATCGCCCCTCCTCTCCAAATTTATATGGAGTTTTTCGAAATTACTTACATTCCGAGAATCCTGGGGGTTGGCATCCCTTGGTTGCGGTACGTCGACGATATTTTGTGCATCTGGCCCATGAATCGTGACCTGGATAACTTCCTCCTTCAGTTAAATGATCAAGTCCCTCCATTAAGTTTACTTTAGAAGTGGAACAAGACAATTCAATCCCATTTTTGGATGTGCGTGTACATAGGAAAGCCCAGGTTTTAAGTTTAGTATCTATCGGAAAACAACAAACAATTTGTCCTACGTACACTTTTACTCGGGACATGACACCCCTACTAAGAAGGCCATTTTTCATCAATGTTTCTCCGCGCCCTTAGGATCGCCAGTCTGGAATACATCGATGCCGAATTGGAAAAAATCAACGGTATTGGAAGTGATCTGTGTTATCCATCTGCGTTTATGGAATCTTGTCTCAACAAGGCAAAACGAACTTTCTATCGTGTCAATAATAACACTCGTACTTTGTCAAAAAATATTTTAGTACTTCCATTTTCCCGGGCTTTTTAGGCATTGCTAATGTACTTAAACTTTTGGATATTAATGTAGTATTTTCATATAACAATATTGTGAAAAATATCATAGTAAAAAATAGCCCTACCAATAATTCAGGCATTATCTATAAAATTGGGTGTAAACAATGTGATTCCTTTTACATAGGTCAGACGGGAAAGGATTTGCACACACGTATAAAACAGCATCAATATTCCGTTAGAACAGGACAGTTGTCCAGTGCTCTTTTTGTCCATTTGTCAGAGTTATCCCACTGTATTGATTGGAATAATGCTTCAGTTTTATTTCACTCTAGCAACATTGTTAATAGAAATATTCTTGAGTCTGCCATTATCCAACTTTCAAATAACTTCAACATAAGCAAAGGTCTTTTTCAACTCGATCCTGTTGTTTTGAATTCCTTCAAAACAGATTTAGATAAAAAGGTAGGACGCTAAATCTTTGGTAAACTTGTATGCTACTTTATTAACTTTTAATCTTCATTTTATTTTATATATATCGAAACTTGACTATAAAAGGCAAAGTGTTAAAACCCGGGCAGATTTCCAGTATAAATTTGTATTTTTATAATTCATTTGATCTTGTGCTAAAAATCGATATTTTTCCTTACAAATCTGTATGCCTCTTTGTTAATCCTTTAATTTTTAATTTAAATTTTTACTTCTCTGTTTATTGCATATATATATATATATATATATATATATATATATTATATTATATATATATATATATATATATATATATATATATGTGTGTGTGTAGATATGTATGTATATATATATATATATATATATATATATATATATATATATGTTTGTGTGTATGTATGTTATTTATTTATTTATTTATTTTTTGTTTTTTCTTTCTGTAACCTATATATAGGCCGTAACCTTTTATGTACTTCAGTGTTCCTGAGGATGTCATTAGACGAAAGCGCTCGAGCACCTTTTTGTGTTTCCTTTCCTTCGTGGTTTTATTCATCATATATATATATATATATATATTAAAAATGAACAATGAATATTCGATATTCATTTTTAACATGAGAAACCAAAATCGCCTGATGCGATTTTTGGATAAAAATTTTATTTGTTGCTTTCTATTTTTGTTTGTGTCACAACCATACGATCTACCATTTATATAGTTTCGTCGTATCCATATTTCCATTTTTCATTTGTTCTAGAAATTATTATAATTAATTAGGATTATCTTGCATCTAACCCGTAGTTGTACTTAGTCCTTAATACCCACTCTGTCTTTAATTCGTTCTTTTGAATCCTCCCGTTAATGACCTACACTGTACGTATGACATAATTTGAATAACTATGACGTCATAAAGTAGCTTAATCCCTTCACACTTTCCCGTCATTAATTTCCCTTCATCATATCTCTAGTATACAATGTATGGTAAATTCTTTAATAATACTAAAAAAAAACATTTACACTCTATACGGCATTATTTATTTGTGGTGTTGTGTAGTATAAATATTATCATTCAACCATATTCGCCCATACGTCCATATCTTATCTTGACCATTATCCTATATCAATTTTATTAAATATTCATTTTACTCGTGTCAGTCTATGAAATGCAAAACTTTATGCATTCGTACCTGTTCGTTCGAAAACGCGCAAATACGTTCTCGTGTATTATTTTTTTTATTTTTATTTTTTATTATTTCGCCTCCCGCAATGAACTCGAAAACGCTTAGGCAAGCGGTCAAATTCCGCTATCCACAGCAAAATTAAGCATCTGAATTCGAAAATCCTCTCTCTTGCTTCTGCTACAAATTTATAACATAAGGTGTTACGTTGTATGTTATGTTATGTTATATATCGTATGTGCCCATGTACTTTGTATTATATTTCTAACATCTTAATTGTCTATTAATATGAAACACTGTAAAAACAAAACAAAGTTACATTAACTGTTTAATTGTAATTAACTGTAATACTTTAATTTAATATAATGTAATGTACTTTAATGAAACTGTAATTAAACGTAATAATTTAATATATAATGTAATAATGTACTTTAAATGGGATTGTAATTAACGATACTAAGTGAAATGTGAATTAATCCATAATTGTAATCATAATTGTAATAAACCAAAATTAAAATGTACTCAGTAATGTACTTAAATTGTACTTATGTACTACTACGAAATTATATCGCCTTCAGAAATGTATACTCGGTGAAAATACGATTAGTTTTTATTTAATTTTTTAAAAATTTTTATTTGGAATCTTTCAAACATCTGATCATGTGTTTAAAAAGGGGGGAACTTAACCTTCAACTGCACTCCCCCAACACTTAGACTTATATATAAAGCATGTAATTGTAAAATCAATGCGCTTCATCACTTCACTTCGATTAGACTTCACTCCCAGAGGAGGGGGCAGAGGCCCCTTGCCTCCTTAACTTTTTTTAGATTCCGGCCTGAGCTATGGTCGAAAGAGGTCGAACCTCTACCCTTGTAAATTCAGAAGCTAATTCAGAGGCTGAGCACTACCTGTACATTTTAGCAGTAAATTACAGGTAAAAGATAGTCTTTATCTTCTCCTTCGAGCCTTGCTCTCTTCAGAAGAACTTAGTCATTAAACTTTTCGGATACGCTATAAGAAGAGTCCGGAATCTGCAGAGAATTTAGTAAGCCTCCCTGAATCCTCCGAGCCACTATAGGAGAACTCGGAGAGTAATATAAAAGAAAACTACTGCAAATAATACATCCGTTGCTGCCACCTAACTAGAACCCCCGTCGACTTCGAACCAACCCAGGCCATAGACGGAGGGGTTAACATATATATATATATAAGGAAGGTTTAGTACAACATCAACAGTTCAGTATATAGCTAGTCACCATTGCATGGAAGAAATAACATCTGATTTATCATATTCCAAACTTTCATATTTTTTCAAACTCGAGAGAGAGAGAGAGAGAGAGAGAGAGAGAGAGTAAAAACTTCAATTTCTTTGAGCCATTCTAACACTTTTTAACATTTGAATTCGAACTTGCACAGTGACGCGTTCCGTACCTTACACTCCGAAGTAATTTAATTTGTATATATATGTATTCTAACAGAGGCCAAATTGTTTATGTATTTGTTTTGGGGATTAGTTACTCCATAGAGCAATATTTGTATATCAATTCAACCGTTATTGATATAGAGAAAAAAATATATATATATATATATATATATATACAGACACACCTTGTTAACCTTGTTGCTGTTCCGTGCGTTGGTGTCTCTTCACACGAAGGTCAAGCTGGTGGCCCCGCCTCTAGGTCTGGCTTGGTGGAGGAGCGAGTTGTTTTCTTGCGCTCTCCATCGTACATAGCCAGGTACACCCGGCTCATTTGGTACCGTCCTGAGCCAGGCATCTAGTCTTCTCTTGAAGATTTCAACTTTGACCCCAGTAACGTTTCTGAGGTCCTTTGGAAGCTGGTTAAAAAGTCTTGGCTCCCTGACAACCAAGCTATTTTCCTTCAGTGATGAGGAAGTCCCTTGTCGGGCCTTTAATTTGGGAACACTACACATTCTGCCTTTCCTATTTTCCAATGTTGTTTGGATGGTCATTGGGTTTAGTTTCAGGTTTGGTACCAGTTTTTCGATCATTTTCCATATGTACATTATGGTTTACCTCTCTCTTCTTTCCAGAGAGTACAGATTTAGTTTACGTATAGTCTTTCCCAGGAGTTGAGTTCTTTGCATTGCATCTTGGCTGTGAAATGTCTCTGCGTTTCTTCTAGTTTATTAGTTTCTTCCTTTTTATATGGGGACGTCAAAACTGAGCAGTATTCAAGTTTTGGTATAATCACTGTTTTTAGTAGGGGAATCATTACCGTCCTGTCCCTTCTTTTGAACGTTCTTAGTACCTGTCCCGCGACTCTTTTTGCTTTATTTATCGCTATCTGATTTTGTGTTTCGAATTTCGCATCATCGATCATTATTACCCCCAGATCGATCGCTTTCGTGCTTCGCTGAATTTCCTGTCTATCTGGAGCATAATATGCAGTCTGTTTAAGTTGCTCTTTTCTACCATATCTGAAGAGCTGAAATTTCTCGGTGTTAAATGTCATGTTGTCTTCTGACCATTTGTATATTTTGCTCGTGTCCCTCTGCAAGGCCTTCACTTCATTTACATCGCTGATTTTTCTGCTGATTTTTGTATCGTCTGCAAAAGATGTTACTATACTGTTGCTGTTTACTCCGCTGTCTATGTCTGTTAGCATGATAATGAACAGGAGTGGGGCCAGTACTGTTCTTTGTGGTACTGGGCCGCGTACTTCCGATTCTGATGATGATATATCTTGAATTTTGACCACCTGTAGACGTTATCTGAGGAAGTTGTAGATCCATTTTCCCACTTTGCCTGTTATTCCCATATATATATATATATACACATACACACAGGGTGGCCCATAAGTCCCAAAAGGTTATAATTAAATGGAAAATCCATCTAGCGGAGCTCACACCGTCGTAATCGATTACTAAGGAAAGAATATTTGTCGAGGTGGATATAAGTCTTATTTCGCACGTTCAATAACCAATAAATATTTCTAAACTTATTATGAACCTTTTACTTTGATTTTTGTATTTTTACTTTAATTATAACCGAGTGGGACTTATGAGCCACCCACCATATATATATATATATATATATATATATATATATATATATATATATATGCCTCCGAAGCGCACTTTTTGAGATGAAGAAAAGCGTTCTGTAATAAGTGTACACAAAAGCCTACATGATATTTAGTGAAAAAAAAGTGTTCAAAATAGCTCAGAAAGATTATCAAAGCAGTCAGTATCCGCTATTAAACACCTGGGGATTAAACTACTGACAGATATATGTAAACCTAATAAGCTGCTTTGCTGCACAACTTCACGAAACTCCGGATGTCAAAGTTAACCCATCCACACACAGTCAGACATCAAGTAAAGTTAAAAGGGTCCATTGCGTTAGTGGATTTCAGAAAATGTTAAGGATTTTTTCTCGCATATTAACTAATCCTTTAAATCCTCCATTATAATTATTAGAAATAGTGGACACTATTAACATCACCAATATGTTTACTGTGCCATGTTGTTACATGATGTGAAATCATTCGCCTCTGCTACAACACACGGAACAAGCTTCAACACTTGTGTCATGGACTTCTAAGTCGTTTGTAGAAGGCTGCCTTCGTTTTCCTTTTGTTTCCTTCACGCAACTAAATAAAACCGTCTGGGATAAGATGGAACAATGGCAGTAAAACAGGAGCTACAAGAATGAAAAAGGACTTAATCTGGTTTTTAGATTTAGAGCTGATGTTATAATCATCAACAATGAGTGTCTTAAGCTAAAAATGACAACACTGGGTAACGAGAGAGTGCGTTACAAGGACAAGAGGAAGTCTCAAAGACCTTTCGGTCCACTCGGGGAAATTCCTATTAAACTAGTGCATTTTTTAATTATTCTAGCAGTAGCAGAATACTGAATAGAAAAGCAATAGGCTCTCTCTTCATCCTCCGCCACAGGTGGGTACGGTAAAAGGTTGAAGAAAAAACCTTGATCATGAAAAAGTAGCCCAAATAAATTTGACAGGGGAGAGGAGAATATATAAACTAGCTCGACAATTACGCTCTGCACACTTAGAAATTGTACCTAGATAGGTTCATGTTATAAACTAACATAATAATATATTATGTTAGTTTATAATATATAATAGGCCTATTGCAGGAGAGGCTTATTGCGAGGAAGCATAGAAACAACAATTCTCCCTCGTATAAAGTTTATTTGGTTTCACTCAAAATAGGACAAATTTAAAAGGAATCTACGGATGTACGATTACAAATTTTGTTTCACAAAACAAATATTCAATTTAAAGAAAATGTCTGCCTGCAATTATTCAAGTCTCAAAAAGGATTTATACACAGGGATTTTATTTGTGTGTAACTCTAGAAATAGCACTAAATTCAACCTTCTTAAATTTGGAAATTTACTCTCAAAGGTTCTGCGCGAGTTCCCTAGATTTTTCCAGAAAAAAAGTCCGTCAATTAAATAAAAATGAAAGGTTTATTGGCAGACTATAGTCCATATGACAAATATTATTAATACAATGACAGTTCATATACTAAGGATAGAAATATATACAAATGATTAGAAATAATACTGTAATGTCGAAGTTAAGTGGAGCTACAGACAGACATTTTCGTACCAAGAAGTCCATAGCTTAGACTCAGGCCTTAGAGGATAAATGGCAGGACTCCGGGATAGCTTGGATGATCGGGTTGGTTGATTTTTTAATTCTTTGCATTAGACTGTGTTGAACACGTCTTGTTACCTCCGGGAAGCTCGGGATATTGCGGGTAGCAAACATTTGCGAAGCTGAGCATCTTGGGGGTAATTTATGTAAGAGTCTAAAAGACCTGTTGTACAGCAAATTTAGGGTTCTGCCAGAACCTTTTTTATAATTCACCCACAGTTGCTGTCCGTATATATTACTGCAGAAAGTACGAAAGAGAGTGTCTTTAGCTTCACTTGTACAGAATCGAAAGTTCCTTATGGTCATATTCGCTTTAGCGCACAGGCTTCGAGATTGTTTTCTTATATCCGAGTCATCACTCAAGGAGCTGGTAATAGTTTGACCCAAATACTTAAACTCTTGTACTTCCTCAATTACTTCACCATTTATTTTAAACCTTATATCAGCTGGCTGATTACAGCTTTTAGGATGAAATTGCATAACCTTAGTTTTTGTAACATTAGAAAGAATATCATGTTTCTGCGAATACACTTCGCAGACGTTTAGTAGCCGATCCAGACCTTTAACAGAGGGACTTATTAACACCACATCATCGGCATAAACTAAGTTATTTATCCTCGTGTTATCTATACAACATCCCACTGTTGCCTCATTAAGTGAAGCAATTACTCCGTCAATATACACATTAAACAGCATAGGGGAGAGCAAGGAGCCTTGTCTCACCCCGCAAGAGGAGCCAAAACACTCGGATAGTACATTGCCCCACCTAACAGTGAAAGATTGGTGGGAATACCAAAATTTCAATAAATTTAATATGTACATGGGAACCTTCCTGTCTTCTAGTTTTGCAAATAAAATATTGTGGTTCACTCTATCATATGCCTTACTTATATCAAGGAAACAGCTATAAATAGTTGAATTACTGTCAATGTATTTAGATATTGTTTCTTTAAGTACATAGATACACAGGTCAGTTGAGTGGGACCTTTTAAAGCCAAACTGATTAGATGTCCATAGGAAATCATTTAATCGGAGTAACAAGAGTTTTTCTAGTAGTTTCGAGAAGCAGGAAGCGACAGCAATAGGCCTGTAATTATTGCTGGACAGAATGTCTCCGTACTTATTTTTGACGAGGGGCAAGATATATACCCTCATGAACTCTGCAGGGATATAGCTATGAGCAAGCATGGCTGATAGGAGCAATGATATATGCAGACATACTACATCATTTGCATATTTTAAGTGCTCATTCGATAAGTCATTTATCCCTGACGCAGAATCAGTCTTTAACTCTTTAATTAACCTCTTTACTTCAGAAAATGATATCAAAGTATTTTCCCTTGTCCCTCCCACAATCGTTTCGCTGCCATCTATCTTAAGGTTATCCCTACTCACACTGTTAACAATGTTAGAGTAGTGGTTTTTCCACAGCTTTGCAATTTCATCCTCCCTCGACACCCCATCGATTGTCGGAGGAGGACATTTTTGACACCCGTTTGATTCTTAACAAATTTTCAAAATTTGTTATTATCGTTATTTATGCGAGCTTCACAGGCTTTTGATGCTCGAATAGACTCTTCTTCCTGTTTACATCGCCTTATGGCCGCCTTATACTGACCCCGACTTCTACACATATTCAAGTATACTGGTCCTAATCTGGGTCTACCATGAAAGCACCACAAATCATAGGCGTCTTTCGATTCCCTCTTCAGGGGGGGAATAAAATCATTCCACCCAGGAATAATCTTAGTATAATAGCTGTAAGATTTAATCAGGGGGTTTCCTGCTTCTCTTAACAGGGATATTATCTTACTATAATACCTATCTATGAGTTTACAGTGAGAATCATTTGAGCAAGGATTATTACAGGCAAGGTGCAAAATTTCTAAGTTATTAAAGAGGTGACTTGTTCTGTCTTTGTATTCTATTCTCTGCTGCATATTAACATTGGACCAATCGACGCGATTATTCTTACCTATTGAGTTCTTGTTAAGTCGTGTTGCGCATAAAGTGGTAACGTTAATTAATATTTCTAATGGTCTATGATCAGAAAGAAGGAAATCATGCAGAATATGAACTCTAACAATCCTTTAGATTATTACTAGTGAGACAATGATCAATCCACCTGGTGGTATCACTCATATCACTAACGTATGTAAAATTACCACTGGCTACCCACAATACATCTACATCACTTATACTTAAGTTGGCCGACTCGCACATGTTACCCAATTCTACAAAAAATTCCGAGTTCACATGTGCGTTAAAGTCCCCCATTATTATACAGTGAGAATATTTGGGGTTATCTGATAATGACTTAATTTTGTACAGCAAATCAATGTATTCTACAGAATCTACAGAAGCTAAGGCTAACAAAGACCCTAAGATCCACTCTAAGGCTAGCCCGAGAGAAAGGAAAGAGTAGGGGGTTAAGAGAAGAGAAGAGAATAAGGGGTTAAGTAAGGAGCAACACCTATCATTCGTGGGTTAACATTCATTCAGAAAAAGAGGAAAAAAGTCTCACCATCATCATCCGCCGGCCACTGCCGACAAGTCAGAAAAATAGTCGGAGAAAATAGGAGGGGGGTGAAAGATGAAAAGAAGTAAAATAAGAACGCTTACAAACCATGGAAACAGTCTTAACTCACTGTCATACCATGCAAACTACAAACATGCAAGTAGAGTTACAGACAAGCAAAGAAAAAAAAAAAAAAAAAAAGTACGTACAGTTAAACAAAAAGTGGGTTAGTTTACGCTACGAGCTACATCAACGTTCGTGTTAGTCTAATTTTTTTTTTTTTTTTTTATTGCTGGCATCACACGCTGGCATGTCACAAGCTGGCATTCTTCGTCAACAGACTCATCCTCGAGCACCACCACCAGAGCTCCTGTTGTTAACTTTCTTTTTTAATTTTAAACAACGTTAATATTTTTAAAATGTCTGTCAAGACGGTTCTTAAACATATTAACGCTGGTAGAATGAACGACTGACGCGGGAAGATTATTCCATTTATCAATTACTCTAAACGTAAAGACGTTTTTAGCGATATTAGTAATGAAGCGTCTGCCACGCAACTTAAATCCGTTATTGCGAGTATTACTATTATCGAAAGTGAACAATTTGTCAAAATTTACGTTATCGATGTTATTAACGATTTTGAAAACTTCAATAAGCTCCCCCTTAATCTCCTAGTTTCGAGTGAATACAAGTCTAACTCTTTAATCCTATCTTCATAAGGCTTATTGCGCAATGACGGAATAAGTTTCGTGGCACGACGCTGAACCCTTTCTAACCTATCAATATCCTCACGCAAGTACGGGCACCAAACTGAACTGCATATTCTAAATGAGGCCTGACTAGGACTTGTAAAGGGGCAATATAATATCCTTCGATTTAAATTCGAAATTACGCGCTATGAAGCCTAACATCCTATTCGCTTTTGCGCAAGACTCCAGGCACTGGTTCCTAACCTTTAAATCCTTAGATACGCGTACGCCTAAATCTACTTCCTCGTCAACGCTCGCTAACTCCCTATCATCCATCGTGTACGCGTAATTATTGTTGCGAGAACCTATATGCAAAACTTTACATTTATCTACGTTAAATTGCATCTGCCACTTATCTGTCCACTCCATAATCCTATCTACATCGTCTTGGATCCTATTTCTATCGTCCTCGTTAACAACCTTACCGCCTATTTTAGTATCGTCCGCGAATTTTGAAACGTTACTAGTCAATCCTACATCTATGTCGTTAATGTAAATTACGAATAACAATGGGCCTAACACTGAACCCTGTGGGACACCGGTACCTACATCTAACCACCCCGATTCACTACCATTAACTACGACCCTCTGTCTCCTAGCACGAAACCATTCTTCTAACCAATTAGCTACCTGACCGCGTATACCGTGCGCTTTAACCTTCGCAATTAGTCTCCTATGCGGAACTGTATCGAACGCCTTTTTAAAATCTAAATAAATAACGTCAGCTGCCCTATGCCTATCGTATTCGCGAACTACTTCGTTATAAAATTCTAACAAATTAGTTAAACAAGACCTATGGCGTCGAAACCCATGCTGACTACTATTAATCAAATCTCTACTTTCTAAGTGATCGATAATACGATCCCTAACTACGGATTCCAAAAGTTTACCGACAATTGACGTTAAGCTAATGGGCCTATAATTGCTAGCTACCGCGCGGTCGCCTTTTTTAAAAATAGGCGTGACGTTTGCTAATTTGAAGTCTTCAGGAATATCCCCGTTTCGAGTGACTGATTAAAAATCTTCGTTAAGGGGCATACGATAACTTCTTTCAAATCTTTCAAATGTCTGGGATAAAAAGCGTCAGGGCCTGGAGCCTTGCTAACTTTTAGCCTATCGATATAATGCGCAATCTCAGCCTCGTAAACAGTTATTTCATCTAAAATAGTCTCGCTACTAAATGGAACGATATCGTTCACGTCGGGGACATTATTTACGTCTTCTACGGTAAAAACTGTCGCAAAAAAGTTATTGAAACCCGCCATCGCCTGAGCGTCAGAAGCCAAAGCGCCATTTACATCCACTAGAGGGCCTATGTTATCTTTTACCGGCTTACGATTAATTACGTATTCAAAAAACTTTTTTGGATTATGTTTACTATCCGCAGCTATAACTATCTCTAAATTACGCTTAGCATTCCTAACTGATCTTTTAACCTGACGTCTAAGCTCGATATATCTATTAAAGTTAGCTACCTGGCCATTGCGCTTATTAAGTCTATACGCTCTATTACGCTCGTTTATGAACTCGCCTACTTCCCTAGTCCACCACTTCGGCCTACCACGATTTCTAACGCGCTTGGGCCTACGAGGAATAAACTCCCTTTCAATATTCCTAAAACTTTCTTTAAACGCCACCCAACGCAAATTTGTGTCATTACCCATAAATAAGTTATCCCAGTCCACTATTCTCATCCTATCAGCAAAACTATCAAAATTAGCCCTACGAAAATCAGGGACTTCTATTACGTTACTATCCTGAGTGTTTTCTATCAATAACTTAAACCTAAAAATTTGATGATCGCTACATCCTAAACTCTCGCCTACTTCTAAACCTTCGACTATATTCTCGCCGTTCGTCATCACCAAATCTAAGATATTATCACCGCGCGTTGGTTCGGTAACTATCTGTCGTAAAATGTTATCGTCCATAAACTCAACCAGTCTCAAACCCTCTTCATTACCCGTAAAATTCTCGTAATTAACATTAGGGTAGTTAAAGTCTCCGACAATTATACTATTCCGATTGTCAATAAAATTACCAAGAAGTGAGTAAAATCTAGTATCTATATCGAGGGGTTGAACGGGAGGTCTATAAACAACAACAAAATTAAAACTAATACTACGCGCCCTAACTTCAACACAGATCGCATTAATTGCTGCCGGAAAATCTAACTTAACCTCGATAGCCCTAAGGGAATTACGAATGTACAGCAAAACGCCGCCTCCAAATCTATGTAACCTATCATTAGTAAAGAGTTTAAAACCCGGTATATCAAGTTCCCCCAACAAGTCCCGAGTCACGGTATTTAACCGTTTCAGTGATAGCAACTATATCATAGTTGCCGGAATAAATTACCGCCTTAAATTCATTTAATTTATTTCTAATACTACGCGCGTTGCAATAAAAGACGTTTAAGTTATTTTTTACCACGGGCCACTGCCGTTTTGTATGATAAATACCAGTTTACAATTAATATGCAATCATTGTTCACTTGTGATTCAATGCCTAACAACCTTACATTATCGCTTGTTAAAAATTTTATATGTTTTGACAAATTTTTCCTTAATAAGAAAGCAACACCACCAAAAGGCCTACCGTACATTAATTCATCTGACAAGTCTACTGCTGATAACGCATGGTACATAAAGTCATCATGGATGGTAGAGAGGAATTTTAGCTCTTGCTTAGGTAGCCAGTGCTCCCGCAAGAGTATCAAATCTGCACTGTCGCAGATTTTATGAACATCTACGGTTGAATTCCTCACTGACCTTACATTATATGAGACTATTTTCAACAAGTTATCCGCCATGACTGATATATATAATTTATTATTAGTAAGATTATTATTATTATACATAGTACAACTTTCAGGCATTACCGTTAGGGCGCCTATTATTATTATTATTATTATTATTATTATTATTATGATTATTATTATTATTTTGCCTGTTATCAAATCTCCTGGAAAAGTGAATAAATTCCTTAATTAAATCTAGTAAATTTTCACAGAGGCTTCAAATGGTGATGCGCTAACTTGACCAGTTTCCTCGGGAAACAAGATCACCACAAGATATTTGTTCAACACAAAAGCTGAAAAATTATTCCCAAAGGAAACACAGTATTTAGCAAACTTACAAGTTAAAATTTGACAGAGAAATTTCACAAAGTTCTTTTCTGTCGACTAACATTAACATCTTACAACCAAGTTCGTCTAAAACAAAGGAGATTCAGATTTTTGGACAACGTGAGACAGTTTTAAATCAACTTTGAAATTTTCACTCATGCCACAAAATTCAAAAATTTTTAAAGCCACTTCAATTTTACAGGGCAGAACTACAACTGGCTTTATAACTAAGTTACACCTTAAGATTACAAGAACTCCTCTTTTTAGTGTCTAAAGGGCCTAGCAAAACCATTTTTCTTGGATGGCATCATTCGTACAAAAATTACTGATTTTCTATTGGCTCTAATCTCAATTTCGTTATATTTTAAGCTCTGCCTTTCTTAAAGAAAATTTTTTAATTAAAATTTAACATTTTCTCTCGAGGGTTTCCCTCAGGCGAGACCAAAGAATAAACCCAAACTTTTACAAGCTTCAATAGTTAAAAACAACCTTGTTAAGCTATATTTTCCCCTTTGTAGATTAATTATTCGACCATAAATTTCTCCGAGGCTGTCAAACAACAGTTTATTTCTGATAATGCACCCGGCCCCTCGGCACTACCTTGGGTATCGCATCACTACTTTTGTACGTCTTCATTTTAAAGGATTTAAATTTTAACGCGAAATTAAATCGATTTCAAAATCACTTCACTTTCTTTCTACCATTTTTTATTTACATTTTTACATGAGATTTACGCATACAAATTCATCTTATACAAAATATTTAGAGCTCTGTTTACCGAGGTATCGAGCCAACGAAGACCCCATGGCCTCAAAAACCTTTTGGTCCACTCAGGGGAGGTTCCTGACAAGAGCGAGAACCTCTTCAATCTACCGGAATTAATCGTCCAAGTAACTCTGCATCTGACAGTCTGCAAACACGCAAATGGAACCATGGAATACCTTCACATAAACAGCAACTGTTCATCCTAGATGATTTGTGACCATTAGGAGGAGGAGTAAAGAGAAGCGAATGAGAATGGGTTCGTTCATAATAAGTTTTAAATGATAGTCTACAATTATGCGCAAGAATTATGGCAACACCCGGAAATGGCAACAATCTATGCATATTTCACCAACATGTAAATACAATCCAAGGTTTGCGACCAAAAACATCAACAACATTTTTTACACAATATTATATATATATATAATATATATATATATTATATATATACATTTTAACTGCAAACACGCAGTATAATTAACGTAAAGAACGACGCTTGTATTGGAGAATATTCCGCGCAAGATGAGGAGAGAAAACGAAACATTGGTTTCTGCGCGTATGTAGGAGAATTACGGCATTTGTTCGAGTGAGGCCCATGGTGTAATGGTTATCATATCTGACCGGCAATCGGAAGATCCCGGGTTCGATTCCCGGGTGGTTACCTCATTTTTTCATTTGTTTCGTTCTCTCTCCTCATCTTGCGCGGAATATTCTCCTATACAAGCGTCGTTCTTTATGATAATATATATATATGTATAGAAACGACGTAAGTATAGAGGAGTGTTCTGCACACGAGGAAGAGAAATAACGAACAAATGAAAAATGAGGCACCCGCCCTGGAATCGAACCCAGGATCTTCCAATTGCCGGTCAGACGTGCTAACCGGCAATTGGAAGATCCTGGGTTCGATTCCCGGGCGGGTGCCTCATTTTTCATTTGTTCGTTATTTCTCTTCCTCGTGTGCAGAACACTCCTCTATACTTACGTCGTTTCTATACATTAATATACTGCGTGGTCATTGCAGTTAAATGTATATATATATATATATATAAACTCCCATATGAAAATTTACTAATTTTTTTAAGCACACTATTTCGTCAAAGCCAAAGGGAAGGTGCTCCCAAATAATTTTCATGACAAAATCTCGTGCCACCATCACTGTATAGACAGGTAAAAAAGAATGTTATATAATTTCATAATTATCATCGCACCGCAGGGTTGGAATGATTTTTCATTTCTGTAATTGCTAAACATTTTTACTAATCGTCGCGTGTAGAGAATGGTCTACATTAAAAAACAAAAAAAAACCTCTTTCATATATATATATATATATATATATATATATATATATATATATATATATATATATATATATATTGTTACCATTATAATTATAAAATTAAAATTGATTTTAAAGTAGATTTTTGTTCTCGTTTAGTAGGACCTTCAAAATCATGTGACTGATAATGAATTTAATGGTGGTTCAAATTAGATTAGTAACAGGGTTCGGTACTTGTAGGTTATCTCCCCCCCCACCGCCCTACGCTTGATTTGTATCGTGGCAAATAGCACGCACGCAGAACAATCAAACGAGCATTTCGTTCTAGAATGTTTGATGCACATTGGTTGTTGATTTGTTATACAACTTACATTAACTTTGGATCACCTGAAGATCAGGGTCCCCAGCCTTCTTTAGTTAGCCTTATAACGCTAACAAAAATATCACGACCTAACCTAACCAATCATTAGGTCAACTGTACGCCCTTGATGATTGGTTAGGTTAGGTTAGGTCGTGATATTTTCGTTAGTTAGCCTTATAAAGCTAACTAAAAAAGGCTGGGGGCCCTGATCTTCAGGTGATCCTTAACATTATAATGGCGATCCTTGAGAATCCGGCCATAAATTAGTTTAAAAAATAAATCGTATCAATAATTATTACATGAGCCAAATTATATATTTAATAGTATCTATTTCAGTAGATATTAACAATCCTTTGCACAATTTAATTATTGCTTTTTCAGCCAGAATGAATTTACTGCGACTTCATGCTATTTGACACGATAACAAATCAAGCGGGGGGGGGGGAGATAACCTACAAGTACCCAGGGTTCCACAAAGTCGTGAGACACAAATTAGTTTATTATTTAAAATCAATAAAAACCTCATTTAGAAATTGAAAAAAAAAAAAAAAATTGTTTTTGTTTTTGACGGTTTAATTTTGACATGATCCTTTCATCGGAATTTTATTCTTATATATATATATATATATATACAGGGTGGCCCAAGATAAAGTAGCTATATTAAATTGTTAAAAAAAATAATGGGGCTACTTTATCTTGGGCTGCCTGATATATATATATATATATATATATGTGTGTGGTGGTGGTAGAGTGGTTAGCGTCGCTGACTACGAATCCATCGGCCCCAGGTTCGAGACCCGACGGCAGCCAGCGCGCAGCAAAACCCAGCTGTTCATCCTTCCACACAATAAAAAAAAGTGGTTGGTAGATAAATGGGTACCCTAGGTGGCCTAGTGGTTAAGACGCTGGGCTGCTGATGGGGCGTGGTTCGGATTCCACGTTAAACTATAGGTCGAAGGTGGAGTGAAAAGCTTGACCTTCGTCAGAATGAACAATTCGGGCGGAAGCTAACCAAAGGTTATATATATATATATATATATATATATATATATATATATATTCTGAGTTTGTGTGTATATATATATATATATACAGGGCGTCCCCAAAAATGTATACACACTTTAAATAATTATAAAGGCAGTGTTTATTAAAATACATTTCATTTTCAAAATGTAATAGAATCTACAGACATTATTTAATTGTTTTGTCAACGCCTGTTTTCAAACTGACGTCCGTTCTGGTCCAGGCACTGCTGATAACGCGAAGCAATGGAATCGCAAACATCACGAAACATTTCGTTTGGTATTTGTGTGCATTCTCGTTCAATGGCTGCTCTCAATTCAGCGACTGTTGCAGGTTTTATAGCGTAGACTTTGTCTTTTAAGTATCCCCATAAAAAAAAGTCTAGTGGTGTGAGGTCTGGTGAACGCGGAGGGTATTCTACGAAACCCCTTCGTCCAATCCACATCCACATCGTGCCAAGTACCACTCGCAATACTCCACTCTTCGGTCCGGATCATCTTCATTAATAGCATGGACTAATCTTGGAATGTAACTTTTCCATTGACAGCGCTTCAAAATGCGTTGGACAGACGATTCTGAAATTCCTACCTCACGACTCGCTTGCCGCACAGATTTTCTTGGACTTTGGTGATACGTTTCCAGTACTCTTTCTTGCTTTGTGGGGCTTGTGGATGTCCGTGGTCTTCCGGAACGCTTCTTGTGGACATTCTGAACAGTTCCATCGGCTTCAAACTTATCTCTAATTCGAGTGATGGTAAGTCGCGTTGGTGGATCTGTTTGAAACTCCCTCCTAAATTGTCTTTGCACTTCAACTGCGTTTTCACACTTCCAGTAGCATTTTAGAATGAATTTCCTTTGTTCAAAGCTTAGTCTGACTGCCATTATTAATTCTAATGGGTTTAACTTGGAAAGAAAGAAACATCAATTGAGCTATCAGCTGTTAAAGTGTGTATACATTTTTTTTGGGACGCCCTGTATATATAGGGTGTCCCCAAAAAAAATATATACTCTTTATAGCATCATATATTTTATAATTAAAAAAAACAAAACAATATGTTGTTATAGCAATTGCCAGTGAAATGTAAATTAGTAATCTAAGTGATCAAAATGTTATAGCGAGTTGTTTGCATATAAAATTTAATTAACTACGCCAAGTGCTCAAAATGTTCTCCGGCGGCATGAATGCACTTTTGAATGCGTCGACTAACTGATTCGCAGACATGGACTAATGTGAATGCTGTGATGGTCCCGCACTTTTCCCTAATTGCATCCTTAAGGTGTTCGAGTGTTGCGGGTCTTGTACCATAAACTGCATCCTTCAGGTAGCCCCACAAGTAAAAATCAAGTGGAGTCAAGTCCGGTGAACGTGAAGGATACTCAACGCTTCCTCTTCGTCCTATCCAACGGTTAGGCAACGTTTCATCGAAGTACCTTCTGACATCACAATGATAATGAGGGGGGGCTCCATCTTGTTGAAAGTAAAAGTCGTCGTTTCCAAACAACTTCCGAACTGCAGGTATAATTTCTGTCCGCAGCATGTCGAGATATGCGGCACCGGTAACTGTCCCATTAAAGAAAAATGGTCCAACCAAACTTCTGGATGATAAACCACACCATGCTGTTAATCCTGGTAAATTAACATGTTTATCCACATAAACGTGTGGATTATCAAGTGACCAGTACTTGCAGTTGTGTCGATATACTGTGCCATTCAGCTTGAAGGTAGCTTCATCAGACCACACGATTTTGTTGTATTGAAAGTGCATTCATGCCGCCGGAGAACATTTTGAGCACTTGCCGTAGTTAATTAAATTTTATATGCAAACAACTCGCTATAACATTTTGATCACTTAGATTACTAATTTACCTTTCATTGGCAATTGCTATAACAATATACTGTTTGTTTGTTTTTTAAATTATAAAATATATGATGCTATAAAGAGTATATAGTTTTTTTTGGGACACCCTGTATATATATATATATGCTTTTATTACAACGTATCTGTATGGGAATTAACTATAAAAAATGGGGTTTCGAACCCCTGTCAGGTACATCTGTTGTATCCACCTTTCTCCAGTATGTACACGAAGTTCGAAACGCGTAATAATATTTGGGGTTCTTTCACCTCTTTCATGCGTTTGAAGATCATTCGACGGTGGGGACCGACGGTTTTACGTGAGATCCAAACAATTACTCCACCAAGAAAGACCTAGAAGTCCGACAGTGTGGCGAACCTTTTTTGCTGGCGGGTCATTTTTGTTATTTTTTATTTAAAAAAAAAAACGAAATTGGGTCACAATAATTTATTTACTTACTATTTTTAGTGAGAAACTTGTTGGATTTTAGCTGCTAATGTTTTGATCCGAGGTTTATATTTAGTTGTCTTTAGTCTCAGAAATGCAGCACTCATATCTGTGCCAAGGCGATTCCTAGTGGTGGATTTGATGAAATTCGTGGAGGAAAACAACTGTTCACATGAATAAGATGAACCAAACATTGTTAACACGTTTTTAAACAATAAAACAATAAGTTTTCTGTTTTAGGTTTCGAAGATGCTGATGAACCGGAAATACGACTCGTTGGCGATTCCATTGTTCGAGGGCAGCTCGAGGAGTTCTGTGGGAGAAACCCTCGTCGTAGGCGCCGTTACTGCTACCCTGGTGCAAGGGTGGAGGATATAACTAATAGTGTTGACCAATTTACAGACGGTACCTCCGAGGACACAACGTATGTTATTCATGTCGGTACTAATAACGTTTTAAATTCTAGATCGGAAGAACTGCTGGCTAGGTACAGGGACTTACTAGAGCGATTAAAGGAAAAAACTAATAAGATTGTTTTAACAGGTATACTTCCTCGAATTATCCATCGTAACGATTTCTACAGCAAGGCGACCTATATTAACAATAACCTAAAGTCTCTTTGCCAACAGGAAGGAGTGCATTTTGCGAATTTTTGGAACAGTTTCTACGGCAGGAGGGACTTGTTCCTCGGAGATGGACTTCATCTTAATGACGTTGGAGCTGCGCGTTTAGGAAGACTATTTCATAATACTGTCTCTTCTTTTCAGGCTGCCGTAACTCGAACGGTCCCAGCGTAAATTCCATAAATTTCCACTGCGCTCGCGAAGGTGTCGCAATTACAAACAATTTGAAGGTTCTATCCTTAAATGCTCGTAGCCTACGAAATAAAATAAACGAATTTTTTTCTTTAATTGCTTGTAAAGACTATGATTTAATTGCGATAAATGAATCGTGGCTTAGCACTGAAACTCGTGACTTTGTAGGGGAGTATCAAATTAAAGGTTATAGACTTTTTGTTAAAAACAGAATAGGTAGGCGAGGAGGCGGTGTTATGTTGTACATCAAAGATAATATTGCGAACGTTATAGAAGTAAAGCACACAATTCCAGAACCGATAGATTCGACTATAGGAGAACTTCAATTGAACGATTTCAAACTTCTTGTTGCGGTTATATATAGGCCCCCTAATCAAACAGCTGATACGGACGAAGCGTTATATCGTGAACTAAAGAGAATAATCGGTAGTGAGCAGGCTTTAGTTATGGGTGACTTTAATTGCGCTAACGTAAATTACGATACAATGCAGGGAGACGCGGAAGGTAATCGTTTAGTTAATTTTCTCGAGGATAGCTTTCTTATTCAAAAGGTTGGGGAACCTACGAGGTTGGACAGTATTTTAGATTTAGTAATAACTACGGATGATAGGCTAATTACTGATCTTCAAGTAATAGAACCGTTAAGCAATAGCGATCACAATATGGTAGAGTTTGTCCTCTCAGTAAGTCACTCGAAACCAGCTAACTCGACTAAAATTCCTAACTTCCAGCACGCAGACTTTAGTAAATTTCGAAATAAATTGTCACACGTCAATTGGGAAAACGTAATGGGGAACTCCAACGCAAAACTAATGTGGGAATCGTTCGAAACAGTATTTAGGACTATAAATGAGGAATGTGTACCGTACAAAATTAAGTGTGCGAAAGTAAACAACAAGCCCTTGTGGTTTACTTCTAGAGTAGGAGACATTATAAAGAGTAGAGATAGGGCTTATAAGCTACATAAGTGCGATAAAGACAATTTGTGGCTACGAAACAACTACATATCTCTAAGGGGTGAAGCGAAAAGTGTAATAAAAAAGTCAAAGCGCGAATTTGAAATCTCCATAGCTCGTGACGGTAAAGAAAACCCCAAGCGATTCTTTCAATACGTCAATAATAGAAATCCAGTAAAAAGCGTCTTGGGGCCTTTGAAAAATGTAAACGGAGATCTAGTTTCTGAAAACAAGGAAATGGCTACCTTGCTAAACGAATTTTTTACGTGCAGTTTTTACTATAGAAGATGTAACAAACATCCCTACGGTCATAGACATAATACCTTTTGATAATGGTAATATTTTGGATAATATAGTGGTTAGTGAAGGGGAAGTAATGCGCTATATTGATAAAATGAAAACGTGTAAATCACCGGGGCCGGATTCCATATATCCCATACAACTAAAAGAATTAAAAGATAGCATTGTTGTGCCGCTAACAAAGATTTTTAATGCGTCTATTTCTGAGGGGTTTGTACCAGATAATTTCAAGTTAGCAAACGTAACACCTATCTTTAAGAAAGGCGATAAAGGTGCGGCGGAAAATTATAGGCCAATCAGTTTAACGTCTGTTGTAGGTAAGCTATTGGAATCAATAATTAGGGATCGTATAGTCGAACACTTAGAATTGCATAAACTAGTTAGAAATACGCAGCACGGTTTTAGGCGAAACAAATCTTGCTTAACTAATCTTTTAGAATTTTTCCAAAGCGTGGTTGACGTTTACGATAGCCATCGGGCGGTTGATGTAGTGTATTTAGATTTTCAAAAAGCGTTTGACACCGTGCCGCACAAAAGACGCATTGAAAAAATTAAGGCTCATGGAATCAGGGGTGTAGTAATAAATTGGCTAGAAGAGTGGTTGCGAGGTAGGAAACAGAGGGTGGTCGTTGATGGAGCGGAGTCGTGTTGGGCTAATGTAGCGAGTGGCGTTCCTCAGGGTTCTGTATTGGGCCCCTTGCTTTTTCTTATATATATTAACGATTTAGATGTCGGCCTAGTCAGTACAGTTTCAAAGTTTGCGGATGACACGAAGCTGGGTGGTAGGGCGATTAACGACGAAGATAGAGGTAAAATCCAGGAAGATCGGAATAAAATCGTTGATTGGTCAGTCACATGGCAAATGAGATTTAACGTCGATAAGGGCAAAATTTTGCATATAGGTTCGCGTAACGGTAATTTTGCGTATAGTATGTCAGGGAAAGAGTTAACAAGCGTAGAGCAGGAAAAAGATTTAGGAGTTATAGTCGCTGGTGATTTAAAAGTAGCGAAACAAAGTACAGCAGCGGTCAATAAGGCGAACAAAGTGTTAGGTTTTATAGCTCGGAATTTTGAGTACAAATCGCGCGATATTATAGTTCCTCTTTATAAATCATTAGTTAAACCCCATTTGGAGTACGCGATCCAATTTTGGAATCCCCATATGCGCAAAGATATAGACAAAATCGAAAGAGTTCAAAGACGAGCAACTAAGATGATTCCGTCGCTTAGGTCAAAGTCGTACGAGGATAGGCTTACGGAGTTAAAATTGACTACACTCGAGACTCGGAGGCTAAGGGGTGATCTAATCCAGGTGTCCAAAATTATGAATGGGTTCGATAACGTAGATAGAGATAGCTTTTTCAAAATATCTCAATATAATAGTACTAGAAATAACGGGTGTAAGTTGACAAGTAGAAGGTTCGAGACAACAGTTGCCAAAAACTTTTTTACGCACAGAATAGTAAATGGCTGGAATAGTTTGCCGGTAGAAGTAATTAGTAGCACGTCTATAAACATGTTTAAAAATCGATTAGACGCATATGTTGATAGATTGGGTATAGTTTAAGGTAGTAAAATTAAGGCTTTGTGGGGATAGATCCCACAGCTCAACACAAGTGTTGTGGGATATAGGGAGGCAGCATCTTGGGTTAGGGGATACTCTCTGTCCTTACACACCCCATTTAAAGAGATTCCTCTGCCGAGCGGTGCCCCCCATAGTACTGTGAGGTATTGAAAAACTCATGATCTTCACTTGCCCCACAAACACCCTGAAATGGGAGACCCAAAATGGGTGCACACACATTTCTACATTACTGTACAGTCTTTACAGCCACACCTACACTTTTCCTCCTAAGTATATATATTGTAATGTATATGGTGGTAAATTTTGACTTGGTCCGCAATCGATATGGATCGTGACTAATTTTTGGTTGGATGGATACCGTAATGAAATTGACTGGATCCCTTGGATCTGATGTATTTGCATGTCGGTTATAAATAGATATAGAGTGTAACATATTTGTGGATAGTAGTCTATTATGACTTGATTCCTCTGGATCCAGAGATTCTATCTTTAGTTTTTAATCGATAATTAATTAGTTTTAAATTGATAATTATTTAGTTTCATAAAAATTGGTCGTTGCCAATGTACAGGCAGTTTTTACATAAATTTCTTATGTTCTTGTGGTTCGGAACCCACGTAAAATTGTAGGTCCCCTCCGCCACCACGGAGGACATACACAACACACAATTACGAACTCAGTTAGGTAGACCAGCCATGACTGGATCCTAGGGTCTTTGTTGGTCTGAAACATTATAACATTACATTAGTATGTCCTATATCCCCCAAGGAAGTGAAAGGTAGGAGCCCGAGCACGATTACCTCAGTCCGAGTCAGTTAAAGTAGGGTGGCCGGCCCGCCGCTTGGTCGTGACGTACGATACGGAAAAGGCAACCGCCCAGCTCTCGGCAGCAATGGCGTTTGAATCCACGACTCGGAGGAATCACAACAATGCCGAGCGGCGCCCTAATCGACCGAGCCAAGGGACGCTTGTTACAGCAAATAAATTTTCTAAAGTTTTAAGAAGCATTTCCTCCCAATTTCTCTAAGTACTGTACTAATACCCCGACTTTACTAAACAGTGAACATATACAAACATGTTATTTAGTAACATGATCTCAGCATGTTCATCATAAAATATATTTAAAAATTTTGCATTGACACGTTTGTTTCTTTTAAACTATTATCATCATCCTGCTGAGGATCTCAGCAATAATGACGACCTGCAAACAAGGATGAGACGCTCTCTCACTGCAGAATATCGTTCCAATTCTAATCAAACAAATCAACCCATTCCAGTTTCATATCTCGCTTAAAAAGCCGTCTTAGTAATCTCACCACCGCACCATCTACAGACATTCCCAAATTCTAAAACTGCAACTGTGCAACATGATTATGATGATACTGATGGGGTTGTTTAACCTCCTTCGCAACATTTAAGGTCATTGACGGAGTGGACCTACAGTTTTACGTGGGATCCGAACCACGGGTCGGTACATAATCTGGACGCAGAGAACGGTCTCCCATCCAGCTACAACCCAGACCCAATGTCGCTTAACTTCGCTGATGGACGGGAAGCGGTGTTACGACACTGGCCACGATATAGCCTGCAATTGTACACACTTCAATATTCTCAATGTTACATAAACTTCGCCTACTGTGTAACAACTTCAATGATAAGTTGTAATTTTAAAGCATATTTTTATATTATATATGAACAATATTTGGTATTGGGTATGCAGGGTATAGGTTGTCATTCAGATGTAATAATTTTTACTTTTAATTTTAAATCGATATTATTTCATTTTAAAACACAAACTTTCATATTATTCATTACATTTTATATCAAATTTGCAAGATCTTCAAATATTGCTACACTTATCAAATGTCCCCCTACTGTAGAAGTGTGTGTATATATATATATATATATATATATATTAGTGATGTAGGTCACATCCGCATCCGCATCCGCGGAACATCCGCACATTTTCTCGCATCCGCATCCGCGTCCGCATCCGCACTTTGGACTGCGGATGTCGTGCGGATGTGGACCGTTGAGATAAAACGTCATTAATAAGCGGAAATTATCAAAATCTACTATATTAATAGAACTAGTTCATTGTGCGCAAAAGTGATGCAAGCGACAAGACGAGAGGCTGTTCTTGTATGAAGTTACTCTCTTGCAACCTACTTAGATCCACGTTACAAAGCTAAGTTATTTTCACCTAGTACATTAGAACGAGTTAAATCATCACTTGGCAAAGCAGTTGAAGAGCTTCAATCTCTTGAATCTGTCGCTTCGCCACCCACCAAAAGAATAAAAGTTTCAGTGACAACCAACACCTTCAACAAGCAAATCTATCACAGAATCTGTCTCTCAGTTTCTTGAGTCAAGCAGCAATGACGAGACCTACGCGATGTCAAAAGATGTAGTAAAAATGATCGGGAGCTATCACCAAGAAAAACGCCTGGCTGCATGTGACAATCCTATTAATTGGTGGAAAAATACGCAGAATATCTATCCATACTTGAGTAACTTGCAAGGAAACATTTAGCCTGTCCTCCAACAAACGTACCAAGCGAGAGATTATTTAGCAGTGCTGGATTAATATATGATGAAAAGAGAAACAGACTGGCAGCAGAAAAGGCAGAAAAGTTAATGTTCCTTAAGCATAACCTTCCTATAATTAAGTTTGAACATTAAACGATGAACATCTTAGTTTACTTTATTTTAATTACTCATTTATAAATATGCCGAATAAAACTTTAAACTTAATATAAATAGTTATCAAGCTAATTAAAGATCTCTTTCTATAAGGGTGGAGGTTGGGGAAAGAGGTCGGTGGGGGTGCATTTGAGTTGGGTTCACGTCCCGCATCCTGGTAACACAATTATGGTTTCTAATTGTGGCTGAAACTCAACAAAATATAACGAATTTATTTGCAGACGAATTCACCAATTGATTTCTATATTAGTTAGATGCTTGATATTATTTTATATGTTCAGAGAAAAGTACAGCAATTATTGTACAATTAATCAATTATACTACATTATAGCTACAGCTCTCTCTATATAATAACTTATTATATACGTTAAACACAACAAATCTCGAATATATCCTAAAAAATAACGAAAATGTAGACATCCGTATCCGCATCCGCATATGTTGAAATCAAACATCCTCATCCGCATCCGCATCCGCGGATGTGAAAAAAATGACATCCGCTACATCACTAATATATATATGTGTGTGTGTGTGTGCGTGTGTGTTTAGTTAAACTATATATATATATATTAGCGGCAATAAGCGAAATTTATATATCTATAATAATAAATAAAATATAACATAACATAACATAACCTAAGCAGTGAAAGTGACAATAGTAACTGTACTATATGCATTTTTCGCTTTCAGCTTATTGCTTAGGTATTATCTTAATGCCTGATTTCGCTTACTGCCGCTAACATATATATGGCCCTCAAGGAATATTTTGAGTGTACATTTAACAGTATTGGTGTGTCAGCCACATGATTTTGTGGTGTTAAATCAATACCCAAATTGTCAACAAGTTTCGTATCGACGAAGTTATTTTTTGCATTCATTTTATTCTAACTTAAACTAATCAGATCTAACTTAACCTAATGTAATCTAGCGTAACCCAACTGGGTAATAACTTGAGATAACCTAACGAGTCCGAAGGGGAGTTAGGGAAGCTGAATATCTGACGTGACGATCTTTGTAAGTGTCTAAAAAAGATTTTTGCCGGCGGTGTGGGTACACAGATATGGGTCAGATGTTTCTGTAGTCCTGTTTGTGGTGGCATTATATCCCTAAAACCACAACAGTACATCGAAATATATGATATTATATACATTTTAACTGCAAACAACACAAAATGAGGAGAAAGAACGAACAAATGAAAAGTGAGGCACCTTCCAGGAATCGAACCCGGGATCATCCAATTGCCGGTCGGACATGCTAACCACTACACCAAGGTCCCCAATCAATCAAAAGTCGTAATTCTCCTACATACGAGCGGAATCAAATGCCCTGAGGGGGGCACCTTCTCATGCCGTTCTTTACATTAATTATACCGTGTTGTTTGCAGTTAAAATGTATATATGTACGGCATGAGAAGGTGCCCCCTCAGGGCATTTGATTCCGCTCGTATGTAGGAGAATTACGACTTGACTGATTGGGGACCTTGGTGTAGTGGTTAGCATGTCCGACCGGCAATTGGATGATCCCGGGTTCGATTCCTGGGAAGTGCCTCATTTTTCATTTGTTCGTTCTTTCTCCTCATCTTGTGCGGACGCTCTTCTACACAAGCGTCGTTCTTTACATTAATGATATTATATAAATACATATATACCAGTGGTATTCTTCCCTCTTTTTCACTGGTGGCGCCCATACTGAAATACAATACACATACATAATTTGAATGTATGACAGTATATATCAACAAATAATAAATTTACGGTCAAGCCTGGCCGCACGGCTTCCAATGGACGGAACACCACTGATTATATATATATATATATTACACTGTTATAAAAATATTTAAACGCTATTAAATTTCCCTTTTTGAAGTACTCTGGAAATGATATTTTGAAATATTTTCCAAAATAATATTAAAGCAAAAGAAAATTGAAAAAGTAAATATCCTTTTATATAAAATTGAAATAAAAAATGGTTGTTTAAAATACAAGTTAAAAAGGTAAAAAAACCATTCCAGTTTATAAATTGCTTTTATGGTCTAACCTTTAGCGATTACACACACACACACAAAAAAAAAATTATATATATCATATATACATTATCACGGCTTTCGACGTAATCGTTCTTGTCTCACCAATTTGCTCGACTTCTTTAATGATATTGTAAATATATATATATATATATATATATATATATATATATATATATATATATATATATTATATATATATATATATATTATATATATTATATATATATATATGACGGGAGTAAAAGAGTAAATGTTATATATTTCGATTTTCAAAATACGTTTGATAAAGTGCCACACAGAAGATTATTAGCTAAATTTCATTCTCACGGAATTGATGGTAATGTTCTCAAATGGATCGAAAATTGGCTTAGTGGACGTAAATAAAGAGTGGTCATTAATGGCAAAGCGTCTCACTGGAAAAGTGTAACTAGCGGCGTGCCTCAAAGATCAGTTCTGGGACCACTTCTTTATATTATTTATATCAATGACATCGACCTTGGAATTAAGAGAATAATTTCCAAACTTGCGGATGTTACTAAACTAGGGGGACGAACAAAATCAGCGGCAGAACGTTTGCGGATTCAAAGATATTAGTTAATTACTAGAGTGGGCGGAAATTTGGCAAATGAACTTTAATAAAGATAAATGTAAAACGTTGCATATCGGTAGAAACAATGTTAAGGAAAAAATTATTTTATGCGCGACAAGACACTAATGAGTGTTAGGGAAGAGAAAGATTTAGGTATTATTGTTGCCGACACTCTTCAACCGAGTACGCAATGTATCGAAGCGGTCAGAAAAGCAAATAGAATCTTAGGATTTATCGGTAGATCGTTTGATTTTAAGTCGGAGAAAACAATGCTAACATTACATAATTCCTTAGCACACCCCCACTTGGGGGTTCGATTCTGGTCCCCATATTTACGACAAGACATAGACAGAATGGAGAGAGTGCAGCGACGGGCTACTAAGATGATTCCTAGACTAAGAAACAAATCATTCGCTGCCCATTTAGAAATGTAAAATTTTTTCTCACTCGTTAAAAGGCGAATTCGAGCAGATTTTATCGAGGTTCTTAAAATGATTAAAAGTTCTGATAATGTCGACGCCAAAAAGTATTTCACCTTCAGGAAAGCAGATAGAACTCGCGGTAATCTTCTGAAATTAGTGGGTAAACATTTTAATTCTAAAAAAGCTAAACATTTTTTCCTCAATCGTATAGTTAATTTATGGAATGGATTACCAGCCAAGCCAACGTCGTTCAAAGAAATTCGATCGAATCCTTCAAAAAGAAACTCGATGCTTATCTCGCCTTAAACCCCAATTTGGAAGTACTTGTTAGCGCGAAGAAATATTGTAGAATTTTCACTTGGATTTCTGTATTTTAAAATTTTCACTTTAGCTTTAAATTTCTTTCCAACCTCTCAACCTTTTTTTCTCTTCTCTGTTTTGCTTTAAAACTTTCACTTGTCTTTAAATTTTCTTACTCCTTTTAACCTTCCTTCTTAAACATACACCCTCATAGGAACCAGCCGGTCATTAGACGAAAGCGCTTGAGCACCGTTTTGTGTTTCCTTTCCTTCGTGGTTTTATTCATCATAAATATTTTTCACGTGTTACTTTCGTGAAATAATTTTCATATATATATATATTATATGGACTGTCATGCATGAATACGCACAATTTTGCGTAATACAAATTTTACTCCCCACAAGGGTTCGAACCCGTGGTACCACCTTTTGAATAGGTGAGGGTGCTAGCCACTACACTACAACGTGATAAAAGTTAATACAATGTGTCACACATTTAAACAACAAAGGGAACACATAACGCTTTCGCGTCTCGAGGTATTTACATGTTAATCCCCTGATGAGGTGAGGCAAATTTTGCATTGCGCAAAATAGTGAGTGTTCATGCATATTTCCATTTATGGGATCTCAGGGTTGCACCAGATAATTTGAATAAAATGCCCTCGCATGCGGGAGGATTAACACGTAAAATGCCTCTGGACGCGAAAGTATTATGCGTTTCCTCAGTTATTTAAATGTACAGGGTGTTTATAAAGTCCCTATCTATGTTAGTGAAAACGTAGCAAAAATGGGTAAAATTCAATAACAATATAATAGAAGGCATAGATTTGATGAATACTTAAGCATATGATTTTACATGAGCACCATCAGTATCTCTACAGAGTTCGAATCTGTCAGCAGCATTGCGGAACACATTTTGGAGCATGACGGGGGTTATTTTTGTAACTGCTGTTACGATACGAGCACGTAAATGTCCCAGCTTCATTCGGATGGCATTTTAAACACCGTCGTCTTTCAACAAGATGGGGCACCTTGTCATTACGCAAACATTGTTCGGAAGTACCTAAATGAACGATTTCCAAATCGGTGGATCGGACGTGGAGGCAACAGGCCCTGGGCGGCTCGATCTCCTAACCTAACGCCCTTGGATTTCTTTGCATGGGGCTTTATCATATCAAACGTCTATCAAACTAGGGTTACAGATCTGCAAGATTTACGTGCTCGTATCGGAACAGCAGTTACAAAAATAACCCCTGTCATGTTCCAAAATGTGTTCCACAATGCTGCTGACAGATTCGAACTCTGTAGAGACTCGATGGTGCTCATGTAGAATCATATGCTTAAGTATTCATTAAATGTATGCCTTCTATTATATTGTTATTGAATTTTACCCTTTTTGCTACGTTTTCACTGAAATAGATAGGGACTTCATAAACACCCTGTATTACAGGTTGCGTTAACTTTTATTCCGTGGCTAGCGCCCTCACCTTCTACTCAAGAGGTGATGGGTTTGAATCCTGGTGAAAGCAAACTATGCACATATATATACAGTGGCAGTCCTGGGCATAGGCGATATAGGCGGCCGCCTAGGGCGCCAATTGGTGGCGGGGGCGACATAGCACGCCCCTTTTTTTGTTTTTTCTCAAACAAGCTCCAGTCCAGGGCTCGAGAAATTTACCAACTCACGGTCTCATCAACCCCGGTTGGAGATAGATATTTATCCTTGGTGATAGGTATAGATTTTGCTTGTAAAAATCAACTTATAAAACTAAATTAAAAGTTATTTCATTAAAATAAACAAGCAATGAAATAGGTATTCTGATCTAGATGGTAGGGAGTCGGCACAGGAATTAAAGAATTTGCCTGAACTGCCATCTACGAGCATGACAGCACTTCAGCTGCTGACATTCATCCATGAAAAGCAGCTCACAGAGATCTATCCCAACCTCTGGGTCGCCCTCAGGGTTGCTGTCACCCTTCCAATGACAGTGGCTGGAGCGGAGAGGAGCTTTTCCAAGCTCAAGCTCATCAAGACTTACCCGAGATCCACCATGATGCAAGACCGCCTCAGTGGTCTTGCTGTCATCAGCATTAACCATGCGGTTTCTGAGCAGATTTCCTATGATGACATCACTGATGAATTTGCATCAAGGAAGACTAGGATGATCAGGTTTTAATAGGAAAACAACGAGACCTAAAACTTCCAAACCAAATTTAAAATTCAGTTATTTGCTAGCTGGCAATCTTATTCTTTTATTAAGCTACATTGTGTGATTTATTAGTGTTTTTTATTTATCTATTTTGTGTGCAATATACATTGGAATATTTATTTTGTTTGCAATATATTTGGGAATCTTTATTGAGTGTTCAATCATGCACAGGCCTGCGATGGTTTTATTGTCCGAAATATTTTATCACTTATATAGTAATTTTTGCACGCTGATCCCGAAAATAATATTCATTTTTCGCCATCACGTACAGATTTTTCACAAAATGTCATATTTCATATTACATATGCAAGTCATTTTCATTGAATTTTGATTAAAAACTACTGCCTATAAATGCTTATAAATGCTTGGTTTCATCAAGACATCAAAGAAATGGAGAAGAGATATCAGGGAAGGTGGGACATCAGCATGATGGCTGGTTACTGTTGGATGTTGAAACGGGATACTCCAGAATTATTACATAAAAGAAAAGGAACAGCGCGTACATTCGAGACTAAAAGGCATAGATCTCGCAAGAAAACTCGGGACAAATAAAGATGAATATGTAATTGACGTTAATAGTCTTCCTTCTTTTTAAAGTTGTTTGCATTTGTAATTAGTTTAAATTCAATTCTTCAGTTCAATTCTTCAGCTCCCGGGTAGGCTAGTCAGCCTGTCAGTGGAGCCAGCCTCCTTCGCCACTCCGCCCTTTCAGGCAGCACTCCCGTTTCTTCGAGCTCTTGCATGATGGGCAAGTCGTATCTTCGCAAGCTCTCCTCCACTTCGTAACAAAGCGAAATAGGTGCCTAATGTAAATTGAAATAAATAATATTTATTTATGTTGTTGTTTATTCCTTTCCAGTTTGCAGAAAATCCTTACGTGACAGAAAGAAATGGCCACCTTATTCGAAATGAGCGTAGTTGAATTATATAAAATCAGTTATTAGTAAGAAAACAACTCTTACAAAGTTCTCATTCGCAGGCCTGTGTTCTTATTCATACAAGATTTCCTGTAGTTTTTGTTTCAAGACAACTTGTTCTTACTTGAAGCTAAGAACAATAAATGAAGGAGGTGCTTTGTGTTTTAAAGACAATGTGTTCAATGTGTTTTATTGCGGCAGAAGTTATGCACCAGGGGTAGGTAGGACCTCGCCTAGGGCGCCAAAAATGCCAGGACCGCCACTGAAGTGTATATATACACATATCTGTATCTCTCTCTACCCGCTTTTATCTATTAATTATCTATCTATCTACGAGTATTTATCTACAGCCTAAAGACCTCTTTAATTTCCATCATTTTAGGTTAACTGAAAACGACTCTGTCATCTAACTTAGGAGGTACTCAAAAAGAAAACAATATGGATACCGGATACCAGAAAGGAGTTCCTTCGTTTTCAGAAGGAGAGAAGTACGTTGTGGCCAGTGTCGTAACACCGTTTCCCGTCGATCAGCCAAGTTAAGCGATACTGGGTCCAAGTAGTAGTTGGATGGGGGACCGTGCTCTGCGTCCAGATTATATAGCGACCCGTGTGGTTCGGATCCCACATAAAGCTGTAGGTCCCCTCTGTCATATGACCTTAGATGTTGCGAAGGAGGTTAGACAACCCCATCAAACATCAACTTTCAGGAGGAGAAATCGTCTACTTGTATAATATTAAAAGTTAAAAGCTAAAATAACAAAATTTATCCGTTATTAACAGTAAAAAAAAAAAAAACCTCTGTATACAGGGTGATTCAGAAAGGTGTTAAAAAAATAGTACGTTATTTTTGGATCACCCTGTAATTAACTCGTTTCCAAGTCCGCTTTCCCGATCAAAATATGAAATGTTTCCATAATGCATTAATTTTGGGGGCCCCTAATTACCGTTTATCTATGAGAATAATATAATGATGATGAGGTTGTTCAACCTCCTCCGCAACATCTAAGGTAGGTCATATGACGGGAGGGGACCTACAGCTTTACGTGGGTCCAAACCACGGGTCGCTACATAATTTGGACACGGACGCGCAGTACGGCCTCCCATCCAACTACTTTTCCAGACCCAATGTCGCTTAACTTCGCTGATCGACGAGAAGCGGTTACGACACTGGATACGACGTAGCGCTTGTTTATAAGAAACGAAATTAAAAATGACAGGTGGTCGTGAGATAGCGTCACCTGTTCGAGAAAATCCCAATTATTGTATTAAATCCTAAAACAATTAGCGAAATCGAAAGGTACTTTTTTGATACAGACGAAACGACATCAAACGAACACATTTTGGCACAAACGCTATAGCACCCCTAATCTAACCTAACCTAACCTAACCTAATCTCCCAAAAAGTTGTCAATAAAATAGTTACAATTTTGTGTGTGTGTGTGTGATATATATATATATATATATATCTATATATATATATTAGGGTGTTTCATAAATTAAAAGTTTGGAAAAATTTTAATCCACATGGATCCCCTTGTTCCATTTGCTGAGGAGACTGATAAACCGAAGTATTAATTCAATAGTTTAAAGTTTACGGGTCCCCAGTTTGATGCTCTGGCAGATCATAAACGGAAAAAATTAAACAAAATCTGTCAATGAATTTTTATTCAACAAACGAGTACCATTTCACTACACATTTTCACAAAGATACAAAAAACATAACCACTTCTTGCGAATCATTTGTCCATGAAATCCTTCTTGGTTTTATTCGGGTATTTCGCCCTATGCTGCATCACAGTTTTGAGCAAATACTGCTTCTGCTCTTCGTTCTTCGTCAGAGAACAGTTGAACTCTTTGGTGAGCGCGATGGCTCTTTCGGCCCGATCGTTGACGACAGAGATTTTGTTAACAGTTGCCGCTGCTTGCTTGAAGCCCTCTACTTCAGTCCACTCGGCAACTGGCTTTTTCAAGAATTCTGTGTCCAAGTCGAATGCATGGAAGAAAGCCATCGTCTTTCCTGTCACGAACTCCGCCAGGTGTTTCGAGGCAAGATTCCTGACGTTCTTCCCTTGGGGTCGCTTGAGTTCCTTTTTCGATGCGGGCTTACCCAAACTGACGACCATCTGAGCCTTTTCTTCATCTGCCACATCTGCGTCGAAGAACGCCATGGCAATAAGAGTCTCAGAGATGTACCATAGGTGTCGAGACATGGCTTCTTGCGCAGCGTTAACACACGAATATCCCGACATGGCAAAGGCTTCCGCGTCACGCAGAAATTCCAGATCAACTGCGGCAGCCTTGCTTGAGGTTGCAGCACGAGTCCAACCTAGGATGTAGACGAGGGACACGAAGAGACCTACGGCTGTCAGAGCTTCCAACTCGTGACTCGACATCTTGAACTGCTTTTCAGTAGAATTACTTTCAAGGAGTAGATGGCTATCGCCATCCATCGAGCGTGATGGTAAGCGCCAGGGGCTCTGAGAGGGAAATCCACCACTTTTGCTTCTCCCAGGAAGATGAGAACCACTTCTTGCGAATCATTTGTCCATGAAATCCTTCTTGGTTTTATTCGGGTATTTCGCCCTATGCTGCATCACAGTTTTGAGCAAATACTGCTTCTGCTCTTCGTTCTTCGTCAGAGAACAGTTGAACTCTTTGGTGAGCGCGATGGCTCTTTCGGCCCGATCGTTGACGACAGAGATTTTGTTAACAGTTGCCGCTGCTTGCTTGAAGCCCTCTACTTCAGTCCACTCGGCAACTGGCTTTTTCAAGAATTCTGTGTCCAAGTCGAATGCATGGAAGAAAGCCATCGTCTTTCCTGTCACGAACTCCGCCAGGTGTTTCGAGGCAAGATTCCTGACGTTCTTCCCTTGGGGTCGCTTGAGTTCCTTTTTCGATGCGGGCTTACCCAAACTGACGACCATCTGAGCCTTTTCTTCATCTGCCACATCTGCGTCGAAGAACGCCATGGCAATAAGAGTCTCAGAGATGTACCATAGGTGTCGAGACATGGCTTCTTGCGCAGCGTTAACACACGAATATCCCGACATGGCAAAGGCTTCCGCGTCACGCAGAAATTCCAGATCAACTGCGGCAGCCTTGCTTGAGGTTGCAGCACGAGTCCAACCTAGGATGTAGACGAGGGACACGAAGAGACCTACGGCTGTCAGAGCTTCCAACTCGTGACTCGACATCTTGAACTGCTTCTTCAGTAGAATTACTTTCAAGGAGTAGATGGCTATCGCCATCCATCGAGCGTGATGGTAAGCGCCAGGGCTCTGAGAGGGAAATCCACCACTTTTGCTTCTCCCAGGAAGATGAGAACCAACTGTAGCAGTTCCTTGTAGTCATCGCGCTGATGCGACGTGCTCACCATCCCTCTCACCAGCAGGACTGACTTCTCCCTCAGTTCCCTCATAGAGTCATTGACTTGAGCAAAATCGTACGGCCGCACGTCCAACCGGTCGATGAACTTCCATTGTGCCTGAAACCTCTTGAAAACGGGTATATCGGGGCCACTTGAAGGGCCGTATGCACGCTTGAAGACGGAGCTGAGGATGACTTCATAGATGTGATGCGACAGGGGAAGTACATGAGTTCTCTGCCAAGACCTTTCTCAATCAGGACGCAGGCCCCGATATGAATCCCGGTGTTCGACGCTGTCGTGTCGAAAGACAGTCCCCGCATGCGCTCTTCCATCCTGTGTTCCTTGACCAAATCCAAGCAAACTCGCGCTATCTTCTCGCCGGTTCCGGACGTCACCTTAGGAACGCCGAGCAACTTCTCCTTGCCGTCGCCAAAGACGAGGACGGCGATCCGGTCAACGCTCTCCTTCCATTGCTCATTGTCAGGTAGGAGCTTACCGTCCCAATGCAAGACAAGAGGCTGACCAGGACAAACTTCGTCGGATTGATAACTTTCAGCAGCCACCTTCCTGAGAGCCTTGCGTGTGCGGTACATGGTACTGGCAGAAATGGACAGTTCATCCAAGTCAAAACCTAGTGATTTAGCCGCTGCAGCGTACGACATAGCTGAATCGCGGTACGAAATATTCAGCCGATCGTAGGTAGTCGTCACATCCTGTGAGATCAGATTCCTGCGTCGCTTCTTGGTATTTCCCTTGGAGGAGGATGGAAAAACTTCCACGGTTGGGTCAACGACATCTGAGTCAGTCTCTGACGAAGTTGAAATCACTAAAGCCCCCGTATCTTCTGCAGCTCCTTGTTCCTTCCTGGCCTTCTCCTGTTGTTCCTTAATCTTGTCCAGCCTCTTCCTTTTCCTAATCTCCTTATAGTGAAGCTTCATGTCAACAGGGCCCATGCTGCAGGAATTTGGATCTTCACGCTGCATGTCGAGAAAGTGGATGTCCTCCTGATTCTTCATCATTTCCTTAGCCTGTGAATGAGCAATGTCCATGATCTCCTTCGCTATTGCATCCTTGAACATCGCCTCCTTCACTCGGAAGGACTCTGCTTTATGTGACTTGTGCTTCACAAGCCGGTCGTATTCCTTGAGAAGGGATTCCATCTTCCTCAAGGCCGAATCTCGACGCATCATGGGGATTCTCGCTCTCTCCCAAAATATGAGACAGGCATCCAGGCACAGGTTCAGGCATTTAGTACGTCCAAATTTTTGCTCCTTTTGGTGGTAAAAGTACTTTTTGAGTACTTGCAACTGAGTTGGAAGGCCACTTGATGTGATGTTCGCATCCGTCTGGCCAATAAGAAACACTTCTGTTTTCGCTCTGGTAGACACCTGGAAAAGAAAACAAACTAAATAATTCCACAGAAATAATTTCACATCGTAATTAATTTCATTAATTAAATAAAGAAAAGCAGTAACTGGACTCGAACCAGTGTCATAGCCGTTTGGCGGCATCGCTCAAGTCGGCGTACACAGCACGCTATCCACTACACCATCTGGAGTGGATAGCGTGCTGTGTACGCCGACTTGAGCGATGCCGCCAAACGGCTATGACACTGGTTCGAGTCCCAGTTACTGCTTTTCTTTATTTATAAAACTGATACGTGTACACTACGTTCTCTTTGACAATTCATTAATTAAATAAATTTCAATACCGCAGTAAAATTACATTAATTAGTATCATAAATAATTACCAGCTTAGTTGTCCAATATGCAACAGACTAATTAATTTCATGTAATATTAATAATAAATATCACTACCACAGTAAAATGACAGAAATTAAATAATAATAAATTTCAATACCACAGTAAAATGAGATAATTAGTAGCATATATAATTACCTCCATAGTTGTCCAATAGGCTATACAACACGAACCGCTCAAGTGACGAAGAAAACCGTCTTCACTGCAGGCAGGCGAGAAATGAACTGACAAAATGTCGTCAAAGTTGGGGACCTTTAAATGCAGCGCGATCTGGTTCAAACTTGCACAAACGTGTTTTCTTGTTCTTTAGAATACGGAGAAACGTGTGGATTAAAACTCCAAGCTCATTTTTATTTTACCCTATAGGTATGAAACACCCTAATATATATATATATATAACCTTGGTTAACCTTTGGTTTTGCTTCCGCCAGAATTGTTCATTCTGACGAAGGTCAAGCGTTTCACTCCACCTTAGACCTACAGTTTAACTTGGAATCCGAACCACGCCCTACCAGCAGCTCAGCGTCTTAACCACTAGGCTACCTAGGGTACCCATTTATCTACCAACCAATTTCTATTGTATGGAAAGATGAACAGCTGGGTTTTGCTGCGCGTCGCCTGCCGTCACTGGGTCTCGATCCCGGTGCCAGTGAATTCGTAGTCAGCGACGCTAACCACTACACCACCACCACCACTATATATATATATATATATACTATATATATATATATATATATATAAAACATCGAATTTCATTTATACTTAATTGCAACGTTCGTGGGGAATTTTAATTCTGAATCGGTCTTAATTGTGACATTTGGAAAAAAAATTAAAATAGAAAAAGACATTTAAAATGACAAAAAACTGAAGAAAAATGTATTATTTTTGGGTGATTTCTAGTTTTTTTTTTTTTTAAACAATTAATGAGACTTGGTTTTTATCGAAAAAAAATATTCCGTTCAGAATATATATATATATATATATATATATAGTTGCGTGCAAAAGTTTGGCCACCCCAACTAAAATCTTAAAATTGTTTGAATTAATGTATCCTGAGAAGTAAAAATGCTCAGACCTGATATTTGTAAAGCTACTGTCATATATTAATTAAAAATATAAAATTATGAGTAAAGATAAAATAGACATTATATAAAAATCTATATCGAAATATTAATATTTAATTCTCAACAGTGTAACACGAAAGTTTTGGCGGACATCCTTCAAATCAGTAACTTACGGAACAAGTTTCATATCTGCAAGAGTACATTCCATGCGAACGCAGTTAAAATTTACTCGGAGGTACTTCTGCAAAAAGTTTAGACTTACGAATGAGGACTGTATACAATATAACAGGTGTACGGAGGATTGACAAAAGTAAATAGACACGTTCAGCTTTTCCCATAGTTTTTGATTTGATAATAAAAGCGAATAATTGAAAGCATATATGTAGAATGGTGGTGTTTTTTCCTTTGCATTATGTACAGGTGACACGCGTTCTGGTATTCCATCGATGAGCTTTGCCATTTGTCCTTGAGGATAATCCTCATGATGTCTATTTACTTTTGTTAACCATCTGTATACTAACTAGATTGTACGTGGCACATATTTGCGAGTCTAAATTTTGCATGGAAATGAATAAGAGCAAATTCTTTATCATTTCAGGCATGAAAACATCAATTTTCTAATCTAGTGTCAGACGAACGATTTATTCCTCGAGAAAGCTTTCGGAAGACCTGGATTGTCGATGTGCGTAAATCTGGAAGAACCAACAAAATGCCAATCGTCTCGAATTAACTGTCACTACGATCAAGAAACGCGTGGATGATGCCCGAGAATCAGGGAACGAGATTTTTTGGTTTAATGAGACGAACATCGAACGTTTTGACCACGATGAAACGAACTTTATTTTGGACGAACACCAACAAGGAATGTGACGAGCACGTTTCGGCTCGATTGGGATTGGGGGTGCTGTATATCATTTGGAGTCACAGCTTCGGAAAAACGTTCGCCTATAAAAGTTTTTATTACTCATAAAAAATTACTAATTGGTAACATTTTCATTTTTTTATCCTTTTTTTCTTGTGACTAATGATACCGGGTGTGTATAAAGTAACGCAAGTGAACATGGACGAGTAATATCTATTACATATACAGTACTTTATAAGAAATGTATATTCGATAGTAAGGTTTATAAGAGATGTTAAAAACCAAGTTGAAACTAGTTTAAACCAGTTCAAATCGGATTAGTCTCTTCACTCGCGTTACTTTATACACACCCTCTATTTTTTTAATAATTTTAATTTTTAAAACTTTTTGAAGATTTTCGTCGGTATACTTTCGTTCGCAAATGTACGAGCAATTTGATTAACCCTGAACCACTTTCGTCATTCCTAGATGACATACAAAATTAAATTGACTGGGGTCCTCCCTGACCCCACGTAAGCGGTTGAGGGTTAAAATTGATGGAGCAATGGATTGAGCAAAGTATTAGCAAATTTTGGATGGAACCTGTTAGAGATTGGTTGTTGTACTTGTAGGATATGTCAACAGTAAAATGGTTGGCACAAATGAAAATCGAAGTTTTGGAATAACCTTCGCAGTCCTTGAACTTCACTGTCATCGAGTGCCTTGGGGGAGATCTGAAGCAATGGTTCAAGCGAGAAATCCGAAGAATTATACAGAGTTGGAAACATTTTGTCAAGAAGAATGGTCACGAGTACCAGAGGAACGAACCCAAAAGATGAAGCAATGTTATAGGGAAGCGACTGCTCGAAGTTATTGCAGCAAAACCAAGTTCTCCGAGTCGCTGATTTAAAGGGTGTCAAAATTTTTGTGTTACTATTTTTATATGATGTCTATTTTTCTATACTAATTTAAAAAAAATATATATGGCAATACCTTTATACACACCATTAACATTTATACTTCTCTTAATGCATCACACAACTCAAAGATTTAAAAAAATTTAGTTGGGGGTGCCCAAACTTTTGCACTCAACTGTATGCTGTATATTCCATATATCATGCAAAACTCTTTCACCAATCTAAAAATTAATTTTGTCCTTCCATGCTTCGACAAAATACCATACCCTTTAGTGAAATGGAAAAAAAAAATATCCAGTCGGTCAATGAATTCCGAAACGAACACGGCCATCAAAATTTTGAGCTTCACATCTAAAAACCACTGTGTCAAAATTTGTGAAGTTGCATTTAAAATCTAAGCACATCGTGCGCTTAAAGTAAGTGTTAATAATACGCTTTCCCTGGATTAAAATTTTCTGCTGGAACTCTTTTGTATGAAATTACTGTATTTACTCGTTATACGAGCGTACATTGGACTATCTAAACATGGCTTTCGTTTTAGCTAACACCCTTTCTCATATATATATATATATATATTAGTGATGTAGCGGATGTCATTTTTTTCACATCCGCGGATGCGGATGCGGATGAGGATGTTTGATTTCAACATCCGCGGATGCGGATGCGGATGTCTACATTTTCGTTATTTTTTAGGATATATTCGAGATTTGTTGTGTTTAACGTACGTATATAATAAGTTATTATATAGAGAGAGCTGTAGCTATAATGTAGTATAATTGATTAATTGTACGATAATTGCTGTACTTTTCTCTGAACATATAAAATAATATCAAGCATCTAACTAACATAGAAATCAATTAGTGAATTCGTCTGCAAATAAATTCGTTATATTTTGTTGAGTTTCAGCCACAATTAGAAACCATAATTGTGTTACCAGGATGCGGGACGTGAACCCAACTCAAATGCACCCCACCGACCTCTTTCCCCAACCTCCACCCTTATAGAAAGAGATCTTTAGTTAGCTTGATAACTATTTATATTAAGTTTAAAGTTTTATTAGGCATATTTATAAATGAGTAATTAAAATAAAGTAAACTAAGATGTTCATCGTTTAATGTTCAAACTTAATTATAGGAAGGTTATGCTTAAGGAACATTAACTTTTCTGCCTTTTCTGCTGCCAGTCTGTTTCTTTTTCATCATATATTAATCCAGCACTGCTAAATAATCTCTCGCTTGGTACGTTTGTTGGAGGACAGGCTAAATGTTTCCTTGCAAGTTTACTCAAGTATGGATAGATATTCTGCGTATTTTTCCACCAACTAATAGGATTGTCACATGCAGCCAGGCGTTTTTCTTGGTGATAGCTCTCGATCATTTTTACTACATCTTTTGACATCGCGTAGGTCTCGTCATTGCTGCTTGACTCAAGAAACTGAGAGACAGATTCTGTGATAGATTTGCTTGTTGAAGGTGTTGGTTCTGTCACTGAAACTTTTATTCTTTTGGTGGGTGGCGAAGCGACAGATTCAAGAGATTGAAGCTCTTCAACTGCTTTGCCAAGTGATGATTTAACTCGTTCTAATGTACTAGGTGAAAATAACTTAGCTTTGTAACGTGGATCTAAGTAGGTTGCAAGAGAGTAACTTCATACAAGAACAGCCTCTCGTCTTGTCGCTTGCATCACTTTTGCGCACAATGAACTAGTTCTATTAATATAGTAGAATTTGATAATTTCCGCTTATTAATGACATTTTATCTCAACGGTCCACATCCGCACGACATCCGCAGTCCAAAGTGCGGATGCGGGTGCGAGAAAATGTGCGGATGTTCCGCGGATGCGGATGCGGATGTGACCTACATCACTAATATATATATATATATATATACACAGGGTGTTTCAGGAGGAAAGGTCAATACTTCGGGAGGTGATAGTATCGGTCATTGTGAGAAAAAAGTTAATATGAACATGTGTCTAATTCTGAATGGTTACGGAGATAGAGCTGTTTGAATCTGATGCGCGCGCAGCTCTTCCTCCCCCTTCCCTCTATAACCTTGAACCATATAAGCTGTAATGTAAGCATGTAACATAAGCCAATCGACAGCTGGCTGTTGTGAGTGACATTGTTTGGCGTTTGAAGCAGTGTTAAGAATGCCACACACCTTCACACATGCCGAATATGCAGATATGGTGTATGTCTACGGTTTTTGCGATGGAAGTGCAACAGCTGCTGTTGCAGAATACCGTCGACGGTTTCCGAACCGCAGAAATCCGGATCGAAGTGTGTTTACCAGGGTTTTCAACACATTGCCAGAGATTGGTACACTTCCCAGCGCTCATGTTTCATCTGAACGTGAAGGTCAACAAGATGTGGATGAAGTGGAAAACATTCTTCAGTTGGTAGAGTGTAGTCCTACTACTAGCTCACGAAGAATTTCTACACGTCTCGGTGTACCACACACAAGAGTATGGCGAACATTTCGTGAGGAAGGCTTGCATCCATATCATGTACAGCGTGTACAACACCTTCAACCAGGAGACGCTGCGATGCGACTGGAATTTTGTCATTGGGTAAATGCTAATCGCCGATTGCTTCGATTAATACTGTTCACCGATGAAGCTACTTTCACCTGTGACGGTATCAACAACACTCGTAACTCTCATCGATGGTCGGACGAAAATCCAAATGCCACTGTGGAAACAAATTTTCAACATCGCTTCTCTGCCAATGTGTGGTGCGGTATCATCGATGATCAGCTGATTGGCCCTGTTACTTTAGAGAATCGTCTTGCAGGACAAAGTTACCTAGAATTTCTGCAAAATGAATTGCCAGGACTATTGGAGGATGTTCCTTTGGCTACACGCGCTGGTATGTACTTTCAGCATGACGGAGCTCCTCCACATTCTGCCCGTCTGGTGATGCAATACCTAAATCAAACTTCCCCTGGTCGATGGATCGGCCGCGGTGGTCCCATTCAATGGCCACCAAGGTCTCCAGACCTCTCTCCGTTAGATTATTGTTTGTGAGGGTGGATGAAAAGTCAAGTTTACAAAAGAAAGGTGGATACACGAGACGAATTGCTCACACGCATTTTGGATGCTGCTGCCCGCATAAAGGAACGTCAAGATCAACTCAGACGAACAACACGCGATCTTCGCACACGAGTTGCAAAGTGCATTGAGGTTGACGGTGGGATTTTCGAAAACGTATTGTAAACTGTAACAAATTTATCATTTCTGTATCTGATACCATTCAAAATGCCAATGTTTAAACATTAAATGTTAGAAACAGTAATTGGTTTCTCTTTCTTGATTACCATTAACAATGTTTTTGTATTTGTAGATTCAAACAGGTCTATCTCCGTAACCATTCAGAATTAGACACATGTTCAAATGAACTTTTTTTCTCACAATGACCGATACTGTCACCTCCCGAAGTATTGACCTTTCCTCCTGAAACACCCTGTATATATATATATATATATATATATATATATATATATATATATATATATATATATATATATATATATATATATAAGGCTTACGATTTAAAATAGAAATGCTTTTAAAAATCAAAACTGTATTTTGAGACAAGTGAGGTAAAGTACATATTCTCTATATATGCTTTCATAATTATAAAATAACATTTGTTCAAAGCAAGCAGCGACTCGCTCTCTTTTCCAAACCTATGAGAAAGAAATGGGATTAAATACTGAAACATTTCGTACATTACAAATACAGTCTGTATGCAGGGAAAAATGAAGTCTCTCTCTCCCTCGTTGGTGAGGGGTTCTTCAACTCCCGACAACCCTGGCTGTTCGGGAAACGGGTCGTGCTTGGGGGCGGTCAGAATAGGGAAGGCTCCCTCCGTGCAATGCTTTTTAATGCTAGGTCGATTAGGAATAAGTTTTGCGAGCTCCCAAACCTGCTCAACAGCAAGTCAGAGAATTTCGGCCACCAAAGATCAAACAAAGTGCTCAGAATTTGAAAGATTTACTTCCACCAGTGGAGGAGTGCACAATGGAACCACCACTCACGAAGCAGTTCTCTGTCGAACAACTCGATAAGATCACTGAAGAGCCCCTTGTTGTCCGGATACCATGTCACCCCCAAGGTGTAGAACGCTGTGTTAGGATGGTAACTGAAGCGTCTGGGGCAGTGTATGGAAAGGATTCAAGAGATGGTTACATTAGAGCAGTACTTAAATCCCGTGACTTTATGCCGTCATTCAAAACTAAAGATTTTAATGTATTATTTACTAAATAAAACTATCTAGTCTACAGTACCTACCTACCTACCTACCTACCTATAGTGTATATGTTTATTCCAAAAATAAATTTTTCTATTTTTCCTGAAAAGCAGTACATTGTAAGGGGTCAAATGAGAGCTCAAACCCTAGTAAAGCAAGTGTCCAAAAGTTATGGGTAACTAGCAATTTTCACGATTTTCACATGCGAAAAAGGAGGTGTTGCACTTGTCACAAAAAAATTTTGTTTTCATTTTTGAATTTAGGGAGGTCAATTGTACAAAACTAGAAATGTGCCTCTTGATCCGTTACACTTTGCCCAATGACGCTAAACGCTATTGGACATATAATCAGTTTGCTTGTTTGTACACAAAAAACATTCATAATAAAATACTGAGTAAACAGGGGGGGCCCATATACGAATCCTTCCCCGGGGCCCGGGGCAGCTCTCGTCGGCCCTGCGCCTATAAGATAGTCGAGAGGTGAAATAGCCAACCTACGGGGATCGTTGCAAGCACTTCAGTTAATATGTTTAAGAGCAAGGTTGGAGAGCTATTTTAGTAGTATCAATTTACATTAAAAATCGGCGTTTCACGCTAAAGAGTGAAATTTCGGGTGGGCCTTGGCAAGCTACGGAGAAATGATGACGTCTTGTAGCCTACATAATAAATAAATAAGAAATTCCTGACAAAAAGTGCATGGTGTAGATTAGAATAAGTAGTTTACTATTCCTGCTACCTTTTATTTTCCGCTGTGTTCTAATGCGTAACCGAGTACACGAGATAAGTGTACGTATGGTGTGAATGAACTCTGAAGCTATTCTACTCATCATACTTTTTCCGAATTTCCTATAAATCATCTTTCACAACTTTTTCCTGTCAGCAATGGCTGGCGGAGGAGGGAGAGAGCATTGTCCGTTCTATATTTCACTATTACTACTATTTCTGTATGAAAGCTTTACACGTCTGTAAGTGTAAGCATGGTATAAGTTTTCGATATTCTTTTTTTTGCATTTCTATTTCTAACTTTTCTACTTCCTCCTTGGGCTAGCCTGGAGTGGATCTTAGGGACTTTCTTCGTCCGTAACTCTCTCTTTCTCTCTCTCTCTCTCTCTCTCTCCATTATTTACTTATTTAATTCAAAGAACAGGGAGGAAACAAGTAAAGAAAAAATGGCTCTAAACTTCAAACTTAATATTTTCTGTCCTTTGAATTTGCAGTTTCGATGCCAGATGTCGCAATATACAACTCTGTGTAATTTATTTTTTTATTTACAAATATTTACAGTTTCCATAAACGAGTATAATTTCATTATTAAATGCTGATGCTGTATACAGTTGAGTTGTAAACTGCCTTTAGCAAACGTGTAAGCTTTACACGTCGAAATCTACTAATTAGATATAATTATTATAATAATAATTAGGCCCTACATAATAGATATGATTTGAAGATTCTTATAGATTTTTGTAACTGACTTAAGAGACAAAATGGAACTTACAGTAGGGTGTATCATGCTCAGGTCGAATATCGAAAAACTTGGAATTTCAAGATTGGCAGTATGTATTCCTATGTAAAATTTAATTTTAAGAGGGGTTCGTCTTCTGCAACTTTTGCAAAAAATCGCATTTAAGTGTTCAAAATCGCACTATTTTGTCGAAAAATGGGATTTTTGGCCAATTTCAAAGACTTGGTAGCCTCAAATGACCTCCATATGTTCCATATTGTTCACATACACCCTTAAGCATTTCTAGGGCAGGCTTGGACCCATTTAAGATCAGCCAAAGTGGTTCATAACCCCTAAAATAACCAAAATCACCCAAAATGATCCAAAACTAAGGAATTGTATGATTTTTAGTCTCCGATACACCACATTTCGCGCTGTTCTCTTCATCAGGCAGAATCTTTTTTTTCTTTTTTCTTGGTCTTGCATTTTCTTTTTTTTTAGAAACGCCTCCACCAATTTTTTTTTTTTTTTTTTTTGGCATCACTGAGTGTGATGGCAGCTGCCCCCACCTTTCCACAAGCTGCTGTGACGTTCAACCTTTTTTTCTGCAATTGCAATTCTTCTTTAATATTTGTATAAGTCCCTCCTCCATCCCCAGCTTGTAATAATATACTGGTCAACTGAATGTTTTGAGATTTTTTCTTCTGAAAGCATCTTGATTTGTCTAGCAGGTCTTGTAGAGATCTAAAACATGTTCATAATGTCTTGCTTTGACTTGAAAACTGGCAACAATTCTCTGTGATCGATCCTAGCACGAACAAAACCATCTCTTCTCTCTTGCCCATACACTGCATGAACTGCAGCTGAAACTTCCTGGACTGCTCTTACACAGCTTTGAGTGTGAACTGAGAAGTTCTCAACTTCAAGTGGAGACCTGAGAAGCTCCTCAACTACTCCTCTTGAAATCTTACAAGTGAAGAGTGGCTCATACTGTTTCACCTTATTCTAATTAATCAGAGTAATTGGAGAAGTGGCATCGAAATTCAGTTTAGGGTTTCTATGAGTTCTCAGACTCATGTCTCCATACTCAGACTTACCTCTGATCTTCTTGATCATCTGAACCCCCCATGCCCTCTCCTCCTCATCCTCACTGCACAGGAGAGAGGCAATGAGGTTCTCACTGTGAGCATGATATGCTCCACGAACTATCACATGAGTGATTATGTTCCTGATTTCAGAGGTCTGACTTCTCAGCAGTCCCAGAGCGGTCACAATATGGTGAGGTCCATACCTCATGTGGTGCTTCACCTTGATCTCAAAATACATCTTGAAGTAGAAGTCCAGGCAGAACTTCAGCAGCACCTCCAGCTTCTTCAACACCTCCCCCTTCAAACCATGCTGCCTCATCCACAGCATCAACAGAGCCTCACCTGTACACTGCGTTCGCACTTATTAAGCAGATTACATTTTCTCCAATGTTTTCAAAAGTTTTTCCCCGATTTCAATGAAATTTGTAGCAAATAATCACTATATATAGCAGCATTGATGGTATTCATTTCGATAAAATATTTTGATAATTAAAATAATTATCTCATTTTATTGAAAAATACGTAAAATATTGTGTTCCTAATTATTAAGCAAGTATTCTATTTACAGATCTAAATGGTGAAAATGGGTAAGAAGAAGGATTTAACACTAACTGAGAAAAGAAAAATAGTCAAGTTACTCGCTGAAAATATAAAATCTATTGAAATTGCGAAGCAGTTTGGCAGAGCTTATCGAACTCTAAACAAGTTTGTAGCGGAGGGTACCAAACTGAGGCAGTAGGGTGTACCATTTTTGGGTCATTTTCAAAAAGTCAAGGTCCAGGAGTCTAATGTTGTGCCAAATGATGTCCTAAACACGAATTTTACAGGCATTTTCTAATCCGACAAATTTTGAATCCCCCCACCCCCCTTGAAATTTTGCGCATCCCTTTTCCTAAAAACCCCATATATCTCAAACACTATCAACTTTATCGAAAAATGTTATAGAATAAAAATGATTTAGAATCAAATGTTCTATTAGAAAAGTTCATCAAAATAGAAATTTACTTAATTTTGAAAATTTTCATTTATTTTTTAAAAATTTAAATTAAAAATTTTTTTTGCTTGCAGTGCCTTCTTCTTAAATAAGGTGTTACCGCCACCTTTGAAGCATCACCCCAATGCAGCTTCGCGGCGATGGGCTTTGTATTTGCTAGTTATAATGCAAATCATAATTAGTTTTTATTATAACTAGACTATACAAAGTGAGGACAACCTCAAAACTATATATATATAAAATAAAGCTAAAAATTAACACTTTATCTATAGTTGTGAGGGCCCATCGTTTTTTTTTCCTTTATTCAACACTTTCCTCAAAAAAATAAAAAGAAACAAGTTTCCTAATTAGAAATCATTGATATAAGAGCTTTTTAAACATAAAAATAAGAAAAGACAATTTATGGTATATTTAATAACAAAAAAAAATCAGCCTCTTCTAAATTAAAACAATCTCTGCAAATAAAAATACCTAATCTATCTGTTAATGAACTATTCTTTACTGAGTTTCATTCTTTTAAGAGTCTCTTTACTAGGATCAGGAATTAGTCTTCTATTCTCTTCCACAATTTGCAAAAGACCTTGAAATTCTTCTTCATTTTGACATTTGTCATGAAAGTCTTGAACCAGCTTGATTCCTCTTTCAGCGGTATCATTGACTACTCTAATAGATGAAAGAATGTTTTTTAGTTTGTTGTAGTCATCGACCTCTTCCCATGTTGATGCTGGTTTCTTTATCCATGAGTCTGGTTTTGACCCACAGCATTGAAATAAATGCCATGAAATTGGACCTACTAGCTGATGAAGCTTTGTGTCTTCCTTTAAAATGGGGAAAACAGGTTGCCCACATACATAATTTTATGGAACTGGATATTTGTTTAAGGATTTTGCGATCTTATCTTTTTCATCATTACTTAGCGATCCAAAGAAACTCAAAGGGACCACTTCCTCCGTCAAATACCAGTAATGATTGGCAAAAGATTTCAAAGCAGCATTTGCAACTTCCCTATCTTCCTTCTTGTAATTCACCAAATCATGATAAAACTTCAGATCATTAGCTGCACTATCTAGTGAATTAGAACATAAAAGCCAGTATTTTCCATAAATTAATGCATTAAATAGACACATTCTCTTTAATTTCTTAATCAATGATTCATCATATGATGCTTGATGGGCAAAAGCATACATTTTATTTGTATACAAAATCATTGCCATCCACCTGGCACGGTGCATTGCACCAGGTTTCCGCCAATGACTGTTTTCTCTGGAAACCTCTCCTAAAAGCATTAAAGTTGTTTCAGCAACTTCCTTATAGTCATCACGTGGAAAGCAGTCAGATTTTCTTAAACATTGGGTCATAAATTCTACACATTCTTCCTTTAGGCCTCTTTGATACCTTGATTTAACATCAAGAACATTGTATGTAGATTTCGTATTAATTTTCTTCCATTTAGACTCGCGAAATTCTTTGAATAACTCAAACTCAGGAGATTTACTTGGGCCAAAAATGGTTTCATACACAGCACACAAAACTCTTTCAGCCACATGATGGCGGCATGCTAACCAAATCAATTTCTTTTGCAAAAGTTCTTCAAGTAACTTACAGGAACCTTTCATCCATCCTGAATTGGATGCAGTGGTATCAAATGATACTCCAAAGACATTTTGCTTCAAGTTCCATTTTTCAATACTTTGAAATACAGAAGTGGCTTGAGACAATCCAGTGGAATCATCTATTATAGAAACTGATAAAAGTTTTTCTACATTTGGGTATCCAGTAACAAGTATTGCAAGGCGGTCTTCTTGTTCTGAACATGATTTAGTAAGCAGCTTGCTATCCCAATGTACTAGGCAGTGATCAGGAGGAGTAAAATCCTTGATGCAAGTTTAATATTTTCGTTTTCTTGTCTTTCGAGCGGCTCTTGCAGATGTGATCCTGGAGAGAGACAGTTTTTCAATATCCTTGCCACACCTAATGGCTACTGCAGTAGCAAAAACAGTCCGTTGTCCAATAGAGAGATTAAGTCTGTCTGCAGTGGAGGAAACCAATGGCGAGGCAAGAATATTTTTTGGGCTGGAAGCATTTGAAGGTCCTGCTGTAGGTTCTGTCGGAAACTCTTCATAGCTGTCTGTCTCAGAACTGGTCGTGCTAGAAAGAAGGGTCTCTGATGTTCTGGCTGTAACACTCACTTGCTTCACTGATTTATGTTTCTCTTTGCGTTTCTTCTCTTTCTCTAATCTAATGTACTTGCGCTGTACTTTTGATGCATAATCTGCATCTAGCAAACCTAAACATGTTTCTCGTTTTGTTCTTTGATCTTCTAAGAATGAAATATCATATGCTTTCTGAGGCTCAGTTCTCATGCGGTCTTTTTGGATTAATTCAACGGCATTTTGAGAAGAGATGTCAAAAAGGGAATCCATAATTTTCATGAACTTAGAGAGTTCATTTTCAAAGCTTGCTCTTTTTTTGTGCTTGATTAAATTATTATGCATTTCTTCTAGATTTAACAGCATCTTCCTGCCTTTAGGGTTTTTACTAATATCTATAGTAGGAATGCATGCTTTTTGCCATATTATTAGTAGCTTCTGTAGAACTTCATTAACAGTAGAATCTTTTGTAACTTTTGGACCCTTACTGCATTCTCCGTAAATAAATAAAATGGCTTAGAACATCTTTATTGGATGGTAAAACAATTTTAGATGAACTCATAATATCAGCCTGCAAGCGACCAAGAATAAAGTCATGCTGTTTTGTAGCTGTTTGACTCATTTTTTATTTATTTTTCAAATAAAGCAGTCTGAAAAGAAACAATAAGAGTAAAAACAATGCTTGTTTATTAAAATTCAATGTAAAAAAGGATTTTTAAATTTGGATTATACTCACAATATACTCATAAATAATGTAACTTAAGCACCTTATTTTATATTAATGTCACAACCATGCGATTTACCATAGTGTCACAACAATGCGATTTACCATTTCTATGGTTGAACAGTATCCATGTTTGTGCCATTAGAAGTTCGCTGTAAACAGCGAATGTCACGTACAGAGTGAATCACTCTGACGTCATAAAGTAACTTAATTTCCTTCCATACCTTGAATACTGAATCAAGTGTTTAGTATGTGGATATCTTTCATATTCAATGTATGGTAAATTCTTTAATAATAATAATAATAATAACGTCACTCTCTATGAGTCATTATTTATATGTTGTGTCCTATCGGTGTTATGCAACCATACTCATTCATACATCCATGTTCCTTCTTGACCGTCGTCCTTTATTAATTTTATTACCTATTACCTATTTTACTACCTCGCCCCCTTTTAAATTCCTGCCTGAGCTCTTGATACCAGAGGTTGCACCTCCCTCACTTTAAATTTCCTCCCTGAGCCGTTGTTACCAGAGGTGGCTCCTCTCTCATCTTAAATTCCTGCATGAGCCTTTACCCGAGGAGGCCGAGCCCCCCTCGCCTTAAATTCCTGCCTGAGGCTTAGACCAAGGAGGCCAAGCCTCCTCATTTTAAATTCCTGCCGTAACTCTTACTCGAGGAGGACAAGCCTCCTCGCTTTCAATACCCACCTTAACTATTGTGAAATGGGGGTCGAACCTCTACCCCTGTAAACTCCTGCTTGAGCTGTTGTTGTAAGAGGTAAAACCTCTCCCCCTGTAAACTTCTGATTATTTATCAGTGGCTCGTTCTGTATATTATTTGTGAAATAAAATTTATGAGTGAACTAAAACTCCAATTTTTGAAGTGAAGTGTTTCTATTCATCCCTTCGGGAAAAAAACAAACTTGGTAGGAACTATTTATATTGATACTCGGAAACTCTCGGCCAAGGCCGAGCTTACCCAACAAAGGACCACCTTCGTTGGATTGTCCAAAGTGCATTAACCCTAAAAAGTCGCAAGCGGGCAGAGGCTCGCACAACGTATGCGCGACACTGAAGGCCCGCACAACCGATGCGCGACATTAATACAATAAGGTGCTCTTGGACAAAAGAAAATGAAAATTTTCAAAATTACGTAAATTTCTATCTTAATGAACTTTCCTAATAGAACGTTTGATTCTAAATCATTTTTATTCTATAACATTTTTCGATAAAGTTGATAGTTTTTTAGATATATGGGGTTTTTAGGAAAAGGGGATGGGCAAAATTTCAAGGGGGGTGGGGGGGATTCAAAATTTGTTGGATTAGAAAATGCTTGTTAAATTCGTGTTTAGGACATCATTTGGCACAACATTAGACTCCTGGACCTTGACTTTTTGAAAATGACCCAAAAATGGTACACCCTACTGAGGCAGCGAAGTGATAAAGGAGCTATAAGAAAATTGACAAGGCGGCAGATATCTGTAATCAAGCGAAAATTGCAAAGCATCCATTGTTCTCAAGTAAAAAGGTTTTTGAGCAGGCTGGCATACATAATGTACCAAGAACATCTCGATGTGGAATCCCCCAAACAATCGGCAAGACGTGTAAACCTACGATTCAGTCACCATTAACACCCAGGTACAAGAAGCAGCGTGTTGAATGGGCGCGTCAGTACGTGAAAACAGATTTTAATACTGTATTGTTAACCGAGAATGAAGAGCAACCCTTGAGGGATCTGGTGGTTGGTCAAGAAGATGGATTGCTAAGGGTCAGTCTCTACCATGGAATGAGGTTTTCTTTTAGAAAGTTTGTGTAAGACTGGGCATTCATTTTTACACCATCAGGCACTCTGTATGGGACAGCTACTTCATTGCCTATCAAACCTGCCCAAAACATGACACTACCTCCACCTTGTTGGCGTCTTAATCTCGATGGTAGAAAGTGGCTCTCAGCAATCCATCTTCTTGACCAAACATCAAGTCCCTCAAGGGTTGCTTTTCATTCATCGGTGAACAATACAGTATTAAAATCTGTTTTCACGTACTGACGCGCCCATTCAACACGCTGCTTCTTGTACCTGGGTGTTAATGGTGACTGAATCGTAGGTTTACACGTCTTGCCAATTGTTTGGAGGATTCCACATCGAGATGTTCTTGGTACATTACTGTATGTATGCCAGCCTGCTCAAAAACCTCTTTACTTGAGGACAATGGATGCTTTGCAATTTGCGCTTGATTACAGATATCTGCCGCCTTGTCACTTTTCTTATAGCTCCTTTATCACTTCGCTGCCTCAGTTTGGTACCCTCCGCTACAAACTTGTTTACAGTTCGATAAGCTCTGCCAAACTGCTTCGCAATTTCAATAGATTTTATATTTTCAGCGAGTAACTTGGCTATTTTTCTTTTCTCAGTTAGTGTTAAATCCTTCTTCTTACCCATTTTCACCATTTAGATCCGTAAACAGAATACTTGCTTAATAATTCGGAACACAATATTTTACATATTTTTCAATAAAATGAGATAATTATTTTAATTATAAAAATATTTTATTGAAATGAATACCATCAATGCTGCTATATATAGTGATTATTTGCTACAAATTTCATTGAAATCGGGGAAAAACTTGAAAACATTGGAGAAAATGTAATCTGCTTAATAAGTGCGAATGCAGTGTAGTCAGCCAGCGTGACTGATTCAGTGGGCCACACTTCAGACCATCAACTTCCTTTCTTAAATCTCCTGTCTTGAGAGCTTTGATCAGTAAGTAGCAGTTCTTCTGGTCAGTGCTAAGGTTTTGTACAATGTCTTCTGGCAGTTCAATTATATCTTCTCCTGGCAGAGCCTTGAAGCTAAAGTTGACAGGTATGTCATTGATCTTCTCCAAAAGTTTTCCTACTGGGCCACTGAACCCAGACTTGTGCGTGTAGGGACCATCAAGCTTGATGATCATGTGCCTGAGGCTGAGTTCATTAATATGCAACTGGCATATCAGCCAGTGACACTTGTGACCTAGCACTCTCTCCAAGTGAGTGATGGCTCCGCCATCAGGTCCTATGTTTGTGTTGGTGGAGTCACCACCAAGGACCACAATAGTATCTTTAGCACCATGAGCACTAATCCACTCAAACAGAGCCTGAGCTATCTTCAGTGCAAGTTTCTCATTTCCTTTAGGTTCTTCTGGTGTACAATGGAAGAGATACTTCCCCTCAGGTTCCCAGGTAACACTATAGTGCTCTTCAGTTGTAATATCAGGATGAAGCGACCAGTTTCTTCATTGTACCTCATGATCTTTGTCTTCTTATCTTGTTTTCCATCAAAGAAAATTCCCTTGATCTCCTCTCCCTCTGTCCTTTTCTCCAGGGCCTCACCGAGGCACCTATTACAAAATCCTTGCCCCTCCACATGTTCATCCTGTCAACAGCCACATATGCCTTATCAGCAGACAGATGGCCAACTTTGATGAGATCTTGCAAGAAACCAGTTGCAATGGCTGCTGGAGGAGTGTTTGCCCCCTTGAACCTTACTGCACCCGCAGCAGTGCTTGAGATATCCATGTAGTTCCTCCTGGCAGAGGTGGAGACTTTTCCAGTGTTGACACTGGAGCTTGTGCCTGGTGCAGTACTGGAAAAATCTGTGTCAGCAGTAGGAGCTGCTCTGCCTGGAGATTCTTGCAAGGAAGTCACCTCATCTTCATCATCATCAGCTCTTAGCAGTAGCTCCTTTTCTTCTTCCTCTTTTCTGTTTCTCTTCTCAGCTGCCTTCTGTTCTTCCTCCTTCCTATTAGCAGCCTTCACCTGCTTCACTGTTTCCTTCACATCAACAGATGCCATCCGGAAGTCAGAAACTTCTGAGGTTTTGATCCTCTGGTAATGGAGCCACTCTAGCTCTAGCTTTGGAATCTTCTGAGGCAGAGGACAGTCACAGGTGACATGAACTCCAGCAGCACAGCCAGAGCAGCCAGGTGATTCAGTTCCACAGAGAGTGATATCATGTCTGCAGGTTCTTATGTCAAACAATGTATGAAGTTCAGATATTCTCCTCTCTCTCTTTGCAGCCTTCACTCTGCCATTCACTAGGTCAATCATTTCATTCCACCTGACAAGAATTTTCCTGGCAATGGATCTCTCTTGAATGATCACAGAAGGAGTGAACTTGGTATTGCTTTTGCGCCACTGTGCCAGTACCAGTGATGTCAAGTCCTTAGCCAAATCTTGCAGAGGGTACTGAGCTCTCTTCATATCATCCAGAAGCAGCTTCTCTTCCTGGAGGAGGATTCCTCTCTGAAACACAGCTCTCCAGGTTGGAACTTCTGTGGGAAATATCTGCTTGTCTGGACCCACGAGATCACTCAGCTTTGAACCAGAACTTTTTCTGGTCTTTCGTCCTTGCTTAGCCATGGTGGCTACACACTCTTCACCAAGCTTTGTATTTGAAACATAGAAAATTATCACAGTGAAACTCTAGTAGCCTATAACAGCTGTTACAATGGTTTTGTTTGGTAAGAAACCGGTCTGTTACATTTGTACTACAGTGTATGTCCTGCACAGCTGTTTTGTACATAACCAGAAAACGAAAAAGTGGAAATTTGAACACTTAAACGTGATTTTTAGCAAAAGTTCAAGAAAACAAACCCCTCCAAAAATTTAATTTTACATAGGAATACATACTTCCAATCTTGAAATTCCCGCTTCAATGAGCATGACACACCCTAAATTACAGCCAAGGACATATACTTATATGAGGAGCAAGATAAAACGAATAATGAAACCAGTATAAACCTATAAGAAACTTACTAATTAGGACATATACTTTTATTAGACGTTTAGTACAAAGAATGAAATGCGAAGTGTGGTGAAAAGTGAAAGGAGATTTTGTTTGAAGAAAGCTAATGAGAATTTTAGCAAGGAGAAAGAAAGGAATGCCTTCAGTAACTTTGGAATTTGTTAATTTTAATGGGTTTATAAAAGATGACAGAGAGCATTGATTGTTTTATTCGGAAGATTGTTCCATAATTACACCTCTGAATAAGTGTATGAATTTCTACAACAACATCGAAGAATACAGTTTGCCTTTGAGATATATTCACTCTCCGTAGACCTTGTTTGATGTCTTGACATATCTGATTGTTCATTATATTCTCGATTAATATAGTCGGAGTAGATTGTTTTGTAACACTGAACATTAGGGAACACATCTGTATTTCAAATATGTCTTTAAATTTTAATATACGCAGTTGCTTGAAGATTCCTGATATATGAACGTAATAATCACTGTTGTTGTTTTTTCTAATAATTCTCTTCCGGTTTATGATCGAAGGGTTGATGATATAATCACATGCACTCCCATATGCGATAATGTTGTATGTGAGATATATAGAGAAATATGGCGCTTTAAGTGTATTTGCGGGAAGGAAGTGTAATTTTATTAATATAAACGAGTGTCGTTAGGAAGGCGGGGCCAAGGGCAAATACCCACAAAAGCGCCCCTCCCATAGAAGAAGGGAGCCAAAATCAAGGTCCGGGGTTTTCGAGATGCCTAGACACACTGCGTTTGAAAGATGGGAGGTCACAGACATGAGGAAAGATGGACTGAGGAAGATCGTTCCAGAGTTGACCGGTTGAGTAGATGAAAGATTGAAAATACCGATTAACCCTCGCGTTAGATGGTAATAAAAATGATATTAAATTGATATATGTGAAAGTGATAGTGATAGAGAGCTTTCAATTGAAAATGCTGCTTGGAATGATTTTTTGAGTGGAAGAAAAGGTTAAATCTATTTAAGAATTCTAAAAGCAGATTCGGATTCACTGCAAAAAAAATACATAGGGACCATCTATTTTGGTTCAGGAACCAAAAACCTTGTTTGGATGTAAGTATATTCCAAATATTAAAACGAAAAACTTGTAAGCAGATGTATAAATGGTTTAATGCATATATATATATATACAGTATATATAATTATATATATACAGGGCGTCCCAAAAAAATGTATACACACTTTAACAGCTGATAGCTCAATTGATGTTTCTTTCTTTCCAAGTTAAACCCATTAGAATTAATAATGGCAGTCAGACTAAGCTTTGAACAAAGGAAATTCATTCTAAAATGCTACTGGAAGTGTGAAAACGCAGTTGAAGTGCAAAGACAGTTTAGGAGGGAGTTTCAAACAGATCCACCAACGCGACTTACCATCACTCGAATTAGAGATAAGTTTGAAGCCGATGGAACTGTTCAGAATGTCCACAAGAAGCGTCCCGGAAGACCACGGACATCGACAAGCCCCACAAAGCAAGAAAGAGTACTGGAAACGTATCACCAAAGTCCAAGAAAATCTGTGCGGCAAGCGAGTCGTGAGGTAGGAATTTCAGAATCGTCTGTCCAACGCATTTTGAAGCGCTGTCAATGGAAAAGTTACATTCCAAGATTAGTCCATGCTATTAATGAAGATGATGATCCGGACCGAAGAGTGGAGTATTGCGAGTGGTACTTGGCACGATGTGGATGTGGATTGGACGAAGGGGTTTCGTAGAATACCCTCCGCGTTCACCAGACCTCACACCACTAGACTTTTTTTTATGGGGATACTTAAAAGACAAAGTCTACGCTATAAAACCTGCAACAGTCGCTGAATTGAGAGCAGCCATTGAACGAGAATGCACACAAATACCAAACGAAATGTTTCGTGATGTTTGCGATTCCATTGCTTCGCGTTATCAGCAGTGCCTGGACCAGAACGGACGTCAGTTTGAAAACAGGCGTTGACAAAACAATTAAATAATGTCTGTAGATTCTATTACATTTTGAAAATGAAATGTATTTTAATAAACACTGCCTTTATAATTATTTAAAGTGTGTATACATTTTTTTGGGACGCCCTGTATATATATCAGGTCATCCCATAAGTAATGTCGTTTTTCACGATAGATTAAGTTTAAACTAGTCCTACTCGGTTTAAGCATAAATTTTCCGAAGGTTATATCTAAGACGAGATCTATCGTGTTTCGCTACATACTTTCCAGACCTTGACCAGTGAAGACGTGTGTTTTGCTTTATGTGAACCCCTCATAAACATGGCGGTATCAGAAGAGCATATCAGGCATATAATGCTTTACAAGTTCAAAAAAGGGAATAGTGCTACTGAAGCAACGCGAAACATTCAGGACGTTTATGGCAACGATATTCCGCATGTGAGGAAATATCAAAAGTGGTTTCAAAAGTTTAGGAATGGTGACTGCTGTTTGACAGATGCAGCACGCTCTGGACGCCCTGCTGAGTTTGATGATGACCTGCTGTTAGCCGCACTTGAAGAAGACTGTTCAACAACTGTCGAAGAATTGGCCCAGAAACTCAATTCATCCCCGTCCACCATCCATCGACATTTGCAACAACTCGGGAAAGTGCCTAAGTTAGGAAAATGGGTGCCACATGAATTGTCGGTCGACAATCTGAGGGTGCGGGTAAACATTAGCACATCTCTTCATTCCCGTGAACTCCAAGATCTGTTTTGCACCGTTTAGTGACTGGTGATGAAAAGTGGATACTGTACCAGAATGTTAAGCGCCGTCGACTGTGGGCTTGTGCCGGAGAACCAGCGACACCACAGCCAAAACCAAATCTTCACCCTCGGAAGGTGTTGCTTAGTGTTTGTTGGGATAAAGGTGGTGTAATACACTTTGAAACCTTACCACACAACCAAACAATCACCGCTCAAGTCTACTGTCAACAACTGGATCGATTGAACACTGCACTAAAAGAAGAGAGACCTTCTTTGGTTAATCGGAAAGGAATCGTGTTCCACCACGACAACGCACGTCCTCATACCGCTCGGATCACTTCTGCAAAAATTGAGGAGCTTGGGTGGGAAAAACTTCCACATCCTCCATATTCTCCAGACGTTGCGCCTTCAGATTATCATCTCTTCAGGAGTCTGCAAAACTATCTTGACGAGAAACAGTATACTTCTTTAGATGAACTGCACACCAGTCTTTGTACGTTTTTTGCCTCAAAACCGCCTGAATTTTATAAACATGTCATTGAAAAGCTTGTAGGACGTTGGCAGAGTGTCATTGATTCCGATGGAAAATATACACTAGATTAAAAAGTTGCAGATGAGTTTTTTTTTGTCCTTCAAATTCCAATCTAAAAAAACATTACTTATGGGATGACCTGATATATATATATATATATATATTATATATATAATATATATATATATATATATAGTACTTTTTATATATATCATACATACATATTTATAGTTACCTTTTTTCATCCATTTTTTATAGTTACCTTTAATTAATGTTACTTTTATTTTTTAACAGGTCACTGTGAAATAAGTGCTTCGAATATTGACAGATTACCTAAAATAGTTAAAATATTAAGTATGTCTCGTAGATGTGTTAATGATGCCGACAATTTTTGCTACATTTGTGGAGAATTTACTGTTAAAAATCAGAAAAGGTGCTTTACTCCTCTTATAAAAAAAACTTATCATTTGTACTCGGATGCAAGGTAGGAGATCAAGATAAAGTCCAGGGTTTCTCAACGGGGGCGATTTCGCCCCCCTGGGGGCGAAAATGAAATTCTTGGGGGGCGAAAGTGGGCGAAAATTTGACTGAAGGGGGGCGAAAATTTATTTAGGCAACGATTAAAATTAAATTATTTTCGAATTGCTCATCAATGGTTTTGAAACACTATTCGGAGTATGTATTGTGCCGTCGATGACGTTAAAGGGAATTGACCAATGAGAAGTGCAATGGGGCGGGGTCGTCATTCAAAGCATTCTATAGCGGCTTAGTGACGGTTACGCATACGGTGCGTCAGTTCTTACCTAATTAGAAGCGTGGGCGGGTGTTATTTTTTGTGCTATTATCTATTATCATTGATTTTTCTTTTAGTGCTTTAGTGCTTCTTAATTTTCGCGTTTGTCCCTTGTTTCGAGTACGGAGACAATGACCTCGTTGTCACGTTTCTAGTCACTCAATTTAATCACTCAATTAGTGCTTCTTAAGAATAAAATAGAGTTTCGAATGTTCGCTTTCTTATCTGATAAAAATTCATAAATAAGGAGTGCTAACACATGTATAAATGTGATTTTCCTTTGAAAACGTTGCAAGGTTTAAGGCGGATGATGCCAGTTTGGCCTACTTCTCGGGAATGAGGCTACTTGAACTTAAAATTAGGCTTGCGCTACTAAAATGATAACGTGATTATTATTTTTAGTGCGCTTTTAGTGCTTTTTAGCTGCCAAACTAGTGCCTTTTAAAATTTTTAATTAAAAAAGTAGCCTGATGATTCACATGATTGTGATGAAATGACATCTTGTATAACTAGCATCATAGCAAAATTAAAAGTACAATTATTAGGCCTATTACACCTAGTTTGCTAGTCTGAGTTGGAGATTGAGTCAGGACAAAAAATTGAGTAGTTGAGGTTGGAGGTTTTGTGTACTAACTCCACAGCCTTGCTAATGACACATCTAAACCCTTTTTTTCAAATTTCAGATATTTTTTAAATACTTTATCGTTGTCAATTTTTTATTGTAATTACATAATGCACAAGACCCCTTAGTAATGTCAAGTGGAGCAAAGAAAAATTGTCGCCAATACCTTGGTGAATACCTATCTTACGGTTTTATTAAAAGCCCTCTCGATCCAAAAAAGCCTATGTGTCTTTTATGTAATAGTACTCTTTCGAATGAAGCTTTTAAACCTTCAAGACTTCTTGACCATTTCAAAAGGAAGCATCCAGATAAAGCTAATAAAACCGTTGACTATTTCAAAAAATTGAAAACCAATTTTGAGCAGCAACCTAACTTACTTACACATTTTGTAAAAAAAAGATACCAAATTAGATGAAGCCAATGTTGCGTCATATGAGATTGCAAAAATTGTTGCAAAAAATGGCTGTCCTCATACAATTACTGAGAAAGTCATAAAGCCTATATTAGAAACTGTTATTTCAAATGTGATGCATGAAGATCCTTCAGGTATCTTAAAAGTTTACCATTAAGCAACGATTCAATTCGAAGACGAATTGATGAAATGTCAGTGAATATTGAAGAACAACTAGTTGAAAGATTGAAAAAAACTAATTTCTCAATTCAGGTTGATGAGTCCACAGTTGTTGATAACAAGCCCCTTCTCATGGCGTATGTACGTTATTTTAATGATGATTGTAAATTGAAAGAAGATATATTATTTGTGAAATACCTAGAAACTGACACTACTGGGGAATCTATTTTTATTGCTTTAAGATCCTGGTTTGATGAAAATAAAGTTCCATTAGAAAATTTGATATCGATTGCAACTGATGGTGCTACCTCAATGGTCGGAAGGCATAAAGGCCTCGTAGCACATTTGAAAAAAATATGTCCTGGAATCATTGCAATACATTGCATTGTTCACAGACATAATCTTGTAGCAAAAAATATGAGTCCAATTCTACATTATTCACTTGGTATAGTTATTAAAACTATCAATAAAATAAAATCACATAGCAAATATGATCGCCTATTCAGGAAGTTTTGTTCTGATCATGATGAACAGTATGTAAGACTTCTTTTACATACGGAAGTCAGATGGCTCTCCAAAGGAGATTGCTTAGCAAGATTTATAAACCTTTTTGATACCATAGTTAACTTTCTAGAAAGTGAAGGGGACGGAGATATTGCTAAAGAAATAAGAAAACATAAAAATAACGTATATTATATGGCTTGGATATTTCGAAAGCTTAATGAGGTATCACTTCAACTTCAAGGAAAATTTATTACATTGATTGATTGTAAAACAGTATTGAAAGCATTTACTGAAAAATTGGAAATTTTTCAAGATAATTTACTTAAAAAAAGGTTTCACAGCATGCCTGAGCTGGCAGAAATTTGTTCTTCACTTACCAAAATGGATCTTGAAACGTATTCTGGACACTTATGTTCGTTAAAAAGTGACATGAACAAAAGATTCTCTGATTTATTTTCCTTTGAAGTAAAACCATGGATGTTAGACCCATTTAATTGTGATGTTAGTTCATCTGAAGAAGAAATTCAAGAAGAATTAATTGAATTACGATGCAATGATAACTCAAAATACATGTATGATAAAGTAGGAAAGACTGAATTCTGGTCATTAAAAGAGTGTAAAACACTATATCCAAGGTTATGGACCGAAATGGCCAAAATAATTGTCTGTTTTCCAACATCATATATGGTTGAAACTGGGTTTAGTTCAGTGAATAAATTGCTAACAAAGGAAAGAAACAGATTGGATGTATGCAGAAGAGGTGACATAAGAATTAAGCTCAGCGACATTGAACCGAACATTGCATATTTAGTAGAAAAACACCAATCTCAAGGATCTCATTAAATAAAATAGTAAGTTTGAAAGTTTTTTTATTTCACTTTTTTTTGTGTGTGTAGGGGGGCGATTTGAAAATAGAGTGGGCAAAAAAATTTTCAAGGGGGCGATAGTTAAAAAAAGGTTGAGAACCACTGAGATAAACAATGGGCACCCCATATTTGTTGCATTTCGGGTGGAAACCGTCTCCAACAGTGGATTAAAGGTGCTCGTTCATATATGTCTTTCACAATACCAATGATTTGGAGAGAACAACAGGATCACTTAAATGACTGCTATTTCTGTATGACTAAAGCATCAGGATTCTCTGCAAAGAACAAGAAATCCATTCTATATCCTAATTTGGCATCGGCAATAAGATCTGTCGCTCATGGTCTAGAATCTAGATCTTCCTGTTCCAGCACCACCCGAAACATATACTGTAGTCTGGAGCGGATGAAGAGGTAAGTGTTGAAGCAAGTCCTACTAATTATCCAGATTTCAGTCCTTCACCCTAACTGAGCTACACATGATCTCTCAAGCGGAGCTCAATGATCTAGTTCGAGATCTAAACCTATCTAAAATCAAGCTGAGGTACTTGGTTCAAGATTACAAGGGTGGAATCTTTTGGAGGAAGACGCAAACATACTGTAAGTCTGTTTCGTAACCGGGAAAAAGAATTTGTCCATTTTTTTTTAATGAAAGAAAACCTTTGCTATTGCAGTGATGTTAATGTCCTGATGGAAGCACTTGCACACGAACACAAAATTAAAGAATGGCGGTTGTTCAACGATTCATCAAAACACAGTTTGAAAGCTGTTCTGCTACATAATGGGAATATTTTTCCATCAGTTCCCATTGCTTATTCATTTCTAAAAGAATCGTATGAAACTATGGAATATCTTTTAAACAGCATAGAATACAATAAGTATAACTGGAACATCTGTGGTGACCTAAAAGTTATAGCTCTTCTTTTAGGAATGCAGCTGGGGTATACGAAATATTGCTGTTTCTTATGTGAATGGGACAGCCGTGCTGAGTTTAAACATTACATTGTTTACTACTAGACAACTAGTAGGTCAAAAAAAAGTTTTGCATAAAAGCCTTGTTGAACCAAAAAATGTTTGTCTACCACCTTTGCATATAAAGTTAGGACTGATGAAAAATTTTGTGAAAGATATGTATCGAAACAGCAGAGGTTTTTCAATACATTACAGAAAAATTCCCCAAAATCAGCGAAGCGAAATTAAAAGAAGGAATATTTGTGGGACTCCAAATACAAGAATTGATGAATGATGATGAATTCGATGCAGTTTTAGAAGGAAAAGAAAAAAATGCTTGGGAGTGTCTTAAATCCGTCGCGACCAATTTTTTAGGTAACAACAAAGCACTAAACTACAAAGATTTAGTTAAAAGAATGCTGGTAACATACCATGAAATGGGGTATAGCATGTCCTTAAAGATTCATTTCCTCCACTCCCATTTAGACTTCTTTCCTGAGAATTTGGTTAGCTGTGAGTAATGAGCATTGCGAGCGCTTCCATCAGGATATTTTAAAGTTGGAAAAATGGTACCAGGGCAGATGGAACCCTAATATGTTAGCTGATAACTGTTGGTCAATTGTTAAGAGAAGCTCTTCGTACATCATACAAGCGAAAATATTCCACTCAGTAGCTTTCTATTTATGTTTATTTAGCTGTATTTGTATAATAAAATAAAATTGTTTCTACTTGTATAAAATTGCATTTTTCTCAAAAACCTCAACGTGATAGAAAAATTCTGAAAACAGATTCGAACTTAGCGTGAAAAATTTATTTAGGATCAACTATGTTTATGCAGGAACCAGAAAAAAGATTAGTTTTGTTGATCAGTGTAATTATTCTCTTATTAAATACCGTTTTGTTTGGCTGGAAGGTCAAACTGGTGACCTCATAACATTTTTAGTTATTTATTATAGAGTCGTATAATAGGCCCATATATAATATATATATATATATGTGTGGCGATCGGTGACAATTATGTATAGGGAAGCATGCATAGCCTATTTTATTTATATATATATATATATATATATATATATATATATATATATATATACACACATTTAACTGCAACGACCACGCAGTATATTAATGTATAGAAACGACGTAAGTATAGAGGAGCGTTCTGCACACGAGGAAGAGAAATAACGAACAAATGAAAAATGAGGTAACCGCCCGGGAATCGAACCCAGGATCTTCCGATTGCCTGTCAGATATGCTATCCACTACACTTTCATTTGTTCGTTATTTCTCTTCCTCGTGTGCAGAACGCTCCTCTATACTTACGTCGTTTCTATACATACACTGTATATATATATATATATATATATATATAGTATACACCAACCTTTTTTATTTATATACCAGCTCTATCCTCTATCTCCCGCGAAGAGGGCGGGGGAGGAAGGGGATGGGCAGTTGACGAACGACATTAACCTCAGTATAACAACTTCACTTTGATTTACTCATAATTAAGCAAACTCTAATTACAATTAGTTTGTATTTCTTCTTCTAAAAATATATTTGGTAATAATTGCCAGTTATTTAGTCATTTAATGCTATAAGCTCATTAATTAAGCGCTTTAAAAGGATTCCGTTAGCATAATAGCAGGAATAAACAACTCTCTAAGTTGCTTCCACGATCCACATTTTGCCTAAAGAAATGAATGCGTTATGGGTCTGTTTCCATCGGTGAATATTTTTTATTCTTTTAAGATATAATATTATTTCATCCCCAAGTATAGCGATCAATAATTTTATTGTATATCATTTATTACATAACATTTATACTATCGTATAAGCAGTGAAATTATCGGTGAATTGATACAATTTTTATAAAACACGAATATACGTAGTAGGTCAAACAAAAGAAGCAATTTTCAAGTTGCTTCCACTGGCGCCCGTCTCGACGCAACAAAATTATTGTTCTCCCACCTCCTTTTTCAATGCACTGATTTGGATTTCGAGCTTTTTGTATTAAAAAAAATATTTGAAAGGAGTATAGCCTAAAGATAATTTATGAGGAGGGAGAACGAACAAATGAAAAATGAGGTAACCACCCGGGAATCGAACCCGGGATCTTCCGATTGCCGGTCAGATATACTAACCACTGCACCATGGGCCTCGATTAATCAGAAGTCGTAATTCTCCTACATACGAGCAGAAACCAATGCCCTGAGGGGGCACCTCCCGCATGCCGCACATATATACATTTTAACTGCAAACAACACACAGTATAATCAATGTAAAGAACGACGCTTGTATAGAAGAACGTTCCGCACAAGATGAGGAGGGAGAACGAACAAATGAAAAATGAGGTAACCACCCGGGAATCGAACCCGGGATCTTCCGATTGCCGGTCAGATATGCTAACCACTACACCATGGGCCTCGATTAATCAGAAGTCGTAATTCTCCTACATACGAGCAGAAACCAATGCCCTGAGGGGGCACCTCCCGCATGCCGCACATATATACATTTTAACTGCAAACAACACACAGTATAATCAATGTAAAGAACGACGCTTGTATAGAAGAACGTTCCGCACAAGATGGGAAGGGAGAACGAACAAATGAAAAAATGAGGTAACCACCCGGGAATCGAACCCTGGATCTTCCGATTGCCGGTCAGATATGCTAACCACTACACCATGGGCCTCGATTAATCAGAAGTCGTAATTCTCCTACATACGAGCAGAAACCAATGCCCTGAGGGGGCACCTCCCGCATGCCGCACATATACAAGCGTCGTTCTTTACATTAATTATACTGTGTGTTGTTTGCAGTTGAAATGTACTGTATATATGTGCGGCATGCGGGAGGTGCCCCCCTCAGGGCATTGGTTTCTGCTCGTATGTAGGAGAATTACGACTTCTGATTAATCGAGGCCCATGGTGTAGTGGTTAGCATATCTGACCGGCAATCGGAAGATTCCGGGTTCCATTCCGGGTGGTTACCTCATTTTCTTATTTGCTCGTTCTCCCTCCTCATCTTGTGCGGAACGTTCTTCTATACAAGCGTCGTTCTTTACATTGATTATACTGTGTGTTGTTTGCAGTTAATATATATATATATATACATATATATATATATATATATATATATATATATATATATATATATATATATGATGAATAAAACCACGAAGGAAAGGAAACACAAAATGAGGATGTCATTAGACGAAAGCGCTTGAGCACCATTTTGTGTTTCCTTTCCTTCGTGGTTTTATTCATCATAAATATTTTTCACGTGTTACCTTCGTGAAATAATTTTCATATATATATATATATATATAATCTTCCAAAGAACGATTGAACTTTGTCATATTTTATCAAATTCTTGCTTCTTCAAATTTACCTGAAATCTGAATCTCTGTTGTTGGATTATTTTAAGGAAATTCAAACATGAAGTCACCTTAATCTCACAAGACGTTTCTTTCTTCACCGAACGTGGGCCGTGGCAACGCTAAATTACTGATGACAAAAATCAATAATGAAATAAAATAAACGATTAAAATTTGAAGAAAAGGTGTTTGGAAAAAGATATATGTTGGAATTAATGCTGAAACAATGATGATTTTGTGTATATATATATATATATATAATATATATATATATATATTATATATATATATATATATATATATATTATATATATATATATATATATATACACAGGGTGCGCCGAAAGTCTGGATCCATAGGAAAATATTTATTTTAATACATAAATTACAACAAATGGTAAATACTTAAAATGAATATCAACTTTAACTCGTAAATGCGTATCCGTGATACCGTACAGTAGTTCGTACTCCAGTATAAATACTCAAATACCTTTTTTATTTCAGCCCAGAAATGGCTTCGAATCTAACAACAGAAGACCGGGTAGAACTTGTGCTCATGTACGCAAGACAGGGCGCTACACACAGAGAAGTTGCTACCGAATTCAATAGAAATCATCCTGATAAGCATCCAGTAACACATGCGACTGTTGGCAAGTTGTTTAAACGTTTCAAAGAAACAGGAAGTGTACATGATCGACGGCGTTCTGGTCGTCCAAAAACTGCAACTGATGAAAATACCTCTGCAATGGTATGTGAAACTTTAACGAATAGTCCAGTAAAGTCAACAAGAAGATTATCAAATGAAACACGCATCTCGAGAACGTCAATTCGAAGAATTATATTAAAAATCATAAATTCCATCCCTAAGTGTCTCGATGTCAGAGGCCGCCAATTTGAGCATTTGTTATAATTTGTTGTTTATACTGGAGTACGAACCACTGTACAGTATCACGGATACGCATTTACGAGTTAAAGTTGATATTCATTTTAAGTATTTACCATTTGTTGTAATTTATGTATTAAAATAAATATTTTCCTATGGATCCAGACTTTCGGCCCACCCTGTATATATATATATATATAATATATATATATATATATATATATATATATATATATATATATATGGCTACGTCGTAGCCAATGTCCAATGTCGTAACAATGTTTCCCTTTGATCAGCGAAGTTAAGTGACTGGGTTTGGAGAGCATTTGGATGGGAGATTGTCCTCTGCTTCCAGACTATGTCGCGAACTGCGTTTTGGATCTCGCTTAAAGCTGTAGGTCCCCTCCGTCAACTCTAGGAAGGCGTACGGTTCTCATGGTGTTCCTCCTGTTGTTCTCAAGAACTGTGCTTCTGTGCTGACACCCTGAGGAGCTAAAGTCTTTCGTCTTTATCTTCCATCTGGTACTTTTCCATCCTGCTGGAAGTTCGCTTTCATTCAGTCTATCCAAAGAAGGGTGACCGCTCTCAACCCTCCAACTATCGTCCAATTGCTTTGATTTCTTGCCTTTCTAAAGTTTTTGAATCTATCTTTAATAGGAAGATTCCTAAACACCTCTCTACTCACAGTCTTCTTTAAGATCGACAGTATGGGTTCTGCCGATCTTCTTGCACATCTCTCTGACTCTGAGTCATCCTCCTTTCGGGATTTCGGTGAAACCTTTGCTATTGCGCTGGACATATCAAAAGCTTTTGATAGAGTCTGGCATAAATCCTTAATTTCCAAACTGCCCTCCTTCAGTTTCTATACTTCTATCTGTGCTTTTATCTCTGATTTCCTTTGGGCCGATCTATAGCTGCGGTTATAGATGGCCACTCTTCTTCTCCTAAACTTAGTGATAGTGGTGTTCCTTATGATTCTGTCCTGTCATCCACTCTTTTCCTTTTATTTATCCATTATCTATTAAGTCGCACTTCCTGTCCTATCCACTCCTATGCCGATGATTCCACTCTTCACTTCCCCACCCTCTTCACAAAGCGTCCCTCTCAACAGATAGGCAATGTTTCGCGTGGGACGGCTATGGTACTACGATCTTTCTACTATCTCTGATTGGGGCAGAGAAAACCTTATGGCTTTCAATGCCTCAAAAACTCTTTCATCTGTCTACTCGTCACAATCTTCCGCACAACTATCCCTTTACTTTCAACAATACACAATTCAATCCTTCATCTTCGCTTAACATTCTTGGCGTTTCCTTTTCTCGTGATTTTTCCTGGAAAGATCACATATACTCTCTTTCTAAAACAGCTTCTAAGAGGTTAGGTGTGCTGTACCGTCTCCGCAGCTTTTTCACTCCCACTCACTCGCTCTATGGAGTACGCTTCTCATGTGTTGGGTGGCTCAACCCACACAGCTCTACCTGAGCGGGTGGAATCAAGGGCTTTTCGTCTCATCAATTCCTCGCCTCTTACTGACTATCTTCAATCTCTCTCTCATTGCCGCAAGCAATGTTGCCTCACTCTCTTTACTATCGCTATTATAATGGACACTGTTCTCCTGAACACTCTAACTGCATGCCTCCTCCTTTAAGGAGAGTACGCAGTACCAGACTTTCGGCACACTCATATTCCTTTTCTGTCGAACTCTCTAACGCAAAGGTTAATCGGTATTTTCAATCTTGTATCTACTCAACCGGTGAACTCTGGAACAATCTTCCTCGGTTCATCTTTGAAGGTCATAGACGGTGGTAATCTTTCAAACGCAGAGTCTCCAGGCATCTCGAAAACCTTGGACCTTGATTTTGGCTCTCTTCTTCCTCTATGGGAGGTGCGTTTTTGCAGGCATTCGCTCTTGGCCTCTTCTTCCTGCACAAAAATACAAACCCCCCCCCAAATATATATATACACACACTTTTACAATTTACAATCTAAGGCCATCACGAATGGCAAACATTTTGAAAGCCGAACATTTATAAGTGACATTCTATGTATCATCCAAAACCTTTAATCCAGAGAATAACGTAAACATTTATCCTGTATTATGTTTTCATACAGTTGTTGACAATATTTATTGGAACAAAAAATTTGGATATTACAAGCCTATAGGTTTGGAGCAAAACGTCAACGAATTCAATACCTTTCAAGTGCTTAGCGAATGCCACCAACTAAAAAGTACAATATAAGCTTTTTCTCAATGAGGGCTAGATGCGCTTAGAGACCTCTATACAAACACTTCCAAACGTTAGATTCGTCGTGGCTCTCTCTAAAGGCACCGGCTATTCATCGTTTACATCGCACCATCGTCGAACAATGCTGTTCTGGTTAAAAAAAATGAAAAAAAAGGTTGGGAGCAAAACGCATTTTTGGATAATGAGTACTCCGATTTGTTATTTCTCGAAACAGATTTTCCGCTCGTAAAACTCGAAAACATTTCCAAGATATCGTAGGCCTAAGGCAAAACTGAAGAAAGAACCACAAAAACGAAACTCAGGATAAAAACAGGACCGGGAAAAAGGATTTGCACAACCAACCGTTATAGCCAGAAAAAGAAAACCATTTTAAATGAAATTACTGGAGAAACACCTCGATTCAAGATTTTCGGGTCTAAGACAACTACGGGGTGGTGCATAACCTTTGTACAGAGGTCTACAGAGAATAAGTGTTTGATACGTTATATTTGATAGTTTTACACTCTAATACGAGCTACTTCATATTTTAGGAAGAAATGTGAACGATGCCAAACGTACCGAATGACACCGAGATTTATTGATCGGACACGAGCCAACGAATTCCGTGAAGCAATGGAAGTAGGAGCAACATTTATCAATCGAAAGTGAATTGCTGAAAGGTTGAGACGAAATGAACGGTGGGTTACCAGAAATTGGAATCAGGTTACGATAGCTGCTCTCCTGAATTTGGCAAAGAACGACCGGAAAAAATGTCACAAGAGAGGAAAGCAATCATTGATGCAAACAGTGGAAAACGGCGACGAAGCAATTCGAGCGTCGCCAGAGAGATTTTGCAGAACCGGGCAAAGCAAATTTGTCGTCAAACTGTTCAGCGGTATCGTGCACGGCCTGGCTTGAAACCCTTTCATGGTCAACCAGAACCACTGAAAACAGTTTCGAACATCGAAGATCGAGTGTGGTTTTGTGAATTATGTGGAGGATTGGGAAGAAAAAAAATTTCTCTATCTTGCGCCAAGTGGTAAGTTCTTCGTTTGGACTGTTCGGCGACCGAATTATCAAAATGACAACTTACATCATGTAGAGTTGAGTGAATAAATGTAAGAGTTTTATAACAGGACTTTCTAGATGGATTGTACATGAGCCGGAGAATGATGAAGGAAAAAATAATTTTGTTGAAACATTCGACAAAATGGTTACTAAAAAATAATCAGAGAGAGAGAGAGAGAGAGAGAGAGAGAGAGAGAGTTACAAGGAAAAGAAGTACCTCAAAAGGCCTTGCGGCCCATACCGAGGAGGAGGTACCAATGGCAACGGGTGCCAGGGAAAATTTTGTCTTTCAACTATCCTAGCAGTAGTAGAAAACTGGATAGAAAAGTAGAAGGCTCTCTCCCCACCCTCCGCTCCCTCCCTGCCAGAGGCAGGTACGGAAAAAGGTTGAAGAAAATACCTTGACCCTGGAAAAGTAGCCAAGGAAATTTTACAGGAAAGTGGAGAATATATAAAAAGCTCTATATTTAGCTTGCTCACAGAGACACCGAGCAAGCGAACTCCTGCAGAGTTTCCTGAGGTTTTAATCTTAAACTATGAGTGTGTTCAGTACTTTGTCTAGCCTATTTTTAAACAGATTTACACTTTGACTGGAAACAACCTCTGAGGGAAGTTGGTTCCAGATATTAACTATTTTATAGGAAAAGAAATTTCCGCAGACTGAGGTCCTAAATGTCTTTACACACTCAAATAGTGTGCAAGATTTCGTCTAACCTTTTCTTGAACTGATCCACAGAGGAACTGTGAGATTGAATGAAAACCATTTTGTGAAATAAGATTTCAACAAAATTCTTTTGCTAGCAAATTACTCATGTACAATCCATCTAGAAAGTCCTGTTATTAAACTCCACGTTTCTAACCAATATTTATCAATAAAGAAAATGAAGTTTCTCCGTAGTATTTTTTGAGTGAAATACACAAACTGAAAATAAATACCCCCCCCCCCCACGTCTTATATTTATTCACTCAACTCAATATGATGTAAATTGTTAACAAGCAAAAAATGTTGATACTGTAAATTTCGCGCGTAAATAGCGGATTTATATAGTTATTTCCGCCTCTTAATATTAAGTGTTTATTTTCCGGTCTTGTCAACGAGAACCGGAAATAGAGGAAGTGGCTGTTCGAAAGAGTTTCCTGTTTTTTATTTGGATCCGGTTTTAAAGTCAATATTAGATGTAAGATTATACATGCGAGGTTAAACGACGGTAGGTTTGTTATTAATTGGATGGGAGACTATTCCCCGCATTCAGATGATGTAGCGCCTTAGACAGTTCGTGTTTCACGTAAGGCTGTAGGTCCCCTTCGTCGCATGACCTTTGCCGTTACGAAAGATGGTAACTGTTCCGTGGACATACGCATGGTAAACATTACATTTTATCAACACCTCTAACGTAACTTAACCTGACCTATAATTTAACTTTACCTAACTCAACTCACGGAGTATTTGTTGATGAAAGGTCCCAAAAAATGACACATACCAACTTCTCATAATTTAGTAATATATATGCTTATAATACCGGGTGAGTATAAAATAACACGAGTGAAGAGAAAACCGATTTGAATTATATCAACGCGAGTGAACATGGACGAGTAATATTTATTACGTGTACTTTATAACAATTGTATACTCGATAGTAAGATTTATAAGGTGTTAAAAATGTTTTTAAGGGTTAAAAATAAAGTTGAAACTGGTTTAAACAAGTTCAAATCGGATTTCTCTCTTCACTCGCGCTATTTATACACACCCTGTAGAATTCCTTTTAATTAACCGTAAACCTACAGACTACAACCTAACCTTAATAACTACTTTAGCTTATGTTATGTTTCAGGTCAACAAATGTTGATATACAGCCAACAAGACCCGGGAGAAGAATCACGGGCCCTGGTACTACTTTTGACGTCGGGCCCCTTTACCCTCGATCACCTCCTTCTCTATCTTCCAGCCCGGGCCTTGGTGCTTTGACACCTCATGCACCCTCCTCTCCCGGCCCCCGATAACCAATAAAATAATTGCTAAATGTCATAAAAAAGTGTAAAGATTCGAAAAGCTTTTATATCAATTAATGTTAGGCCTAAACCCCAGAATATATTTAGGATTTTCAATGCTGTTCGACATTTTTAATAAGTAGAACCAATGCCGGACGGGAAAGTGTATGCAAAATCCCAACCATTTTATTTGAGACATCCTAAAATACTTTTGATATGTAATTAATGTATGTCTGTAATTAAACTGTACATTGTACATACACACAAATGCGACAGTAGTTATATAGCACTATATTAGCAAAATACATATTTGTTTAAGTAGTACGAGATAATTTAATATACAGGGTGTCCAAGAAATAGTGGTGAAAAAATAACTGGTCGCATTTTTCTTATTAAGTAATACTGAGGGTGTTCCAAAAACATCTGACGGATTAATATGTATTTAACAGGAACAACCCTTTTTGGAACACCCTATATTTAGAAAATATATATGGCTGTTTAAATTTCCAAACTCTCCAAGTTTAAGATATTTCCATATGATGGTCATCACTCATCGTTACAGTGCGTATTCGACGCTCGAATTCCATCAGAGGACCATTAGCAAGATGTTCTTGTGGAAAGGGCACCAATAACCTTCGATTCTTTGACGGAGTTCTGCCAGATCAATGGATCTGTCACGATACACAAATGTTTTAACATATTCCACTAGATAAAAGTCAAAAAGGGTTGAATCAGGTGACCGGAGTGGCCATGCTATCGGTACACAACAGGTCACAACAGCCTCAACAACGCTCGAACACATGAACATGAACGTGTTTCATCAAGAATTAACGTCTGGTGTGCAATATCAGGCGACTGCTTAATTTTTCTGTGACGATCGTACCGTCACTGGAGCAAACAATCTTACATACCACAGACATGTTTTCTTCCCAACTAAGGGCTATTGGAGTCGATATGTTGATATGAATATAACAATTTTTGAAGAAGAGCAACTTCCCACTTTACTGTTGTTGTTCTTCGAATCTTTTTGATGCAACCTTTCCCTCAGTGGTGGATACGCCGTGGTAAACCGAGAGAACAGCCATCTCGATCACCCGACTTAACCACTTTGAATTTTTATCTATGGGAATATGTTAAACCACAAACTTACCCCCAAAATTACGTCGCCTCGCATATACAGAGTGTATATATATATAATATTATATATGTAAAGAACGACGCTTGTGTAGAAGAGCGTTCCGCACAAGATGAGGAGGGAGAACGAACAAATGAAAAACGAGGTACCTCCCAGGAATCGAACCCGGGATCATCCAATTGCCGGTCGGATATGCTATCCACTACACCAAGGTCCTCGATCAATCAGAAGTCGTAATCTCCTACATACGAGCGGAATCATATCTCCTTCAGAGAGTTTAGCAAGCTCCACAGAATCCTCCGATCCACTACAAGAAAAAATCGGAGAGTAGTATAAGAGAAACAACTGCGATTCCCTACACGGTACCAGCTACGCCAAGGTAATAAATCCGTTGCTGTCACCTAACCAGAACCCCGGTCAACTTCGAACCGCCCAAGGCCATAGACAGGGGGGTTAATATATAATATATATCGGCAGACTCAAAGCTTTCTAAAAATTCGAACAAGCCTAATCCAAACCGCAGACCGGAAGCGGTTTTGGACTTTGGACGAATATTCGACTTTGCGGATCTACACAAACTATTGAATGAAAATTATATTTTGCAGTTTGGAACGCGGAGGTGAATTTTGAAACTTTTGAACAGTTGTTGGCCGGTCGAGTCTTTGTTCTTAACGGATCTGAATGTCCGCAACTTCCGGCAGTTATGTCTTTCCAAATTAAAATATATTATTGCTAAAAATCTGGACATTTTTGTTGACACGACAACATTTACGGACTAACAAAGACCCTAAAATCCACTCTCGGTTAGCCCAAAAAAGAAGTAGATAAAATAAAAGTAGAAAAAGCAAATGAAAATAAAGAATACTAAACACACTTCCACCATGTTTACACGTGTAAAGCTTTCACGCAGGAATATTAGTAATAGTAAAGTATAGAATAGGCATGACTATTCCCCTCTTCCGCCAGACACTGATGACAGAAAATAGTTGTGAAAGAAGATGTATAGGAAAGTTGGAAAAAGTATAATGAAAACAATAACCTCAGAGTTCATTCACACCATGCGTATACTTATTTTGTGTACTCAGTTACGCATTAGAGGACAACGGAAATTAACGGATAGCATGAATACTAAACTACCAATCTAATCTATACCATGCATTTTTTTTCAGAAATTTTTGTATTCATTTATTATGTACAAGAAGTCATCATTTCGTCATTGCATTGCTTCTCGGTTGCGTGCCAAAGCCATTCTACCGAGAGACTCGCTTTTTTAAACTATTTACTACTTTCCTTGCCATTTTTCACACTGGAATTACTTTGATAAAAGAGCAGTGATCCATGGGCACCTGCAGCTGGTCACCACACACCAATTTAAGAATTCCCACGAAAGTGTACATCAAAAAAATGAATTCCCGCCTTTTTCAACAAAGATTTATCATACTATAATTTATCTTGCGTCCTTCGCGGTAGGAATAACCTTGATAAGGGAGTAACTGGTCCAAAGGCTCCTCCTCCATATGGCCAGCACCTGCCAATTTAAGAATTTCCCGACAGTGTACATACGCGTATTTTTATTTTTTACGTATTACTTTTTTTAAAAGAAATTCTATTATAGAAAATTTAAAGCTAAAATTCTACTCTAGTTAAGTAGCTTCCTTGAAAATGAATGTGTCTATTCGGAGGTTTTTCACTCCCGAAGGTTCTCATAAAGCTTCCCATTACCTTATATTATTTGTGTGTGTGTGTGTGTGTGTGTGAGAGAGAGAGAGAGAGAGAGAGAGAGAGAGAGAGAGAGAGAGAGAGAGAGAGAGAGAGTTACAAGGACATGAGGAAGCCTCAAAGATATTTTGGTCTACTCGGAGAGGTTCCTGTTATTAAACTGTTCATTTTTTAACTATTTTATCAGTGGTAGAAAAATTGATAGAAAAGCATAAGGCTCTACCCCCACCCTCCCTCCTCCGCCTCTCTGGCGGGTAAGGAAAAAGGTTGAAAAAAATACCATGACCCTGGAAAAGTAGCCAAGGAAATTTTATAGGAAAGAGAATATATAAGCTAGCTCGACAATTCCACCATGCACACATAAAAATTGTACACTAGAAACTAACTGTACAAACTAACCAACAATAATATATATACGCCTCGGTGGTGTAGTGGTTAGCGTGGGTGACTATGAATCCATCGGCCCCGAGATCGAGACCCGGTGATGGCAGCCGGCGCGCAGCAAAACCCAGCTGTTCATCCTTCCACACAATAAAGTGGTTGATCGATAAATGGGTACCCTGGGTGGCCTAGACGCTGGGCTGCTGGTAGGGCGTGGTTCGGATTCCACGTTAAACTGGAGGTCTAATTAAGGCCCCCATAGACAGTCAATCATGATTGACAATCATTTTGTTCGTGTATGGGTATGACTGAAGGCTCGTGCAAATGATTGAAGGATATCAAACACTGTCAGATAATTTTCGTCAATCATGACGTTTGCGCAATCATGCATAACGGTGTATGGCAATGATTGCACAATCATGTTCAGTCTTGCACAAGCAGCCATGGCACAATTGGCACATGCAGCTTCACTGAAGTTGTTGTTGTTGTCCAGCCTCGCCACCGAGACTAACTGAAGATCGTGCAATCTCCTTACAAATGTATGGGAAACAACAACGCTTACACAATCACAATGATTGTCAATCATGATTGACCGTCTATGGGGGCCTTTTAAGGTGGAGTGAAAAGCTTGACCTTCGTCAGAATGAACAATTCTGGCGGAAGCAAACCGAAGGTCATATATATACATATATATATATATATTATATATATATATATATATATTTATTTATTTATAAACCTTGGCTTTCATCTTTGATCAGTTTAAAACTTGTCTCATAAAAGGCATTCTTGTCGAGATATCGGATTTCACATTTCGTGCGAGAAATATTTCTCCTTAGTTACCTTTCAATACAAATTCATAATATTCATTATTTAAATACTCTAACTTCAAACGAATTTGTACATTTGTACGTAAACACAAAATATGCATGGAAATGAAATTATGATATATATGTATGTTCTTGTGACTTTGAAGCGGTGTAAAAATAGTCGAGTCAGAAAAGCGTTTAAAAATGTTTTTAGCATTTTAACCTCTATTCTACACAAAATAGAGCGCTCATAAATTAACTTTAGAAATTCATTTCAGTTTCAATTGAATTTCAAAAGATGGATCACCTGAAGATCAGGGCCCCCAGCCTTCTTTATGAGGCTTATTTTTATATATATAATATATTATATATAATATATATATATATATATATATATAATATATATATATATATATAGATATGTTAGCCTTATAAAGCTAACGAAAATATCACGACCTAACCTAACCTAAGGTTAGATCTTGATATTTTCGTTAGTTAGCCTTATAAAACGAACTAAAGAAGGCTGGGGGCCCTGATCTTCAGGTGATCACTAAAACAAATATTCATATTGATGTCTTGTTTTGAGACCTTTTTGTTGTTGCAGGTAGAAGAATAACACGCAATGGCTTATATGGAAGTTACACTCGTGAGGAAAAGGCGGAGGAGACCTTTTTCTCACCCGTGTAACTCACTTTCATATTAACCATTGCGTGCAACAACAAAAAAAAAACCCAAAACAAGACATCAATTTGAACATTTGTTTTAGTTTTAATGTATTATTTTTGTACACTTAATTTAATATACACCCTGTGTGTGTGTGTGTGTGTGTATACACACGAGGGCCACTCAATATATTTTGCCCCACCTTTTTTTTTTTCTTTCCAAGTTTCCTTGTAAGTTCCAGAAATTTTGTACACAAGTAATTACATACCTTTTTTACACGTTTTTATTTTTCCACATAGTCTCCATCCTTTTCTACGGCTTTCCTCCACCTCGAAACAAGGGCCTTTATTCCTTGCTGGTAAAAGTCCGCTGGGTTCCGCTGGAGCCACCTCTTAACCTCCTCAACAACCTCATCGTCACTCTGAAACTTTCTTCCACGAATAGCATCCTTCATTGGCCCAAACAAATGGAAGTCTGAAGGTGCCAGATCCGGGCTGTATGGAGGGTGGGGTAACGCAGTCAAGCGCATTTTTGTTATGGCCTCTCTTGTTTGTTTGCAAACTGTTGTGTGGTCTTGCGTTATCGTGCAAAAGGAGGACGTCTTCCAGTTTTCTCTCCAGTCGAACTCGCTTTATACGTCTCTGCAGTCTCTGTAGGTAGCGATATATGCCTCTGAGTTGATTGTTTGTCCTTTCTTCATAATGTTCACCAGAATCACCCCTTTTATGTCCCAGAAGATGGTGGCCATAACCTTTCCTGCAGAGGGAGCCATTTTGAACTTTTTCTTGCGTGGGGAGTCTGCGTGATGCCACTCCATGGATTGGCGTTTTGTTTCAGGTTCAAAGTGGTGTACCCACTACCCAAGTCCCATCCCCAGTCACAATTCGTGAAAGGAAGTCATCCCCTACTGTCTCGTATCGAACCAACGACTCAGAAGCAATTTCTTTTCTTTGGGCTTCGTGATCTTGTCAGTCAGTTCGCGAGGAACAAACCGTGAACACACTTTTGAGTATCCCAGTTGCTGAATTATCGTATTCACACTTCCTTCACTAATTCCTAGCTCCAGTGATAACTCCTTGTATGTGACCCGCCGATTTGATCGAATGATGTTGTTAGCACGTTGCACAGTGTGAGATGTCACAGCCGATGCCGGGCTCTCCCTCTCTCCGATGATTTCACACGTTTAGACCAGCGTCGAACTGTGCTTCGATCAACAGCAGCATCTCCGTAAACGTTTTGTAGACGTTTGTGAATATTTCCAACTGTTTCGTTCTCTGCGGTTAAGAACTCGATAACAGCTCTCTGTTTACGGCGCACATCACTGTCAGACGACATTTTCGAAACTGCGTTAACCATCGGTTTTATATAAGGAGAGGAGGTTCAAACTGGAAAAATCCGGTTATGTGAAGCGCAGAAAGTTCAAACTTACGGCCCAAAAGACATTTCAGCCCCATGGCCTATTATTTAGCTAAGAAAAAGTGTGGGGCAAAATATATTGAGTGCCCCTAGTGGTGTGTGTGTGTGTGTGTGTGTGTGTGTGTGTGTGTGTGTGTGTGTGTGTGTGAACTCAATGGAAAATTCCTTTTTCTCGCCTTCCTCACTTTAATTAAGAGGCCTGACGGAATTTTCCACGTTTCTCGTCATTCCCGCCAGAAATCTAAGCGTACTTTCAGCCGTTAGCTGCAGAGTCTATATAAGTGCCAATCCATTTCAAATCACCCTCACTTCTCCTTTTTTCGCATTTGTCGTCACATCTCGTTCTCAGCTCCTTCGTCAGTAACGCCACCCGCTCTTCGGCCTTCGTCGGAGAGCGGCCCGCCGTCCATCAAAACTCCATTCAAGCATATAAGTAAATCATTACTCAAAGCGACCTACAATTTCATCCCGTCAGAAGCAACAAGTATTCTGCAAAATTTCTACTGGCGTCATACTTCTGGCCCTAGCCTCACTCATCCTTCATCACAATCGTGATAGACTATTCATTTTCAACGCTGAAAACGTCTATAAACTCTGCTTAATCGAATAGGCTCTCTTCAAAGTGTCCTCAGTATCGTTCAAGCTACTTACGCATTTACGACCGTAGTTTTGGCCTAATCCACTTACGGTACTAATATCTTACTTGCGTTACCTCAGTTATTATTGGCTTGGTTACTTATTATTTTGTGTTCAATACCGTTTTCCCATTACCTAAATTAGTGTTTGTCATTATTGTATTCACTTTACTCTGATACTGTATAAAAATCATTCCTTATTGACAAAATACTCATTCATTGTAATACTGCACAAATTCAGTATAAATAATTTGTTAATCATTTTGAACAAATAATTCATTTATTTTTCTAACAAAAAACCACAAATTCATTTCTCTCTCCTCATTCAATATTTTGTTTGGCTGAAAGGCCAAACTGGTGACCTTCTAACATTTCTATTAATTTATTATAGGAGCCATATAATAGGTCCATTATATATACTATATATATATATATATATATATATATATATATATATATATATGATGTTGTTAGAGTGGTTAGCGTCGCTGACTACGAATCCATCGGCCCCGGGTTCGAGACCCGACGGCAGCCGGCGCGCAGCAAAACCCAGCTGTTCATCCTTCCCACAATAAAGAAGTGGTTGGTAGATAAATGGGTACCCTAGATGGCCTAGTGGTTAAGACGCTGGGCTGCTGATGGGGCGTGGTCGGATTCCACGTTAAACTGTAGGTCTAAGGTGGAGTGAAAAGCTTGACCTTCGTCAGAATGAACAATTCGGGCGGAAGCTAACCAAAGGTTATATATATATATATATATATTATATATATATATATTAGTGGTGGGCCGGATGTCAGTTTTTCAACATCTGCGGATGCGGATTTTTAATTTCAATATCCGTGGATTTAGTTAATCTATCAATATAATATAGAATTATGAATATACGACGTAGTTTTTCAAATTTCGTGATATTACTATTATGGCAGGCAATGCGTAAGAATTAAAATTAATATTAATGTTTTCATTATGATAAAAATAATAACTTTCTCAAGAGTTTCAGCCACAGAAAATTCAATGAAACAAGTTTCATTCAATTTTCTGTGTTACCACCTATTTATATATTTGTTTGTTCATTAATAATTTTAATACTTTACATGAAATGTGCATGACTGGGCCTTATAAGCTACTTTATAAGCTAATTTAATTGTAAATTACATAATTTATTAGAGATAATATCCGCATAACATTCGCAGTCAGAAGTGCGGATGCGGATGTAAAAATGATGCGGATGCGGATATCCTGGTCCACCACTAATATATATATATATATCTATATATATATATATTATATATATATATATATATATATATATATTGTAACAACAATGATGCAGCCTCTATTTTTCACAAAGAAAGACAATTCAATTTGCTTGTATATCTCTCTCTCAGATGTATTATTTCGTGTTGTAAGTCTAACCCCTGTGAAAACAGTTCGTTCACTTCTACAATTGTCTTTCAATGTTACGTACAGATGCACATGGAAAAGACAGAACTTCTTCAGTAGCATGTACGGGTAATATAATAATAATATAATAATAATATATATATATATATCTATATATATATATATAGAGAGAGAGAGAGAGAGAGAGAGAGAGAGAGAGAGAGAGAGAGAGAGTGTGTGTGTGTGTGTCACTATAAACGACAAAACAAGCAAGAATGATTTTTCTTTTAGAGTAGAAATGGTGCCTAAAATGATTACGAGGAGTGATCAAAAAGTATCGATAATTTTATTGCTACGGACAAATGAATGCAAATAAGAAATAACCGTTTACATATGTGAATCTTCCTGCCCTCTGGCGTCTGCAGGCAAAATCTGCTACCATGAGTCAGCAATTGGTTGGAGCGCTTAAAAGGAGGGTGTGTTTTTGCAGTACGTATAAATCTCTGAAATGGAAAAACGCGCGTTCGGAGACGAACGAAATGATTAAAACAGCTTTTGGAAATGATGCTCTCAGTGTAGCTAACGTTTGCAAATGGCACAAAAAGTTTAAAAATGGAGAAACATTTGCTCGTACCAGAAATCGAATCTGTTGGACATTTTCATCCGTACAAGAAGTGGAAGGGCGGCCACTGCGTTCCTTGTCTTCAAGCGATGTTTCTCCATTTTTAAACTTTTTGTACCATTTGTAAACGTTAGCTACACTGAGAGCATCATTTCCAAACGCTGTTTTAATCATTTCGTTCGTCTCCAAACGCGCGTTGTTCCATTTCAGAGATTTATACGTACTGCAAAAACACACCCTCCTTTTAAGCGCTCCAACCAACTACTGACTCATGGTAGCAGATTTTGCTTCAGACTGCAGACGCCAGAGGGCAGGAAAGCTCACATATGTAAACGGTTATTTCTTATTTGCATTCATTTGTCCGTAGCAATAAAATTATCGATACTTTTTGATCACTCCTCGTATATTTTAATTTTAATTTTATCTTTTACGAAATATCTAACAGTTATCTTTGTAAATGTAGGTTAGGCTTGGTTAGGTTACATTAAATATAGTTAGGTTAGATTTGATAATTGTGTTTGGTTGTGTTTGTCTTAGCAATTCGTTGAGATATTTGGCATTCGAGAAAACCTTGTCTCGAGAATTTGGTTCGTTGTTCAAAAGTTTTATTCCGCAAAATAATTGCAATGATGAAGTTGGTTAACCTCCTTCGCAACATCAATGGTCATATGAGGGTTCGGGGACCTACGACTTTACGTGGGATCCAAACCACGGGTCGCTACATAATCTAAAAGCAAAAAAACGGTCTCCCATCTAACTACTCTCCGAACCCAATGTCGCTCAACTTCACTGATCAACGGGAAGCCTTGTTACGACACTGGCCACAAAGTAGGCCTGTCTCGCAAAATGCTGCAGCGTCTTTTGCTAAGTGTAAAGAGAACCATTCACAAAAGAAAATCAAACATTATAATGATAATGATGATGAATGATAAACTTTATTAGCAAGGTAGCGGAAGGTCACCCATCCAACTACTATCCAGACCCACTGTCTCCGTGCTAATAGACAAGGGGTTAACATATGACAGCGAGGACCTACAAGGCTACAACTTAACGCGTAGAATCTGAACCACCGGTCGCTACATCACCTAAATGCGGACAGTCACCCATCCATCTACAACCGAGACCCAATGTCACTTAATTTCGCTGATCTTACTGGAAGCAAAATAACCACATGGCCACAACGTTGTCTTACATTATAAACATGGTTCCTCCAAGATACTATTTTTTACGTGTAAATCTCACAATGAATAAAAATATTACCTTTTTTGTCTTTTGCCCATAAATACTGGCACTGAACGGGTGTGGCACTTAGAGTCAGTGCCATTTTGCATACAAAGCGATTCATTTAGTATATACAAATTTCCTCGCGACCCATTCTTTTGCACTAATATTTTCCTTCTTCAAATTTCCCTTTTTGGGGGGAAGGGGGCGTGAAAGAGGGGTGCCACACTTGAAAACTGTCAAAGAATCTTCTAAAGCCTCTTCATATGGCACTCTGCAATTAGTTTCAGGTCTCTGGCGAAATACTGTCTCCAGATTTTTGTACAAACTTCTTGAAAGTAAATGCACTATACATTTAGTACAATACTTTCCACATGAACAGTTACGGAAAAAAGTTCGCATAAAAACCACAAATTTCTGTAAAACCTAAAAAATTACTAATTGGTAATATTTCGTTTTTTTTTGTGTATTTTATTCTTTTTGGGGACACTAATAAAATTTAAAAAACAAAACCAGTCATTACTAATTAGTAATTTTGTTATGCTTTTTACGAATTTTAGGTTTCTCAGGCGAATGTTTTTTCGCAATTATACGAGTATACTTACATTAAAACAATTTTGCGACACAGCCTTGTTAGGTTGCCCAAAGAAGAAAACTATACCTGAACAATATCTTTTGAAGTTAGTGTTCTTTGCTGGCTAGAGAGAGAGAGAGAGAGAGAGAGAGAGAGAGAGAGAGAGAGACTGTGTGTGTGTGTACACACCACATTCTTGATTCAGCTGCAGAGTCCTGCACCGTGTGTATATAAATTTGCTTTCCCTTAAGCTTAAGGTAAAAAAGTTGCACATACGCACTCATGAGTTTTAAACTTTTAAACTAAACCTACCTATTTATATCCATTTCCAAATTGAATTCACACTAATACTTATTCATACTAATTCTAAACCTTATATTTGTATCTAATTTCAATCTTTTTCATTCATATTAATCCAAAATCTTATTCTTACTTCATCTTCAAACTTTTATTCGAAAAAGAATAAGCGTGACAGAGTTTTACAATTTGTAACTTTTATTTTTTAATTTTTATCGAATTTGATGAAGAATTTAGTGTTTATTGTACACAATTTTTTTTCAAATACTTTGCTTATTAAAGTTGGCAATACGGGAATGGGGAGATAATTGTGTGTGTGTGTGTGGGGGGGGAGTATTTGGATTTCCCGACTTAAAAGCAGGCTTAATCTTACTCGCACTAATTTTAAACCTAATTACTACTAATTACAACTTTTATTCATATTAATTCTAAACTACTAGTAATTCTAATCATTTTTCGTACCAGTTCTAAAACCTCTTTCGAGCCAGTTCTAAAACCTTTTTCGAGCCAATTCTAATACGTTTTTCGTCCCAGCTCTGATACCTTGTCGTACCAATTCTAAACCTTTGTCGTACCCATTTTAAACCTCTTTCGAACCAATTTTAAACCTCTTTCGAACCAATTTTAAACCTCTTTCGAACCAATTTTAAACCTCTTTCGAACCAATTTTAAACCTCTTTCGAACCAATTTTAAACCTCTTTCGAACCAATTTTAAACCTTTTCAGTATCAATTTTAAACCTTTTAATAACCAATTTTAAACCTTTTTCGTACCAATTCTAAACTTTATTTGCCAAAACGGTCAGAAGGGTGATAGCTAAAACATAATTTCTTGTTTACACAGCTCGAAGCAAATTTGCTTTTGCAATTAAAGGAAAAAAAAAGTTAAAATCCATTTGCGAAAAGGAAAATGAAAGATAATTGGAGACAATTTGCATTAAAATTACAGACCATGAATGTCAGTGAAGTTTAGAAAAATCTTAATTAACTTTGTAACCATGACAACGAAAGTTCTCTTAATTTCTTGTCAGCTGAATGTATCTCAGCCTTTTTCCTGTTTGAAACTGACAGCGCGCACAGGAAACTTTTTCCTATCGCGACTTTTTAGTGTATCGTTCAAATATGAAGGTCCGGCGTTCGATTTCCGCTATCATACATACATATATACACACACATATATAGATGGAGAGTCGATATGATGTACTGTTTCGAAGATTTTATAACGAAGGTCACTGAGTATACGTATGGCTCAGCATGAACGGGCTAATTTTGAGAAATACAATTAATATATATATATATATATATATATATATATGTGTGTGTGTGTGTGTGTGTGTGTGTGTGTGTGTGTATAAAATGGTATGGAAGAGTTTAGTACTACCAATAATTGAGTACTACTCAGTACTCACAGTTCCAAACAGTAAACGACACACTGCAAACAAGAAGCTATACAAAGGACTTTTTCCTTAGAAACTTAATGGTACACATTCAGAATAAGATACACATGAAAAATACTCGAGGGATATGTCTCAAGCTTTAGAAATTAAATGAAAACATCCTGGAATGAGAGTAAAAGATTCTGTACTATCCCAGTTACGGTGGGGACAGGGGTCCCAAACTCTAACGTACTGTCAAAAAAAAAATTGAGGAACCTCCACCACACCAATCTGATTATAGAATTTCAAGAATCATCTCGACAGATTCCTGTGTAAAGTCCCTGACCAGCCATGCGTAGTTGATCGGAAGTAGGATGAGAGTAGAAAGCAACTCTCTCCGACATCAAAAAAATATATATAATGGCATACAGAAACACGCTTCAAGCATTCCTGCAGCGACTCGTAGAGGCAAACACACGTAGGCATTCATTCTTTCTCATGCTTACACAAGATTTTCTCTCGATCATCTCTCTGCTTCAAACAAGATGTTTCTTCGTTTACCATCGACCAGATAAAGAAACCACACATGAAGTGTTTCCGTGACAATCACTCACTGCGTTTGCCATGTAACAGCAATGCAACAGGGCCTTCGCCAGGGTCATATTCATTCCTTAACTTAGCACTTTGACTCCCATGTTGGTCGCATGAGTCCAACATAGCTCTGCAGTCGTAGGCCGCGTTGGTCTCGTGTCCAACACGAATGCTTAAATATATAAAGGCTCTGTTCCTTGTGGCGTGCAGTTAAAGCATTACAGCTCCACATGTGGCTTACCAATCACGTTCTCTGAAGTTTTTCATATATGGTTTATGCTTATTGGTCACATGGGACCAAGATGGCCCATAACTTTATTATATGTAGTTCTAAGGAAACATAAATAAGTGAAGAGGGTTTTATTCAAGAATATTTTATTTTTTTTTTTTTTATTTGCAAAGAGAAACTTTTAAAAAACGTCCTTCAAATGCAACAAATGGAAAATATGGTTTTTCAATTGTAACGTCACTCTTCAAAGGATTTGCGATAAAGGAATGAATTTCCAACGTGGCTTAAAATACAAAATTATTACTCGTACGACACGTGTATTCAACAAAGAAAAAGTGTAGAAACTATTTTACAACGTTGTAAAATGCAAAATTTATCAAATAAAAATACGGAAAAATACAAATACTAAAAATATCTTGATTTAAAAATTTCGCCTCATAAATAATGCGTATGAAATATACGCGGGAGTCAAACGTGTTAAAAAAACTCAAAAAATCATCTACGGTAAAGTTGGCAATGGTCCTAATGTCGCGCATTTGACTTGAAAAGACTCCCCACAAAATACTGTTACACATGCATTTTATTTCCTTCACTGTAACAGTACAGTATTTTGTGGGTTTTTTTTAGTTAAATGCGCTACATTAGGACCAATCCGCGACCATTGGCAACTTTACCCTATTCGTGCGATGTTACCATTCGTTTGTCACTTAATTTATGATTGCGCGTTCTTGTAATTCATCTAATAAGGAACTGAACCATTATAATTCCGTCGATTATTCAAATCAAATTCCATTTATTCTCTGAACTTGTATTCGCTCAGTTGTAACTTGCTTTATCGGCAACTGGAATTCTTCAATTCTTTTGTTTAATTAAAGGAAAATCCAACAAAGCTTATTACTCGCGTTCCTTTATTAATGACACTTATTATCAGATTGAAAGATCTGTAGACTCCTCAAGCAAAACATTAATTACTTTAATAACTTAATTACATTATTATAGGGCCCGACTGATCTATATATATATATGTTTGTTTGTTTTATATTCCTTGTGTAATCTCTTTCCTCGTGGGAACAGGAAAGAGCAAAAGAAAGGATTTATCTGAGGCCTTTGAGTAATCTCAATTTTTCTTCTTGAACCCTTTTTTATTTTGTTTCGGGAGAAGCGTCCTCTGCAAGGGAATTTATTTACGAACTTTATAACAAGTAAATGTCATAAGGTTGCAATATATATATATATATATATATATATATATATATATATATATATATATATATATATGTGTGTGTGTGGCTTGTTCGCAGGGAACCTTATCCGTAGGGTGAAAAGGAGGACCCACGTTGTAGTTGGAATTAATTATTGTAGTGAATTAACTGGTGTTTCTGAGATGTTTACTGCAATATGGGCCCTCCATTTCATCTTTATATATATATATATATATATATATGATGCACACCCACAAGGAAAACTGAAAATCGATTCCAAGGCATTTCGTGTATTGAACAGTATACTTTGTCAGGGAATTAAAAGAAGTCAAGAAGCCGGAAATATATATATATATAGTGTGGGTGTTAATCGTGGTGACGTATGTCTTGGTAGAACGCTCAATCTGTTGCGGGGTTCGGATCCACTGGCTTTGGGGTGGCTCAGTTGCCCTTAAAATCACTCGGGCATCAGGATGGCGTCGGTGCTTCGGTTTGTAAGCCGTAAAAGGGATGAATGATAGCTTACATAACACTTCATCTGATAACTAACGGGAGTAGATGAACAGGCCTAACGGCAACGGGTTTATGCGTATATACATGGGTAACAATATCAAGTAGTAGAAGCCTCCTGACTGTGGCTCCCTCGAGTCTCGCACATGCGGACTGAACTCACGTCTTTAGGGCTTGGAACTATTCGCGCGCGTACCGGATGCAGCGATACATTCCCTCCAAGAAAGGAGCGGTTATTCTATAACACACACATTATATATATATATATATATATATATATATATATATATATATAAGCAAAAATAGTCCCTACCAATGTTCGAACCTACCAATTCTTGAATTATGGAGTGTAGTGTAGTGAGTAACATCCTCATCTTCTTTCCAAGAAGTGGCAGGTTCGAATCCTGGTAAGACAACTTTTACATATTATATTTAAACCCTAGATCCTGTCCCTGTTCGATCTGCTAAACAGATAACTGGTGAGGGAAGCTATACAGGGTGTCCCAGAAGCCTGGACTCGTAAGAAAAATATACATTATATTTTTAAAGTAAAACAAACACATTTCTAATGTCAGTTTTACATATTTCAGGAAAGAAAATACCCTGATGCCTCAGTATAGCAATCAAGAGAAGGTGGAACTGGTATAAAAGCCAGACGGAGGTATGTTCGTGAAATAACTGACACGCCTCCCTCTGGCTTTTTCCGGAAACATGTCAGCAATACCAGTTCTACCTTCTCTTGATTGGTATACTGAGGCATCAGGGTATTTTCTTTCCTAAAATATGTAAAACTGATATCAGAAATGGGTTTGTTTCACTTTAAAAATATAATGTATATTTTCCCTATGAATCCAAACTTCTGGAACACCCTATATTTTGGGGACTCTCTGCGAGTTAAAAATAAAACCTTTCCGGATCACCGAGTATAACTTGTCTCTTTAAATCAAAGAAGTGACGTTTCTTGCCACGCCAAGTGATTTCACCTTTAGTTCCAACCGTTTAAGTACGCGGGAGAAAACTATTACGTCAGAGCAGCAATTCCCTAACCTGTGGTACGCGGAACTCTTTTAAGTGGTACGAACAGGGTTTCAAGATGAATAACCTCCAACCTTTCCGACTGTGGTACTTAGAAAAAAGCATAGTGGTATGCCGACCTAAAAATGTATACAGGGTGATTCAAGAGTCCTGTTCCCCCCCAAAAATAGCTATACAATAAATACCTTTGGCACAGGATTTATGAATCACACTGTATAGTGTGAATTTTAAAAGCCTAACTACTTCCTTGTTTTAATATGCAATATAAATGACGCTCGAATAACACATTTGTGGTTCAATTTGTGACTTAACTGTGCTAATTAAGCTTGTTTAGATTCTGGACCGGTTTGCGGAGCTGAAGTCACATCACAAATATTATATTATATATATATATATATATATATATTATATATATATATATATTATATATAAAATTGCATTCCTAAAGTTACGTTCGCTCCTATTCGGTGCTATCTTTTGTATCACTTTACACCTGCTTGGAAAATCGCTACTACTTTCCTGTAGATATTTTTTGGGGTCCAATTTAGGTTAGTTTAAGTTAACCTAACCTAAAACAAATAACTGGGTGCGTAAAATCCTGAGGCAGCATAAAGTAGGAGTAACTTCATTTCGAGTTTTTGAATTAAAATCTGAATGCGGTTGAAATTCGAAAATTAATCATGGCATACGGCAAAAAAGCGCTTTCTCTAAACTTTTTAATGGGACCCCCCCTCCTACCCTAACGCAGGCTTAAGTGATTAAAAATTTGGAAAAATGAGAGATCACTATTGCAACTTCAATGACCGCCGACGAGAATGTTGAAGCAAAATGACCATATATATATATATATATATATATATATATATAGAGAGAGAGAGAGAGAGAGAGAGAGAGAGAGAGATGCGGATTTACGTATAGGCAGAGTAGGTACCCGCCTGGAACGGCAAATTGCGTCGTATTTCAACATAAATAGGGCAAAGACGACAAAAATAGAAAATAAATAACTTATGAGCACTAACAAATTAAATCGTCCTCGTCACAATCTTCCACACGACAATCCTCTTACCTTCAACGATACACAACTCAATCCTTCCTCTTCTCTTGACATTCTTGGCGTTTCTTTTCTCGTAATCTTTCCTGGAAAGATCTCATCTACTCTCTTTCCAAAACAGCTTCAGAGAGGTTAGGTATGCTGTACCGCCGCCTCCGCAGTTTCTTCACCCCGACTCAGTTGCTCTCTTTGTACAGGGGTGTCGTCCCTTGTCCGTCCCTGTATGGAGTATGCTTCTCATATATTCAATTTGCCGCCTCTTACTGTCTTCAATCCCTCTCTCTTCGCCTCAATGTTGCCTTCACTCTCTCTTTACTGCCGTAACTATAACGGACACTACTCTCTTGGACTCTCGAGTTGCATGCCTCCTCCTTTAAGGAGAGCACGCAGCACCAGCAGACCTTCGACAATTTCTCATTCTTTTTTTGTCCAACTTTCCAACGCAAGAGTTAATCGGTATTTTCAGTCTTTCATCTACTCAACCGGTCAACTCTGGAATAATCTTCCTCAATCCCTCTTTCCCATCTATGACCTCCAATCTTTCAAACGCAGAGTGTCTAGGCATCTCCAAAACCCTGAACCTTGATTTTGGTTCTCTTCTTTTCTTATAACGGGGTGGGGGAGCGCTTTTGCAATCATTCGCACTTGGCCCCTCCTTCCCGCATAAAAAATGGATTTACAAATAAGTTTTAAAATAAAAAAGAACATCATCCTCTACTACTAAACTCACGATATCCAATAGCACAACTAGTATAAGGCACTTTAATCCCTGCCTAGGGGCGGCAAAATGCTAAGTACGCCTGTGTGTGTGTGTGTGTGTGTGTGTGTGATGTAAATTAACGCACTGTCGCGACGAAGTATTAAGAAGGAAATCACTCTCCAGGAAGACTAAAATTTTTGTTTCTTTAACACCAATACAGTTTCGGCTTATTACCAATTGACAAGGGCTCGCGATGAGCCGAAACTGTATGGTGTTAAAGAAATAAAAAGTTGTCTTCCTGAAGAGTGCTTCCTTCTTTTATATATATATATATATCTAATATATATATATATATATATATATATATTATTATATATATACAGGGTGTCCCATAAGTCTGGAACCAAGGGTAAAATAAGTATTTCATATTTTTCCGTTTATGCAAGTGCCCATGATGTCTTGAGTAAGGAAGAACGCATCCAGGTAATTCTGCTCGTAGGAAATCGGAGTCAGAAGGAGGTCGCTGAGGAATTTAAACAGATTGCATCCAGACCGCTCGCCGATAACACACAGCTGTGTCGGCAAACTTGTAGCAAAGTTCAGGGAAACGGGATCCATAGGAGATAAATCCGCGGTGGACCTCCGAGGACATCCACCAACGATGACACAGCCGGTACCATCCTCGCTCATTTCACAATTCCCCAAAAGTCTCTTCGGGCGTTTTTATTGCCGTTTTTATCATTTTGCCCTATGGTTCCAGACTTACGGGACACCCTGTATATATATATATATATATATATATATATATATATATATATATATATATATAATTAACAAAGGATTAACAAGTACTGATTAAGATAAAGAGGTATTTTGAGAAGACATGGTCCATTTTATAACTTTTCAAACTTATTTACAAAGTTTATGAATGCACATTCCTTCAAGTTAGGTCTAATTTTTAATAATATTTTGCAACCTTTTTAATTAATACTCTGATGTTGAAATTTGCAACAAAAATCAAATAAAATTCTTTACTTAAAAAAAAATTCAAGATATAAATTAAAAGCCGAGTTTTGACTTCTATCGTAAAGTTCAACATTATTTGGTAGCGATGTTTTAGGTCTTTGCACTGCTAATTTGGGGATTTCTTCGAAACTAAATAACAAATAGTTCACCAGTGTTCCTGGCCAGCACGCAAGAAATTTAAACTATGTATTAAATTGATCTAATATGAGAGAGAGAGAGAGAGAGAGAGTTACAAGGAAAAGAAGTACCTCAAAAGGCCTTGCGGCCCATACCGAGGAGGTACCAATGGCAACGGGTGCCAGGGAAAATTTTCTACACCCTCAAATAGTGTGCAAGATTTGGTCCAACCTTTTCTTGAAGTGATCCACAGAGGAACTGTTCACAACTTCTGAAGGTAACCTGTTCCACGTGTCACAGATCTTATACGTAAAGTAATTCCCACACACTAGTCCTAAACCGTTTCAAATCCAACTTCCAACCATTGTTACGAGTTGGGTTATCATTTAAACTAAACATGCTTCTAAAATCGACATCGTTGAACCCGTGTAAGAACTTGAAACCCTCGATGAGTTGACCTGGCAGCCTCCGAGTTTCCAGCGAAAACAATTTCTGGGCGTGTAACCGTCGATTGCAGCCCATATGCCTAACGGAAGGGATTAACTTTGGGCCCTCGCCTGCACTCGCTCCAGCCTCTCAATATCTTTCCTGAGGGTGGGCGACCAGAACTGCACAGCATACTCCAGGTGCGGCCGAACCAGGGAATTGTACAGAGAGAGCACAATCTCCTTGTTCTGAAACTGAAATTGCCTCCTGATATAACTCAACAGCTTCTGTGCTTTCTTTTCCACCTCTATGTACTGTTTGGTAAACTTAAGGTCGCTGCTAATTAGCACACCCAAGTCCTTTTCCAAATCAGTCGCCTCGATATTACTCCCCAACATCGAGTAGTCCGACTTGGGATTGGCGTAGCCAATGTGCATCACCTTGCATTTACCCAAGTTAAACGGCATTTGCCATTTTTCAGACCACTCTCCTATCCTACCTAGGTCCGCACGCAGTTGCTCGATCGCTTCGGGCGTCCAACATTGGCCCCAAGCTTGGTGTCATCACCGAATTTGGCGATCCGACTGACGATGCCACCGTCGATATCATTTATTGTAAATGATAAACAACAGTGGCCCCAAAACAGAACCCTGAGGAACCCCACTAGTGACCGAAGCCCAACCCGAACTAACCCCTTTAATTACAACCCTCTGCCGCCTATTCTTCAGCCAGTTTTCAATCCACCTACCAACTTCCCCACCGATACCCAGGGCGCGGACTTTCGCCATTAGCCGGCGGTGAGGTATCTTATCAAAGGCTTTCTGAAAGTCGAGATAAAGTATATCAATCGCCCTACTCTTATCATACTCACCCAACATGAAGTGGAAAAACTCGAGCAAGTTGGTGAGACACGACCTATGCCGTCTAAACCCATGTTGGGAGTCCCCAAGCAGCTTGTAGGAATCCAAATGGTCAACGATCCTATCCGCTATTATCCCGTCTAATAATTTACCTACAACTGAAGTGAGACTAATGGGACGATAGTTCCCTGGACTTTCGTCCAGGCACCTGGCTCGTCTTCAACGATTTGTTGAAGACTGTAGCCAGGTGGGGAGCCACCTGGTCGCGCACCTCCCGCAACACTCTGGGGAGAAACTGGTCTGGCCCAGGAGCCTCAAACGCGCTGTTTGTCTATTCTATCGGCAACGACTGTCGCGGTACATCGAACACTATCCACGCCAGCACCTTCGTGCCTCACGCCTGGTTCGGGGATGACGTGGGTGTCCTCCCTGGTGAACACTCTCGCAAAGTACTCATTAAGCACATTAGCGATGTCCGCGTCGGAGGTCCACAGAATGCCGCTTCGGTCCTTTAACAGACCTATCATGCTTCTAATGGGCTTTCTACTATTAACATAACTGAAGAACTCCTTAGGGTTCCCCTTGCAGAGGCTTGCGACCCGTATTTCTTCGTTACGTTTTGCTAGCCTAACCTTCGCCTTCACTTCCCTACACAGGCGGACATACGCTTCAGTGTTCTCATGGGAACGATTGGCCTTCGCCCTCCTATACGCTACTTTCCTATTTCGGATAGCCGAAGCGATGTCACGACTGAACCACTTAGGCTGCGTTGAAGCAGGGGTGACCGGTTTTGAGGGTATGGCAGTAGACTGCAGCACCATAAACTCGTCCCGGAATGCTCCACAATCCCTCAACATCGCCGCCGACCTCTAACCCTATCTCACCTACGCTATCCCAGAGCCCCACAAAGTCCGCCCGCCGTAGATCGAGCTTACTGCCTCTAGAGTTACTACGCTTCACCCGAGGGACGCAGACACAGAACCTAATCAGACCGTGATCACTCCCGCCCAACGACTCGTCAACGGTGAGGCCAGTGACGAGATTGTCTTCGGTCTTGAATACTAAGTCTAGAACGCTTTCGCCTCATGTCACTGAGTGAGGAAGTTCTCATCAGCAAAGTCAACTAGCCTCCTTCCTTCAGCATCAGCAGTCCTGTCTTCCCACTTTATGCCGCGACAATTGAAGTCTCCTAAAACTCCATACACACCCTGTCCCCTAGCAAGCTACGGAGTTCGGTGTACAGGGCTGTATCCTCCTCGAGGAAGAGATGCGGAGGTCTGTACACCAAGATTAACCTATAGTTCGTCCCTCCCAGGTTCAGATCGACGCAAGCAGTTCCCGTTCCGATCGGAACTGGCAGTCAACCGGACTCAACGTGTCCCTGACATATATTAGTACCCCTCTCCCCTCCCCACGGGTGCGGTCTTTGCGAAACATTGTATACCCGGGAATCTCGAACTCCCCAACGTAGTCCCTACGATCAGTATGAATCCAGGACTCGGTGATAGCAACGATATCCTGGTATTCTGATGCTAAGAGCGCCCGTAGCTCGCAAAATTTATTCCTAATCGACCTAGCATTAAAAAGTATTGCACGGAGGGAGTATTCCCTACTCTGACCGCCCCCTAGCACGACCCGTTTCCCGAACAGCCAAGGCTGTCGGGAGTTGAAGAGCCCTCACTAAGAGAGAGAGAGAGAGAGAGAGAGAGAGAGTGAACTGGGGCTCATGCTATGTGGCGTTGGAGGCATAATTCCCTAAAGTCGATAGTTTTGTCACTGTGTCTGACAAAATTGTAAAGAATGAAAATGCAATTTCGTTAAATTCAAACTGCTTAGAATCTCTCTCTCTCTCTCTTCATACTCGTTTTAATTAAATAAATAAGTTAAATAGTTAAAACTGCAGTCGTTCTAAAATTCTTTTCGTTCAAAATGCCAACCGCATGCTGTCAATGACATTAAAATTGAGAATCAGTGTGAAGCAAATGAAATGAGTACAAATGAACAAATTATATAACATGTAACCATTCACATTTTTGGTGGCTCGGTGAACGCACCTTTAGGGCGGACCCCATTTCTATTTCTATAAATTTTAATTTCTAGTTAAATAATCTGAAAGTTATTCCAAATTCAAAATGGCGCCGCAAGAAGTTTCAAACTTAAATGCCTTTCGCAGCTTGGCGAACAGAGCCTGATTTTGAATTCAAATTTCTTCAGTGCTTGCTGACTCGCATTTAGTCAGATTTTGAGTCAATTTTTTGTTCTCGCAGCAACTCATTTGGGTTATGGTTCTGTTTGCAATATCGTAGACAAAGAAAGACAGAAATTTAAGTAACTTGGAAAAAAAAAAATCCAGTGAAAGACTCATTTTTCTTTCTAGTTTTTATTCCTCATTTTGAACAAACATAAGCCCTACCGAAATACGAGTGTATATATATTACGTTTTTGTATTTTAGATTAGGTAAACAGTTATGATACCTGAAGAATTTCTTTTTTTAACTTCAGTAAGGTTTGTTCTAAAAATATTATAGGGTTTAATGCATTTTATAAGAAAATACGGTTCTAAAAATTGCTTTCAGAATATAGTTATGCAGAAATTAAAATACGTAAGTTTGTGGAGGAAGTATTAAAAAAAATTGAACTGCATCTTTTTCATTGTACTTTGAACATTATTTTTTGTATAAATTATTCCCGGCTCTCAGAATCAGTTTGAAGAAACGAGTACAAATAACTGATTTAAATAACACACAAAACCATTCACGACGACTGTCCTTGTCCATACCACTCTACAAGTTTGTATTGAAATGTAAATATTTAGAATAAAGGGTGTTTCAGGTCGACCCTAGAAATATGCAAATTGGCAGAATTTGTAGTTTGTATTTGGTATTTGAAGTTTGTCATAGTAATTCCGTAACGAATACGAAATGTTTCTGCTTAATTGCGGGTGAATGAAAATGGCCGATAGAAGAAGTGGATCATTTCGATTGTCTAAGCAGCAACGAATATTCCCATATTTCTAGGATCAACCTGAAACACCCTGTATAATACAGTATATCCTAGTCTGTACGTGCCATTTAGCCTTTAATAAAAATCTTATTATATCAAGATGATTACAGTCTGTAAAGCGTGCAAATTTGTTGAAAACAGTTTACAGTTTATGTGCTTCAATAATGAAAATTAATCCATTAAACTCTGTGCAAATTTGTAAATAAAAAATTCAACTGAACTGAACGTAAACAACTGAAGTTAACGTAATTTGTAATGAATATTCCATTAAATCTCATCTAATTAAGAAAAGGCACAAGTAATGCAGATGGGCATGTTTATCGTATATAAACTTTTGGTGATTTAATATATATAAAGGACAAAGCGGTGAAACTTTAGATGTCAGAATAAAACGGCATAAATACGCTTGTAGATTGGTGAATAAGTCTAATATTTTAATTATTCAAACGTTTAAATAAAAATAATAATTGTATTAATTGGGAAAGTTGTAAAATTATAGTAAAAAGTAAAGACATAACTGAGAAGAACATTCTGGAATGTGCGTTCATATATTTTGTTAACTTTAATGACAGTTTGGGAACTTATAAAATGAACCATATTTTCTTAAAATGTCTATTTCCCTTCGTCAGTTGTGCTTAATTCTTTGGCAACTCCTCTTGCTTCTTTTATCTACGTTGTGTGTGTATATATATATATATATATATATATATATATATGCGAGATTTAAAAACTGTATTCGTCAACTGCAAGATGTAACAAAAGTCAGAAACTAGACCTATTCAGACCAAAGGTACCTACATCATCTCGAAACAAATTAATTATCAGATATAATGTTACGGGTCTCATTTACAGGTACATTAATCAAAAGAGATTCTACATTGGAACTAGTCATGTAATAACCATTATTATTAGTATCTTTGATATAATCGAGAAGCACAAAAGAATCATACAAGTATATGGATTATCCCTTTTCGACCAATAAATAATAGGGATGAGAAATTTAATTAAATTAAAACCAGGATTCCGCGGAATCGCGTCGCGGTCGCTGCAGTGTGCGGGGCTCCCATTCTATCAATGCAAAATCACACGCGACTCGAGTCGTTACGACCCAAGTCGTCAGTCGCAAGACGATCCTGCGTGTGGCAGGCCTAAAACACAAAGTGAGGCGTCCTCTTCGCCCTATCTTGTCTGTCATCGGTACCGGCCTTAAAGAAACCATTATGTGATACCAAAAGAATATAATTTATTATAAGCTACCAGTATGCTATTAGGTTTCAAGAATCTTAGACAATTATTAATTGTGTCCTCCAACTTGAGAATACGCTCGGAAACACCTACCTACTTCCAACATTAAAAATTTCGAGATATCCGACAAAATACTGAATATCTTACCCAAATAACCCGATTCACTTAAAAGAACCACACCCTTCACCTCATCTGATTTACAAATAATGATATTGGTATCCGACTTAATATTTCCCACTTACCCGATCATTATAAACAAATAAGGGAGAAAATCCTCTACTTCTTAAGAGAGTTATAAAACTTACAAGCTAAATACCTTAAGTCATGACAAAATTCAGCGTACGAAAGTTTAGTAAGAGTCTTTCAAAATGCAAAAAATATTTCAAATTCAAGTGAAGTTAAAAATAGGTAACTTAAAATTTAAGTCCAAATTAAATATACAGAATGTCAACAATGTCTTGTCACTACAGTAAAATACTAACTGATTTTCGTTTTTCTTTCAGGCTTATTCGAGATGTGTGATAGCAGCAACTATACGATTGAACAACGCATGTTGGCTACTACCTGGGTTCATGAGCGACCACATAATGGCAAAACCATTGAAAATATTGGTGCAGACTTCCAGGACGGATTCAATCATGCGGCTTCTTTTTGGAAGAGCTACACGAATATTTTCAATGATTTTGCCATTACGTGGTCGCTCATGGACTCAGGTGCTAGCCAATATACGTTGTTCAATCGTATAGTTGCTGCTATCACATATTTCAAATGAGTCTGAACGAAAGACGAAAATCAGTTAGTATTTTACAGTGGTGATAAGACACCCTGTACATTTGCCATAAGAAATTTAAATTATATTACGATATATATATATATATATATCGGGCATAGGGACGAGGCCGAGGACATACATTTTTGTAAGGCCTCGAGGCCGAGGCCTTTTTAGGGGAGGCCAGTAGTATAGCCTCAAAAGGGGAGAGTGCAAGAATGTTGCAAGTTATTATGTAATATTGCAAAGGGGGGTGGGGTGGGGGTGTTGCAAAAAAAAAAAAGAGTACTGGCCTTTGTTGCCAACCGGGGTTGCAAGGGGCATGCAACTTGGAGGCGGAGTTCTCCCCCAAGCTATTCCCCCCAAAGGGCCAGAAAGGAGAAAGGAGGAGAGAAAGGAGGAGAGGTGTTCACCTGGCAGGAGCCAAGTGCATATTAAGACTTCAGCCGAGTAGGCGTTGTTTTATAGGCTCCTAATCAGCCAGTTGGCTGAGCCAAGGGGGGAGGGGAACACCTGAAGGAGAGAGAGAGTAGTTGCCTTTGATTGCAAGGCATGCAACTTGGAGGCGGAGTTCTCCCCCAAGTTATTTTCGTTTACCTAACCTAAGAGGCCTCTAAGGGGTTTTCCCAAAGGGCCAGAAAGAGAAGGACCAGAGGTCCTTGCTCGGCTGGGAGCCGAGCTTGAATGAATCCGTCAGTCGTCTCTCGGTCTTTTATAAACCTCTATTCTGGCTGAGTTGCCAGATAGCGCCATGTATTCAGTTGCTGAGTTGCCAGATCATGCCGTGTATTCAGTTGCTGAGTTGCCAGATCGCACCATGTATGCAGTTGCTGAGTTGCCAGATCACGCCATGTATTCAGGTGCTGAGTTGCCAGATCGCACCATGTATTCCAGATAGCGCCATGTATTCCAGATAGCAAAAACCATATATTAATCATCCATTTAAATAGTGTACCACAATTGAATCCAATTAAATTCTGTTTATTAAATAAATAATTTGTACACACTTAATTTTTATAGATATATAGATGTATATAGTGTTTTACAATAGATGTATATAGTGTTTAACGATTAGAAACAAATATAACTAACTTGAACTTCATTAAACTTGAAGTTAAAGTTTTCGGAGACGAAACAAGTAACGTAGTTAGCCTACACATAATTCAACCAACCATAGAAAACAGAATTATAGAAAAACAATTAGGTTTTTATGGATAACTAGTTTATCTTGACATAAGTTTACTATAATTATATATATATACAGTCTTTTAAACATCTTGTGATATGTATATGTATATATATATATATAAATTTTTTCTTTATTTAAAACAAGTTTGAATGTATTTACTTTGCAAACAACATGAGCAAAATTAAACGATAAATATTTTATAATTTTTTAAGATAAATAGATATATATAGTGTTTCACTATAGATGTATAGATGTATATAGTGTTTTACAATAGATGTATATAGTGTTTAACGATTAGAAACAAATATAACATTAACTTGAACTTCATTAAACTTGAAGTTAAACTTTTTGGAGACGAAACAAATAACGTAGTTAGCCTACACATAATTCAACCAACCATAGAAAACAGAATTATAGAAAAACAATTAGGTTTTTATGGGTAACTAGTTTATCTTGACGTAAGTTTACTATAATTATATATATACATTCTTTTAAACATCTTATGATAGGTATATGTAAATATATATATATTATTTATTTTTTCATATTATAACATTTAATTTTATTTTAGTGTTTATTTATGCAGTGTTTAGTTAGCCTCTTCATTTAAACTATAACATTTATAGTGCTGCAGTTAAACCACCCTTAAAATGGCAGAGTTTGTGCCGAATTGGAAAGGTTTTCACTCCGCCTTAGACCCACAGTTTAACGTGGAAACTGAATGCTTTTTTAAAAATATAATTAGGCTATATTTATAATTTCTTTATTATAAAATAAGTTAACAATTGAAATTATGTTAACACAAGAATTTGTGAAAACAATACTAATAACTTGTAAGTAAAAATAAAAATATAATATAAGGGGCTACCATAGAAATGTGTCTATAATTTATTCACAAGAAACACGATTTTATATATGTTACTCGTCCGGTCCCGTTATAGCGGATTGGTACACGTCATAGCTCCACCCAGCTACATCGGCAGCCAATCACTACGAACATCTGGTCTTTTGGGGCGGAGCTTGGCGATTGTGCATATAAAAGGGGATATTTTTCAGTTGGGAGTAACAGTAGCTATTTTCGCGTCAGTGAATAATCATTCCCTCCACCATGGACCTGTACGTCTCCCCAGATTTGTATGAAGAAAGTGATACTGCAGCATTAACGGCAATTAGTCTTTTTAATGCGATTGACCGTGATGAATTATTCCCAACGCAAACCGTAGAAGATATTTGCAGTGACGCTCCTTACAATCCGACGCAAGGGACTACCATAGAAATGTAAGTGTCTATAATTCGATTTATATATATATGGAGAGTTGTAGTATCTCGTCAAATAGATACTCGGCAAATTTTTTTTATGGCAATCAATGTTATTGGTTTTACTTCTTACCCCATTATGCTAAAATCGAAATTTTTTATGGCAATCAATGTTATTCCTCTTAAATGAACCAAAGATAACTTCACATAATGGGATCTGTCTGAATACTCTGTATATGTTTTAAAGAATGAACATTATTCCTTTAAGGTCCGATGAGGATTTGACACGTGTTATACAATCTTTTGAAGAATCTCGTGTCATGAATACGGAGGATATACTGAACAGTCAGCAATGTCACACATCCTCCACCATGGACTTGTACGTCTCCCCAGATTTGTATGAAGAAAGTGATACTGCAGCATTAACGGCAATTAGTCTTTTTAACGCAATTGACCGTGATGAATTATTTCCAACGCAAACCGTTGAAGATATTTGCAGTGACGCTCCTTACAATCCGACGCAAGGGACTACCATAGAAATGTAAGTGTCTATAATTCGATTTATATATATGGATGGGTTGTAGTATCTCGTCAAATAGATACTCACCAAAATTTTTTTATGGCAATCAATGTTATTTTGTTTTACCTCTTATCCCCATTATGCTAAAATCGAAATTTTTTATGGCAATCAATGTTATTCCTCTTAAATGAACCAAAGATATCTTCACATAATGGGGATCTGTCTGTATACTCTGTATATGTTTTAAAAGAATGAACATTATTCCTTTAAGGTCCGATGAGGTTTTGACACGTGTTATACAATCTTTTGAAGAATCTCGTGTCATGAATACGGAGGATATACTGATCAGTCAGCAATGTCACACCGAAATAATGTAAGTGTTTTTCGATCATTTTGGGGTAAGAAGACACAATATATTTTCATAAATTTATTAAATGAAAGAAATCAGTACAATAACCAACTACAGAATATACCGTTACAATATACGAACAAAAACATTATACTATACAACGAGTACGTACAATTGGAAAACGGATTTTTATCTGTCTGCATACCTTTCATCGTTTCGGCGAGTGGACACGGGTCAAATAAATTTAAAAATTTATAAATTCTTCATCACATGACATATGCGTGAGAAATGAGACGCAGTGCATTCCGCAAACATTACTAAAATATCCTTGTATACGAAATGGGTTCCATACAACTTCGGGAATATGTAACTGAGCGAGAAATTTTACAATAATAGGGTCACTCCAGGGTTGAGTACCGAGTGAATCAAAATAGTACAGGCGCTGTCTATTTTTAAAATAGACAGCGATCCAGTGAATCCCTTCATTACCGATGACATCTGTGTTCACAATAAGACTACCACATTCTCGCGTACTTGGCAAACTCAATGTTTCATTCTTCGCAAACACTCCGATAAATTTGGAACGTGTGACTCGTTCCATTACTTTCTGAAGTGTATTAGCATCCATTCTAAAAGTCAGTTATAACGCTCCTAAATCTATCTACTTCTATTAGGGCTTGCGATTCGAGATATACTAGTACACTAATAGGAGCGTCTATAGGCTTGGCGAATTCCAGCCGCACTGAGATGTTTCCGCTCTGCTGTGGGGTTAAATGGGTATTTACGCTAGCAGATAAGTCAGGTGTAATGTCAAACGGATAAAGGTTAAATTGATCAATGAATTCTTCCTGCGTTACCCCATTACCAAGCTCATCACAATCACCTGCAATATGGGTCAGATTACCATAGGCTCTGGCACAAAGAGGTAACACAGCGTCTGATGAATAGTCCGTACCCATTGTTCCCCAAAGCAGTGCCATTAACGTATAGAGTTATATTTTTAAGTCCGAAATTCTCAAATTTAAAGGCATTCTTTTTATATTTTCCATTCACCGAAGCATGGTCCTGCATGCCGATTAATATCCTTTTAGGAAGATTTCCCAGGGCAATGTTTTCTATCTGCTTCGATGCCAACCCTGCAGGAACCGTATATAGTTTGATTTGCACTCTGTTAATAGGATATTTCACTGTAGCGTTTAGTAAATTTTTCTCAATTTCTAGTTGTTTTGGTGAACTTAATTTCACTCGCCGTACGCGGAGGTATGTGTCCATAATGTGAACCACAACGGCTTTGCACCCTCTTCTTGATCAGCATCCAGATTTAAGCAGATCTCAGGACTCGTGCGGGTGAGTTTATTTTCATATACCCCGTTCACAAGCAACTTCTCCTGGAAAGTGAAATCTGTGTGCAACCGTCCAAAACACTCATATTTTCTTTTTAGAATTTTTAAATTTGTCCTTTATACTATTTTCATCTTTAGTTTGATAATATCCCTCGGCACTTAAAAGGTAGCCTTCCCTTCTTTGGAAAAGTTGAGGACATTTTCCAGATAGGCTCGTAGATGATAGTACCCCGTGCCTGCCGATATGCTGGTCTGATTTAAATATACGTCACACTGGTTGAATATGGAGTGCAGAAAGTTTGTTTCAGGGTATACAGCATATTTGTCATCGCAGACCGTTCCATCAGAATGGGCTATACGTAGCTTAGCGTACATGTGCACACAGCTTGGATCAAAAAAGTGAGGACCTGAGCTGGGTATCACGAATTCTATAGGTGCACGGGGAACTAATTGTGTTTAAAGGGTTAATTGTAATAAAGTCACTGTGCTCAATAGAAACTTGGGTTGGAGGTAGCTCAAAAAGGGACAGCTCCGATTTACAGCATTGTGAACTACATGGGTGGATGAAGCGTTCCATGGCGAAATAGTGACTCCTCTCTCGACAAGTGGTAAACAAACTATGATTCATGAGATCAATGTCCTTAGCTTATATCAGTCAAAAAAGTGGTCAACCATAGGTTTCATTCGCTTACAGCACTTCTTTTTTGATAGCCTTTTACGTTTAATACCACGTGACCCCTTCTTCTTCCGGGCAGCCCGCTTCTTCCCGCCACCACGCATTTTTCTCTTTGCATCTTTGATGATTTCGTCCCGTGTACGTTTTAAATGTTCTTTTAGAGCCTGTTTAAGTTTAGCCCCGGCCAATATGTCTTCTGCAGTGTTAATACCTGATTGTAGCGCTTTCCTTCCAAGGTATCTGGCACCCCTCTTCAGCAAAGGAACAGCCGTACGTAGTATGGATGAAAAAATGGACCCAAGTCCACTACCGCGCTGGTATCGCACCCCTCGATAGACGGTGAAAGGCTTTCTATTCATTATAACTCAGTGCGTCGAAAGTGTAGCTTCACTGTTAAGCTCCCGTTACCGAATGGGAAGTTTTCACCCTCAATCGTTCTTATATATATTGAGATATTGGTTATTAAATTAGTTGCGACATTCACATAATGGGGTCTGTCATATGTAATACTCAAACTCCTTCCTCTATGGTTGGGGATGTGAGCAATGCGCAGCAGGCGTGCCTGGGTATCCCCAACAAACTGGTGCTCCACTATATTACTGTAAATATAGCACATGTCTGGGGACCTTTCAGCCAATTTCTCCATCTTCAATTGATACATTAATCTGGACAAGTCATGCTGTCTCGTGAAATGTGTCTCTTTGGAAGGCTGCGCTATATCGGCCATTGGCTAGAATTTGGAACTTTCTATGGTCTTTAATACGTCTGTTAGTCTTTGATTTTAGGATTAGTGTATGTGCAGTAGGGTGGATCGATTTTACATTGTTTTCGATTTCCATATTCTAATAGAGACAGAAACTTGCGCATGCATGAGAAAATAGCCTCTGCAAAATCGTAGCTTAATAGGTAATCATCTTCTGCCCCCCGGCAGAGCGATGAAAATCATATTTTAGAGTCAAAAACGTATTTTTAAACCCTAGCCTAGTCATAAAATTTTGCGTGTGTGTTATTTCATGCCTAAGCAACGAAATAAATGCTATGGGAAATATATAAATGCATTATTTAAGACAAAGAGCCGATCTGAAAATATGTATAATATACATATTTTCAGATCGGCTCTTTGTCTTAAATAATGCATTTATATATTTCCAATAGCATTTATATCGTTGCTTAGGCATGAAATAACACACGCAAAATTTTATGACTCTAGGCTAGGGTTTAAAAATACGTTTTTGACTCTAAAATATGATTTTCATCGCTCTGCCGGGGGCAGAAGATGATTACCTATTAAGCTAAGATTTTGCAGAGGCTACTTTCTCATGCATGCGCAAGTTTTTGTCTCTATTAGAATATGGAAATCGAAAACAATGTAAAATCGATCCACCCTAATGTGCAGGGTTGTTTACGATTTCGTATACTAAATCATTCGTAAGGTTTGAGTTTCTTAAACTTACGTTTAAGCCTCTCACAACATCCTCGGCCGAACTATATTGACCCGGTCCTAGTCTTACTTCTGTACTGTAATACCGTGCAATCTTAGTCCGAGCGATACGCATAGTTTCATCCATAGCTATCCCAGCTTTTTCACACTCGTCAATGTCTCTAAGAATCGTAAAAACGGTTTCTTTATGTTCAATATTTAAAAAGATGGTGTCCAGCTGAATTTCGCATATCCCCACCTCATACGAATCACGACCCAATTCAATGTGCTTGTGGAGCTCTGTTATAAAGTTGGCTAGTGTGTTGTTAGGGTGTACAGACAGGGACGAGGAGGACGGGAGTGTGACGTAGAAATGGTTAGGAGCCATGTTGCATACTATTTAAGCTTCATTATTGCATCAGCTTTTATATAGGTGTTGAAGCTTTCTGGGTACCCTAGCCATTTCACCAGGTACATTTTTCTCTTTCCTGAACCTTTGCTTCCTAAAATTTTCTCAATTTTAAACACATTTTTTTCTAAATTAAACGCAACTTTCTGCAACTCCTCGCGGTAAAAACTTCCTGAGATTTCTTCCCCATTCAAATCTTCAATGTAATACATCATTATCTCACCTTTAGGTCTCACAGCCCTAACTTTAAAAATCTCGCGTGTCCATCCTTGCTCAAAACCCTTTGCGAATTTATTCCCCGAACGCGACAGCCTTACATAATCATTGGTTTTGAAGCGCGCAGTGTGTGGTGGTGGTGGTGATCCATCTCTTCTCGGGAGCGTACCTCTTTCTAAAACTTCGTTAGGTGTTGTCCCAATCGTGCGATGGTGTGAGCGGTTGTAGGATGATGCCAATGATTCCAGAATGTCTAGAAATCTGTATGTGTTTTTATGTGTAAAATAACGGTGCATGCGTTCCTTTATGGTGCGCTGAACTCTTTCAGCTAAAGAAGCCTTATGTATAGAATTGGTTGTGTAATAGCTGATATTAAACTCTGTCAACATGTTCTGAAAAGCACGGCCTATAAATTCCTTCCCCATATCCGTACAAAAATAGCCAGGAACCCTGTTTTCTTTTAACATTAGCGTTTTGGTGGCTTTAGCAACTGTTTCAGGTGATTTATTTTTTAGAGGAACTAGCCACAGATATCTAGAGAATACGTCTATTATGAATAGAATGTAGCGGTAACCATCGTTATACACAGAATATCTTTGCATGTCTGTTAAATCTGCTTGCCAAATAGAATCAATCGAGGAAGCCGTTGTCTTGGCTCTTTTAAACCTTTTTCTCACAGGCTTATGAAACGTATAAGCGTCCTCCTCCCTCAAAAATCTTTCAACATCTTTCTTTCCTACTCCGTAAACACTTCTGTACAGTCTATCTACGCCGCCGTAAGAGGATGGGGTAGAAATGTCATAATAACGTTTAGTTAATACGTTAGCCATTTGCGTATTTTAGAGGCACGTGGGTAGGGTTGGTTTAACCTATTCTTGCTCCTCTTCAAAGGTGTTACCGCCGGGGGTGACGGTGCCTTCAATTGTGTCACATGCGTTGCATGTTCCAAGTCTTTTAACCTGTTCAGATTTCCTATCAACGTTTTAGGGACATTTATTTGTTGTAGTCTTGCTTTAATATGCTTCCATCCTGATGGTGATGGCCTATCCCACTTTCTCACCAGATCATGGACAATGTCTACGATATTCGATCCCTGTACCTTTGATCCTTCCACAATGAGCTCGCCTGTATCGGTCCATTGTATGGCTGGATCCTCATTCAATAGATTATAAAGGCTTAAGCCTTTACTCATCAATGTATGTGGGAGGGTGCTTTTTAATACATGTTCGATATGTTGTGTGGCTAATCTTTTTGGTTGGTCAGCTGTATCGTCGGGCACATATCCTATGTCGCCATGTCCATCGTCCCCCGTGCTGTGCCTAATAACCACAGGAATCTCTGTAGGGCTCTTATAATTTTCGTACTCGTGAAGAAATTTCTGTAGAGCTTCTTGGTATATGATTCTTTTCTCATCAGGTGTTTTTTCACTGTTTAATAGGGCTAGCAATTCGCTTTCCATTCTTTTAAGTCTGCTTTTACGGGGATCTAGATCCGTGTCTGGATTCCTTTGCAGTGAAGCGTACACCTCGTGGGGAATCACTACCACTTTCTTCATTATATTAATCTAGTCAGTGAAGGACCCAAAACTGAAAATAAGATGGGGAGAAATGACCCTCCTGTTTGTACAATAATTCGTTTTTTCTTCGCTACAGTTTGACTTTTACGAGCGAGTGCACGTATTATGTTCTTGTAGCGGCGTAGGCGAGCCTTCTGATGGGTTTTCATTGATACATTGCAATTTATAACGTTAAGACATTTCACAGATGCATTTTAAGAAGTCGGCGTCGATATTTTTAATAAACATTTGCTGCAATGCCCGGGGCAGTCGATGATAGATTTTTATTAATTCACGGTATTTCTTTAGTCTCTTTGTCATTCTGGAATATACACCGTTTCAGGCTCGTTTGGAAATATCTTTCGCAGAAGCACTCTAAACGTGTTTCGCGGATGAAGGTCGCAAAGCAAATATCCGTAACGCGTGCTTGTAGCTTCTTTATAACTTCCAAAAACTCCTTACGCTGATTCGGGAACATTTGATTGGCTAATACCCCAATTTGTGATACATCTCTACGTTGCGCGAATAAGACTAGATATTGCGTATTTAACGACACATCGCGCATGTATCCATTTTGAAAAATAGATTCTGATTGATGAAGAACACGCTTATGTTAAGATGGTGGGAGAATACTGTAAATGTCTCGGCAAACGTTTTATCCATCTCCAACATGAGATCGTCAATTACAATGATTGTATGTTCATTTCCCTTTAACGAATTAACGTCATATACGCCTTTGTGGAAACAAAATATCATCTTGGTACTCGTTGAACACTGATTGATACGTCGAATAGCACCATATAACTTATGCACAAATTTCGAGAACATCTCTCCCTTTTCTTTAATGATTTTAAGCATAAACACAGTTTTACCACATCCTGTAGGTCCAGATATAATACATGTGGATGGACTCGTGAATCTGAATTTTTCTACAGAGTCCATTTCTAACACGTCACACTCCTAAGTGGGTCATTTACAAAATATTACAAATTTTGAGTGCTGTTCCTTATACTTTGCTTTCTTCTCCCACAGAACCGTGAATGACGATGAGGTAGAGCATCCCATCATTGACATTACGGATGACCTCGACGACAGTGTAGTTGTGATCTCCTCCCCTGCCAACGAACCCTCACCAGCGATACCGGTAGCACGTCCAAAGCGGAGGTATGAGAACCCCACGTCAGGTATAAAGCGAACGAAATACGCGCCTGTTGCAGCGGTAATAGATCCCCAACCCTCAACCTCTTACGCAACAAGCCTCCCAGCAGCACCTCCCGCTAATATATCCCCTTATTCATCCGCCACAGTTGCCCCCCGTTCTGTTAAGTCTACAATAATAGATCCCCAACCCTCAACCTCCTACGCAACAGGCCCCCCAGCAGCACCTTCCGCTAATATATCCCCTAATTCATCCGCCGCCCCCCGTTCTGTTGAGGATGAAATAACGCTCGAATTGGTGCGATCCGCAGCCCCCACCCCAGCCTTGACTAGAAATCGGTATAGAGTCAGGGTCGACCCTAGAGCCATGTATAGCAATGGAATTGAGCGCGGGCTACGCCGGGTTGTACAGCATATTGTAGAGTTTGCTCTTCAGAATCGTGACGAGCGTGGTCAGGACGAGTCTGTCCTTTGGATTCGGGTCAGATGACGGTGATTTAGACGATTATTGGGTGATAGTGCCATTTAGACGTTTGGCGGCTGAAGATGTAGAATATATATTAGGACGTATAATGCAAACCGCCCAAAGTAGTATAGCCTTCAATATGGACAACTTCACGGTAAATATTGACCATGTATTCCGTGTTGCGGGTCATAGTGCCATACCGTATACTGTTAACTTCAATTCTCCGACTATTTACCGAAAGCATATAAACGTCGATCGTGGTTGCGGCTTTATAGCAGTACTCTTAGCACGTATGTTTACTGTACAAAATACACGGACTCAAAAAATTGGCTGCCTACGGTCGTGGAGCGTGCCCGTAAACTAGCTGTAGACTGTGAACTTGAATTTGACTGTAATATGGGTCCTGAAGAGCTGAGAAGGGTAGAACAGGAAATGAATGTCCGCATAGTTGTATTTGGGTTGGATGATCGTCGGAGGACTGTGTATGTTTTTAAAAGCTGTGTGAGAGATCGTACAAGACCCCTACTTATTTTAGGATTGTCAGGGACAACGTATCTCCCCATCCGTAATATAAGGTGGCTTTACGCGAGTTATGACAAAAGTCGAAAATATGGGAGACATCATGATTTGTGTAAGGGGTGCCTCGAGTTTGCGGATGATATAGTGAGACATTGTAAAGAATGTCACATGGTATGTGAGCAGTGTAAAAGCACAATGGATAATTGGGGAAAATTTAAGCACAAGTGTGACGTAATTCACTGTCCTACATGCCAGGAGGAATATAAGGCGGATGGAGTAAAGCATGTATGTTATATGAAAGATGCTAAGCCTAAAAATAACCCTTGTATAACTGTATACTACGATATAGAAACATATACGAACGCTGAAACCAAAGAGGTAATTCCACATTTACTTGTGAGCCAGACCATCTGTGATGAGTGTATGGGTATCGAATGTGACGAGTGCCCCAAATGCGGTAAACGGACAAACGTTTTTAAAACGAATGTCCGCGATAGTCCTGTGAAACTATTTGTGTCCTATATTGTCAAGTTAGCCGACAAGTTCAAAAAAATGACTGTGTATATTCTCGCCCATAACGGGGCAAAGTTTGACACGCAGTTCCTTTATAAGGAGTTGCTTGAACACGAATCCTCTGAGATATTTACAGGTGATCCATTGAAAAGAGGCAACAAATTAATACAGATGCAGATAAGAGGCAATGTACAATTTAAAGATACTTTATTATTCACACCTTGTAAATTAGCAAAGCTACCCAAGGTGATGGGAGTAGCAGCTGAAGTTTCCAAAGGATACTTCCCTTACACTTTCCTCACCAGCGAGACTTTAAACTACGTAGGCCCACCACCCCCAAACATTATTTTGACTGTATGGATGAACGTGAAGACTTTGATCGATACTACGACAGTTTTAATGAAAGTAACCCTTATAATATAGCTGATGAATGTGAGCGTTATTGCGTGAATGATGTGCGCGTGCTTAGAGTATGTTTCCAGGCCTTTAGAAGGATGTACATAGCCCGTTTCAAATGCGATCCACTGCAAGTCGCAACCACCATCGCATCATTATGTTTTACGGTGTTCAAGAATAACTTCATGCCTAAAGACACCTTAGCCATTATTCACCGAAACAACCCCGCAGTTACGGACACAAGGCTATTTACTGGCTCATACACCTACAGCAACAGACAGGTGTATACATAAAGCACGCCCGCAACACGGGTGAAGTACCCATTAAGATTAATGGACGTGTTTTTTGGGTTGATGGGTTAAGTGAAAACCGTGTCACTGGTGTGAAGACTGTGTACTCCTTTAACGGTTGCTGGTGGCATGGATGCCCCCGTCCTGAGTGCGGAATCCGGAGATATCCACGGTAGTCTCCTGCCGACTGTCTTGCATGGACCCGCACCCGCGATCAACTTATAGGATCACAGTTCACTCACAAAGTCTTGTGGGAGCATGAATATGATGCACGGATGGAGACAGACGAGGTGTACCGTGAGGAAATAAACACGATCAAGCGTTCAATGGTGCTGGATCCTCTCAAATGTGGTGATAGCTTGTTTGGAGGACGTACAAATCCATTCAGACTATACTTTCCACCTACGGAGGGCGTGAAGCTCCATTACTACGATTTCTGTTCTTTATACCCATACGTGATGAAGAGCAATCCGTACCCCGTGGGCGCTCCTGAGAAACTGGTGGGACCTAGCCTACCCTCCATCAATGAATTTTCAAAAATTTGAATGATCGTTACTTTGGGCTCTCTTTCGTAGACGTACTCCCCCACGCAATTTATGGATGCCGATCTTACCTGTCGTTATCGACGACAAGCTCATGTTTCCCCTGTGCGTGAAGTGCGCGGAAGAGGATAACGGCGATTGTAACCATATACCCCACCAGCGTAAGATCAGAGGCGTATATACAAGTCCTGAGCTGGCCCTAGCCGTACGCCATGGTTATAGAATACTGAAGATACATGAGGTGTGGAGGTTTCAGAAGCTACCCAACCTTTTCACACCATATATAAACGCCTTTTTGAAGGATAAGGTTGAGGCATCAGGGTATCCGCGAGGAGTTGATACCGAAGATGAAAAGTCTGCCTATATTCAACGTTACCGCGACCGCGAAGGTATACAACTTGATCGTGTCCAAATTGTAAAGAATCCTGGCAAGCGCTTTAGTGCAAAGTTGTGTCTAAACAGTCTATGGGGAAAATTTGCGCAGAATACCGGCAAGGGACATTCATTTGGCACAAAGTTATAGCGATGTCTGGGATTATGCCAATGCTCCCGATAAAGAGGTCATGGAGATCGTGAATGTAGGTAATACTTACATAATAAAGTACAACAACACTGAATTGGCCACAGATACCTCAAGGGTTACAAACATACCTGTGGCCAGCTTCACAACAGCCTACGCCCGTATAAAACTTTGGGGTCTATTGCATTCTCTTGGGCGGAGAGTATTGTATGCCGATACAGATAGCGTGATATTCACAGAGAGGGAGGGTGAATACATGCCCGCTATTGGGGAGTTCCTCGGCGAGCTCACTGATGAGATCAAGGATGAGTATGGGGACAACGCATACGCCGACTCTTTTGTCTCAACAGGACCTAAACTTATGGGGTACGGGTCAGGGGGGGGAGGAAATGAAATATATCGTGAAGGCAAAGGGTATTACGCTCAACCATGCGAATCGGCGGGTTGTTAACTTTGAATCGTTGAAGGATCTAGTATGTTTGGACGATGATGAGGGCGAACAACCTCCCCAACTAATTGTAGGCACCCACAATTTTCGGGCGCAGAAGCGGGGCGTGAAGGAACTTAGGGGTACGAAGGTGTGCCGTAACACCTATAGGAAACGTTACCAGTTACCTGGTACCTATGATACCGTACCCTTTGGATACCATAACGTATGATGCTTCTATTGTTAACTGACACGTATTTGTCTTGTATATAATCGTATCTATTGATTTATTACACGTATTTGTAAATATATATATACTTGAATATCTCGTTTATTAAATCGTATTTGTAAATATATATAACTTGAATATCTCGTTTATTAAATAAATCATGTTTCAATTAGCGTTTCACTTTCTCCTTGTGTGTGTGTGTGTGTGCGCAGGTGAAAGTTCTAAGCTCCGCCCACTGTAAGACCGTGAGTCATGCTACTATCTGGGAGTCCCTGCGTGGTCAGTCGACTGCAGTAAGCCCGAGAGATCAGACGTGTATTCAGATCAGACGTGTATTCAAATGGCTACCTTTAATATTGCTTGTACAACGTTTATGAAATGGTATTCAGCAAAGTGTCAGGATGTGGTGGATACCGAAAAACTTCCTATTCCTCCCTATCCTCTTTTAAAAACACATTGGATTGTGCGAAGTTCCAAGATGTACAAATACTCTACGGATGTTCTGGTGAGACCGTTGAAGGCTTTCGTTGCACAGACGATGTGCTGAAGTATACTGCAGAGCTAAACTTTATAAAGTCTCACATACACCGTGAAGTAAAAGAAACAACGCGTGCAGAAGAGAAGCAGCAGGTATGGATAATGAGTCTTGCGGATGGGTGGTGTGACAAGCGGTATTACGTCATGCTACACCATGTCGATTACTCATACCCTACGACTGAAAATGTGAATCTCGTGATCATGGACAATCTTAAGTATTTTTATCACTATATTAACGTATATCATGATGAGGTTCGTAGTGAGGTTGTGGCTAGTGCCCTGCGTGAGTTTTTAACAGACTTTAGAGACGAGTATCGTTTGATGGGCAGAAAGGAAAAATATGAGCATATGTTCCTCTCAAATAGTGCGCCGGAGTGTGAAGATGTTTAGTAAAACATAAAATGTTCCTAGTTCTTATCCTGAGGTAAACTGTCTGGTGCGTAGGCTGGTAGTGATGAAATTAATTCTTGTACCGGAAAAACAAATATGTACAACAATTCGGTACGACTCGCGGATCATACGAACAAGCCCATTCACGTATCATCGAGTCAGCCGCCCGTCGAACCGTTCCTGCCTACCTGCGTGCCTCACACGGCTCATAGTTATCTCAGAGCTTGAACCGAGTGGACGTGCGCTCCTCGAATACGATGGAACTTCCTTTGAGCAGCATTCTCAACGCCTCGTACGATGTGTCCGTGACGAAATCGTTGCGCGTGTTCAGGCGTAATCCGGTACCGTTAGCTATGTACTGGAAACGGAATGTAGACAAACAAACAAACGGGTTTATTTAAGTGTCGAGGAGATGAATAGAATCTTCGTGATAGTTGAGAAGTGGAGTGAAGATCGTTATAAAATACCTGCTAACGTAGGTACAAGAAGAGAGCAGATTAGTGACGCACCCTCATACGCCGTTGTATGTACGTTGTGTATAAATAACGATCGGCCGTGCATTGATATACGGCTGATGTGGAAGAATGCTTCTGATAATAACGCTCTTGTTCCTACGCGAAACCGTTTCATCCTCGACAGAATGTTTGAAATCGTCGGATTCCGCAAGCTGAAACCTATATTAGACGCGCGTGTTACGGACATGCTTTATTTTGATACAGTACTTGAATACGCATACACCGCTCTGCTCGATGGGTTTACCGAGTGTAGGGCTGGTGAGAATGGTCTAGTGCTGGACGTTTATTTAAAAAGTTTAGACTCTTTGAAATACCATGAACTTTGGTACAAAGCAATTGATCGGTACAAGGCTGAGCTCACCTACACCGTTCACCCTGAAGAACTATTTCTTTATATAACGCGCAGTTGTCGTAACGATTTAGAAGATTATTTCAATTGCCGCTATGTTGAGTGAGTTCACGATTGAAAAGCTCGAGTCGGTAGAAATAAACCCTCGATTGGAAAAGCGTGTTTATAAACTTGTGTTTAATAATGTAGCTAACGATGAACTCTTTGTGCGTGCTTTTGATTGTATTCTAGACGTATTTAAAGATGACTTACCAACCGGTTGTAAAGTGGGAACAAAAATAGTACTGAACGATATGAAAGCCCTTCATATCGAATACAGGTTTCCCTATACTTTAAGCGGTGAAATATTATTAAGCCGCATATACTGCGTAATGCAGAGCAATAATGATGTAATTGTAAACTCGATTAAGCGAGTTTAGTATTTTGAAAAAAAAGTGAAATGTATTTATATTTTGCGTGATATTTCTCCTGTACTGTTATGATTATATGCATATTTCTATTATTATTGAAATGTATATTATTTCTATTGAAATGTATATTTATTTATATATTCTATGTGTGTATATATTTCCTGTACTGTTATGATTATATGCATATTCCTCAATTATTATTGAAATGTATATTTATTTCTATATATTTATAATAAACAGAATGATGCAATGTTGTTTTACTTAATTATATCATGTTACGCTTCTAAACCTACTACCGGTATTCTAAACCAACTTTTAAGAAATATAATAATGTATACAATGGTATCGCTAAAAAGTGGTATCTGGCAACTCAAGCCATTTACGCCTTCTAAGCCAACTGGCTGATTAGGAGTCTATAATAGTGTATACAATGGTATCGCTAAAAAGTGGTATCTGGCAACTCAAGCCATTTACGCCTTCTAAGCCAACTGGCTGATTAGGAGTCTATAATAATGTATACAATGGTATCGCTAAAAAGTGGTATCTGGCAACTCAAGCCATTTACGCCTTCTAAGCCAACTGGCTGATTAGGAGCCTATAATAATGTATACAATGGTATCGCTAAAAAGTGGTATCTGGCAACTCAGTCTTCGATTAGAATTAAATGAATACATGGCGCTATCTGGCAACTCAAGCCATTTACGCCTTCTAAGCCAGCTGGCTGATTAGGAGCCTATAAAACAACGCCTACTCGGCTGAAGTCTTAATATGCACTTGGCTCCTGCCAGGTGAACACCTCTCCTCCTTTCTCTTGGGGGATAACGCCGCCTCCAAGTTTTCCTTGTTGCACCTGCAGCATCCCCCTTTGGGAGAATTTTTTTTTTCTTTTTTTTCTTTTTTTGCAAGACCCCCCCACCCCCTTTGCAACAACCCCCAACCCCTTTGCACCATTACATAATAACTTGCAACATTCTTGCACTCTCCCTTTTTCGGCTATACTACTGAGGCCTTAAGATGTTAGGCTGAAGGTATTTGCACCCAGGTGTGTGATATGCGGATGCAAATAACGAATGCGGTATTTGCACCTCTGGGTGCAGATACTCGCTTCGAAATCTTTTACAAATAAGCTCTTCCATGCTTTGGGAAGGCTCAACAATCTAGTCTAGCCTAGCCTAGGCCTAAAGCTCTTCCAAAGGTAACCTACCATAGCCTCACACTAGCCTGTATCTACTCTTCTTTTTTTTAATCCATAACGAAAAGCAAGATTCTACTCAAAATTAATAAACAAAGACATAGCTCACTTCACTTACCTAATAAAAGGGAATTATTAATCACGTTCATCTATCACATGCAGCCACACCACAACACCGACACGCTGTGTGTTTACAGGATCACAAAGTCAGACACAGTTGCCATAACAAGATTTCCTGGGCACCATACATTAGCCCAATAACTTTTTATTTCTCATTTCATGCAGTTCTTATTTCTCATTTTAATATACCCGCAATAGTTCAAGTATTTATGATAATATGGAAAGTTATGATCTGAAGATGATCTAGCAAAATATTTCAAAATTGTACTAACTCACTAAGTGTTGATCCTGTAATTTTTGAATGGCTACAATTATACACTTCAACAGTGATTTTGTCTCAGGAAAAGTTTTATGTAATTATTATAGTTTTTAAAGCTGATTACAAAAGTGGTCTTATTATTTTCCTATCACGTATAGTTTTTGAGAAATTTCCATTTTTTGGTTTTGGAAAAAATATTCAATTTTTGTAGTAAAAGCTGTTCATTTATTTGACCACATGTGATGTTTGTCTTATTACGTCGTGTGTATTGCTACTCTTATAGTGTGTGTGATGTTAATATTTTTTAATATTTTGTATAATATTTAATTAATTATACCCAATATACAACATTATACATATTATATACAATATACAATAATTGTATAATATGTTTTAAGATTTTATGGAAACTATGCGTGATACGCTAAAATGAATAACATTTTCGGAATCAGCAGCATCGACATCATATAGACCAGCTTTGTTTGTTGGTGAGACAGAATAAAAGTAAAAATTTGTTGTTCAGTGTTATTAGCGACTCTAGCGAGCATTTCAAACATAGCTACATTTGGAGACAACTTATTTTTTTTTAAGTTTTGCATTTTTATGTCTTCACAATAAGAAATTGTGGTCTTAAAGTCTACCAAAGATCATTAATGTAAGTGTAGCTTGTACTGTATGTGAAAGATTTTTCTGATGTATGGTAGGCCTATAGGTATGAAGTTTGTATCATGCCATTACTATATAATTATATATCCGATAATAATATAATAATGATAATATTAAGAATATATTTGCACCTGATATTTCCACATGTTATATACGTATGTAATTTAATTCAAGAGTATATTTGCACCTGATATTACCCATTATCAGACATTTTTAAAGTTATATGTATAATACTTTATATTATATTAAAGTAAATGAAAAAGATCGAAAAAATTACTTGCAAACAATATAACAATTTACATCTCAGTTATAATGCCGATATTAGCAAAATTATTGTTTGCATTCGATATTATATATTCATTTCAAATCATATTATTTAGAAGTTTATGTTACAATTTACGACGGGCGAAAAAAAATTATCGATGCTAGTAGCTAGTTATCAGTATACCAGGAGGTATTCTTCTCTAGTTTGGCCTATGTTTTGTTATAGAAATAGATACAGTACAATAGTTTATACACATAAATAACACAAACGCATTATATGAGCTCAGTTCAACTGATGACCAACTGATAGATTGCTTTCCTACACTGGTTTTGCTACATTAAGTCAATTGGTCTACTGCTGACTGACTGAATAATATTTATATACCGCGACATATATAATATTTATGTACCTAACGTCACAGTGACCCGTCACTAATCCGTTGGTCACCAAACTGAATAGTATCAAAGACTGCCGCCTGACTAGTCACCTGTCTGAATAATATTTATAAAAGTATGCCGCCACATACGATCACCCGTCAGGTCATGGATCCTCACTGAAGAATATCCATCCCGAGCGCGCCCACTTAAAGAATCTCCAGCCCAACGCTACCAAGGGTTGAAAATTACAGAACAAAACAAATCAGAATTCCCTAAGGCCTCACGAAAGTCACGAGGCTTTTCCACTTTTCAGCTGGCCTCGAGGCCGAGGCCGGCCTCAGCCTCCATGTCTGATATATATATGCAGTAAAATCAAAGAAAAACACGTGATCTTTTTAATAAGCAAACAACCACAGGGAAAAGGAAAAGTAAACATGAAATCCGATTTGCTTTCGTGATATATTCACATCTTCAGGGACAAGAAAGAAATTTCTTTCTTGTCCCTGAAGATGTGAATATATGACGAAAGCGCTCGGATTTCGTGTTTACTTTTCCTTTTCCCTGTGGTTGTTTGCTTATATATATATATATATATATATATATATATATATATACTGTATATATATCATATATATATATGCTTGCGTGTTAAAATAAGCAGGTTGATCGTTCATCCACCGCACATTAATCTTAATAAATCATTCGCGGGTGGGAATGTCAACTCATACAGACTTTTATGTTTTATATATATATATATATATATATATATATATATACACGCTATTTAATTATATTTTATATATATTTTTGCCGTTACAATTGTAGAGAGGGAGCGGAATAAGCTTCCAGCTCCAGTATTGTCTCTGGTGACACGCTGAATACATTTAAAAATAAGAGTGCATACAGAGGGTTGCCAAAATTAGAGAGACGCCACGATGATTATCCTGAAGAATAAAGAGCAAAGCTTATCAATGTAATGCCAGAACGTGTGTCACCTTTATATAATAATGCAAAGAGGAAAGCAACACCATTCTTTCTAAATATATTCATTCAATAAATCTATTATTGACTTTTAATATTAAATCATAAACTATGAAAAATCGAAGACGTCTATTTACTTTTCTCAGCCCTCTGCAGAGCTGTGCCCACTAACTGATAAATATAGCGCCGCTAACGCTAATTTTGGCGCTAATTTTTATGAAATGTATAGCTAAGTACTATTTTTTAATAATAATAATGCATTTGTATATATACTGGTCAAAAAAAGAAACGCAATTTTTGAGATTTATTAATAAACATGAGGACTCAGTATATAGTAAATGATTCTTTAACATAACAAACAGTCAATAACGCGTATGGCCACCCCTAGCCATTTGGTTCCACATTCTTTGTGTCCAGTCACGGTGCTGATTGGCCCATTGCAGGCGTCGTTGCCTTCTTGCATCAGTGAGAAAAGGACCTCTGTAAGGCCTGCAGGATCGGAGTCCTGCATTACGGAGTCGGTTTCTGACGGTCTGGTCACTAATTCTGTTGTTGTGGATACCAGGTGTCTCTCTGGCTGTCTGACGAGCATTCCGCTGCCGATGACGCAGGTGCTGCAGTACAATGTGGCGATCCTGGCGTTGGGTCGTCACACGAGGTCGCACACGTCTTGGCAGGTCCTGAACACTTCCTGTGGCATTGTACCGTCTAACAAGCCTAGAGATTGTGCTGGGATGCACATGCATTCGTTGTGCAACTTCGACAGCAGACATTCCTGCATCCAACATGCCCAAGGCACGACCTCTGTTGACCTCTGAGAGTCGTGGCATGCCTCAATCGCGGGAAAAAGTTTGGTTTTCTCAACGGGCAGTGTGTATTCTGTGAAGTCAAAGAAAAAATGCATGTCTTCATAAAGAATACATTCAATTTAATCTCTGTTTATTGTTTGTAACAAAATGGCGTCTTAGCCGGGATTAGTCAGGTTTAAAAACATGCACTAAGTGGCTTTAAAAGATTTGAACAAACATTTAACCATAATCTTGAAACTGTGATGTGATAATACCACTAACAACTTAAATTTTACACCCAATGCAAGCTAATTGCGTTTCTTTTTTTGACCAGTGTGTTCGCTACAGTATTTGTTATCTTTTATAGTTTCAAATGGGAACAAAATTATATCTTTTAAAATGATTATTGGGTATTCAAGAAAATTGCGTTATTTGATATTTATAATTAAACTTATTTATTGGAAAGACATTGTCCTCCTTTACATACTCAGTTCAGGAAACTCTATTATTATACATTCTGCGTTCAGCCATTATGCACAAAAAGCAACGTAATATAGAGAATACCATTCTAAGACTCCTTTCATTTTAATTTAGATTAGCGGTTAGCGCCTAACATTGCCTAAAAATGTAGCGGCGCTATCTGTTCCGCTAACTATTTTGAAAAACAGCGCCAATGGATGCGCTAATAATTAACTAGCGTCGCTAATTAGCGCCGCTAGGCACAGCTCTGGCCCTCTGTATACTTGTAGACAAGCTACAACATGAAAACGTTTTGTACAATGCCTCAAAACATAACCACTATAAAATGAAATTAAAAATAAAATTGGACAACGTTTTGCATCAGCAAGGACAACACCTTAAAACCTACGGAAACGATAACCGCTGAAATTACTGTAACGCGACAAAGAGGTGGTTTTATATATATATATATATATTATATATATATATATATATATATATATATATATATATACACACACACGAGGGTACTTCAATAAGTATCCGCACTTTTTATTTTAGTGATAACATAGTGTATATAATATATACTCGTAATAACGAGCGAAACAGATTTATAGGCTTATTTAGGCTACTCGTACCTGTCACATATCGTACGAATAGTGAGCATGGCTGCGCCGCTTTCAATTTGTACTCTGGAAGAAGAGAGATCCGTGGTTCGTTTTTTGTGGGCAGAAGGTGTGAAAGGAGCTGAAATTCACACGCGTTTATGTACTCAGTATAGGAATAATGCGTTTCCACGGCGAAGTGTGTACGAGTGGAGTCAAATGTTCAAGGAAGGTCGGACATGTGTGACAGATGCTCAGCGCTCAGGACGACCGTCAACATCAACCAGTGGTGACAAGCAGGAAGAAGCCAGAGCCATGATTATCGATGACAGAAGATTAACAATAAAAGAAATTGCATCTTCATTAGACATCAATCAAGGGTCAGCCTATTCGATAGTTCATGACATTCTTGGCTTTAATAAGGTTTGTGGAAGATGGGTGCCCAAACAGTTGACAGAGGAGCACAAGCGTAATCGTATGGACGTCTGCTTTCGTCTTTTGGCACGGTATCATAATGAAGGTGAAAACTTTTTGGAGCGCATTATCACTGGAGATGAAATCTGGATCCATCACTATGAACCAGAAAGCAAACGACAGAGCATGCAATGCAAGCATCCAACATCTCCCGTTGCAAGGAATTTCAAAGCGCAGCCGTCAGCAGGTAAAGTTATGCTAACACTGTTTTGGGATACACGAGGCCCTATCCTTGAACATTATCTAGAGCGTGGAATTACAGTAACAAGTGCATCGTATTCCGACATGCTTCGGAATGAGTTAAAGCAAGCAATTCGCACAAAACGGAGAGGGAGTTTGTCGGAAGGTGTTATTCTGTTACACGACAATGCGCGCCCTCATACCGCTGCACAGACTACAAAATGCCTTCAAGAACTTAACTTCAGTTTTTAAGTTCTCAACCATCCAGCCTTAGATTACTAATTTACCTTTCATTGGCAATTGCTATAACAATATATTGTTTGGTTTTTTTTTAAATTATAAAATATATGATGCTATAAAGAGTATATAGTTTTTTTTGGGACACCCTGTATAAATAATTTTATTTTCACAGTTAACTACAAATAATATTCTGTGAATTTTCAAGTTCATTTAAGAAAAAAAATATATAATAAATGAACACTTTGTGTGTGGGTAAATTTCAATTCAAAAAGAAAACTTATCACGTAAAATCTAAACGTATTTACTGGATTTCTATCTCCAGAAATTTTTAATTAACTTTCACCAACGGTTACAACAAGCAAAATTAGAAATTTTTTATTAAAACAATGCTTAATAATTATTAATTTCTCTATTTCAAATCACATGTACATTGAATTTCTTAGAATTCTCTACTATATATATATATATATATATATATATATATATATATATATATATATATTATACCTACATATTTTTATTACCTGGAAACGAGTTTCAATTTCACGCACAAACTTCTTAAACTTTACTGTTAAATAAAGCACCGTTACTTCAATACGAAACATAGTATTAACAAAAGCAATCTTTTTCGTTAACAAAATTCAAGTTAGAGAAGAATTCATTAGAAGGACAAATTCCTATATATATATATATATATACGCTTAAAAAGAGAAGTACAAGCACCAAATTTTATTTTTTATCTTCGTCCATTGTTCGCGCAGGTGTGACCTGAAATGCCCTGGGGGAATATATATATATATATATATATATATATATATATATATATATAATTTATATATATATATATATATATATATATATATATATATATATATATATATATATATATATATATATATAATAATTTATATACAGGGTGGGCGGAAAGTAGCTCCCTATTTTGGATTGGTAAAAAATATGTATATTATCCATTTATTTCAGAAGAAATAATATGAAAAGGTAGGCATACATGGTAGGTTTTCTCTAAATTCAATGTGGGCTCCAACTCTTTCCACCAGCTTCTGGAGCCGCCCAGGAATGGCGTCCACTGACTTTAGCAGGAACTCCGGCGGGATGGAGGACATGACTTCCGAATTCGGTCCTCCAGTTCTTCCAATGTCCTCGGTTTGGTGCGGTAGACTTCTTCCTTTACCCACCCCCAAAGAAAGAAGTCGCACGGTGTCAAGTCGGGGCTCCTGGCTGGCCATTGTTGTCCGTGAGTGGCTGGATGCCCACTTCCCTGGGCGTTGGATGGGTCGTCGTGGTCCACATCAATGGCCAGCCAGGAGCCCCGACTTGACACCGTGCGACTTCTTTCTTTGGGGGTGGGTAAAGGAAGAAGTCTACCGCACCAAACCGAGGACATTGGAAGAACTGGAGGACCGAATTCGGGAAGTCATGTCCTCCATCCCGCCGGAGTTCCTGCTAAAGTCAGTGGACGCCATTCCTGGGCGGCTCCAGAAGCTGGTGGAAAGAGTTGGAGCCCACATTGAATTTTAGAGAAAACTTACCATGTATGCCTACCTTTTCATATTATTTCTTCTGAAATAAATGGATAATATACGTGTTTTTTTACCAATCCAAAATAGGGAGCTACTTTCCGCCCACCCTGTATATATATATAAAAGCAAAAAATCAAATTTGAAGAGGACGTAGTTAAATTGGAAATGATGTCTGTTATTGTAAGGAAATTCATTTTACAACAGCAGAAAAAAAAATACATAATAAACGAATGAGCAATTCGTGCACGCACGCACACACACACACACACACACACACACACACACACATAATATATATATATATATATATATATATATAATATAAATAAAGTACTGCACTGTGGTTTTAAGTCGCATAATAAGTTATGTTTACATTTGTGATGTCATACTCTAGCGATGTACAAACACTCACACCGTCCTCTCTCGTCTCAGAGCAAACTACAAACATCTCGTGTTACAGTTTCTTTTCCTTTCAGTACTTAATTTGTTTATAATTAAGTAACGATCCCCAGAGAAAGACGTTTGCCGCAAACATTTGTGCCTATAATTTCTTAGCCTTATTTAACGCGCGCATTTGGCTACTCTACAAAACCACGACATCTTCACGCATTTTCGCATTCAGTTCTATATCGCGACATTTAAAAAAGTCAATAAGTTTAACCAAACCTTGTCTAACCTAAACTAACCTTAATTGTAATCCGTTTTTCGTTATAAAAGATAACATTTATAAAGATAAACTGCAGCGACACTGCAAATGTCGTGATATACACGTTCCTGTCGCGATCAGTTGTTATTATTATTATCATCATCATTATTATTATTAGTAGTAGTAGTAGTAGTATCACGCTCAGGTGAATTAGGAAAATGGTTTTCTTAAACAAATTTATTCAAATGAATAATTAATTATAAAAGAGTGTGCAGGTGTGTGTGTTTGTGTTATATATATATATATATATATATACACACGAGTACATATTACGTTAATCTTATATGCACTTACGGTAGTAATGATGCTACAAGTACCCTGAATGGATGTTTTGTAAAAACCAGCGAAACCTTTGTTCATCCTATGATTTAATAATTTAACTTATGTGGCAAACTCATTGACGCATATATAGATATAGATAGATAGATAGATACGAATGCATGTTCACTTGACAGATGAAACGTGTACGGCTCTGATCCAACATGAATCGCTGTATCCCATTATATTGGGCAGGTGTCTTGAGATATTGTGCAAAGAGGCGGTTCGTTCCACCCACAAAACGGACGGAAAACTTGTCAGGAACTCGAATATAACAGCATACGATTAACCCCTCCCCCTCCCCCACCCCTCCCTCCCACCAACCTCTCAAAATCCTTCTGGGCGTAATATATACACACACACACACAGATGAATTTGATCTTATTTTTTAATAAAACATTTTTTTTTCCTCTCTCTCTCTCTTTCCGCCACCCACTCTGTATCCCTCACACCCCTTATTCTCGTTTAACCCTCCCCCCTCCCTTTCAGATACCCCATTGATACCCACCGACCATAAAGGTCAAACGTTGAACAGCGCCGCTAAATTTTCATCCGAAAATTCTCGGAAAATTTTTTGCGAAAAAGATTACAAAATCTTTTATTTAATTAAAAAAATTATATATACCGTATGTATATATTTTTAATTAGATACTGTTTTAAGGATTTCTCTCTCTCTCTCTCTCTCTCTCTTCCTTCCACACAACTGGTTGGTAGATAAATGGGTACCCTAGGTGGTCTAGTGGTTATGGACCGCGGATAATACTTTAACTGTTTCAGTTTCAGTATGATAATGAAAGGTAAATTTGAGAACACTTGCTTCTTGTCATATATATATAATATATATATATAGATATATATATAATATATATATATAATCTGAGAGCGACCAGATAAATAAACAGTTTTATCACCAAAACGCACAAGGTTCGAGTTGAGTTGGGCGAGAAATAAACAGAAAGGTTCTCTCTCTCCATTCCTCAAATCGTACAACAAATAAAGAAAAAAATAAACACACACACACACACAATCCACCTTCCCAGTTCCAAATCCGACCATTGACTGAAGGGGTATTTCCACCCAATCAGATGTTTTCACAATGCGACTATTGTTAAATGAAAATATTCAATTTTTTCGTTTCTCTTAATATTATATATATATATCTCTCTCTCTCTGTATATATATATATAGTTTGGAGCTTTAACCCTAGAAAGCCAGAGACGCCGTAATACCACTTCCCGTTGGTTCAGCAGCATTAAGCATCGTTAGATCTGTTAAATAGTTGGATATAAAAAAAAAAGCCGATAAACTTCTACAAAATCTTAAATACTCAGAATTTTACACAAAATAATGACAATCACGTATTTAGTTAAACTAACATCCCCTTATCTATCTCAAAAAAGCATATATATATATATATATATATATATATATATATATATATATATATATATATATATGAAGGAAAACTCAATTTATCTTTTAACAGTACCCACTTAATTCCTTGTTTGCCTGCATCTCTCCTCTCTCTCTCTCTCTCTCTCTCTCTCTCTCTCTCTCTCTCTCTCTCTCTCTCTCTCTCGTAAGAGTGTAAAATAATTTAGGTAAAATACGTGTATGAATGTCTTCCGAAGGCTATTTTATTTGTGTTAAATATTATATATTTCGAATATGTTTTATTTTAAATTTTAGTATAAATGTAATTAGATTTCTGTGTAGGTTCATATTAAAAACTTTTACTCCTTTAACTTTATTAGCTTCTAGTACAGGATGCTCCTGAATTAGTTATACATTGTGAAATAATGGTACAGTAAAGTATACATACTGTCTATTTCGTTAATTACGATTTATGGGTCTTCGTACTAACAGCGAGACGGGTCATATGATAGATAAGATCTCAGCTTAGTGTGAAATCTGAACCACGGGACCGTGGGTCGGTACATCATCTGTACGGTCACCCAGCCAACTACCAACCAGACCCAATATCGCTTGACTTCTCTAGCCTTACGGAAAGCGGTGTGACGATATAGCACGACGTAGCTCATTTAAACAGTAACGCCTTTTCTTTATTTACTCGCCGGGAGGTTTCTAAAACTGGTATACTTTAATTAAAATAAGGATAGCATAGTGGTTAAGAGGCTGGGGTGCAGATTGGGGGGTCCTGATATCGAATGTGGATGAGAATTTTGTAAATTTCAGGTCTTCCCTGGTGAGTCGTGGTACGGATTCCACGTTAATGTGGAGCGAAAAATTTTACCTTCGTCAGAATGAATAATTCGGGCGGAAGCGAACTCATGTATGCTCAATGACTTATCTTTTTATGTATTTAATTAAGGGGGACAATCTTATAACGCTTCTTTTATGAAGTGAAAATCAGTAATATATAATAATATATATATATATATACAGAGCTGGGCAGTATTTAAATACATTTGTATTTAAATACGTATTTAAATACATTTGTGTATTTAGAACTGTATTTATAAATACATTGTTTTTCATGTATTTAAATATAGTATTTAAATACTTTAATGAGTATTTAAATACAATGTATTTAAATACTCAAAATATAAAAATGTAAATACTTTTACTGGTTTAATACACGTTCTGTACTAGCACAGTACGACGCGTCGACAGTGTAGTACAACATGGTTCATGTTTCAACGTGTCAGTTCAATCAGTTGTGTGCCACTCTTAGTCGAAAGCGGTTGATTTCTTTATCGTGTGCGTGTCATGGCTTCAACAAGCAAATTTGTATGTATTTAAAATGTATTTACAAATGTATTTAAATACAATTGATGTATTTTGTATTTAGTATCTAAATACATTCGTAAAATGTATTTAGTATTTAGTATTTAAATACATTTCTCCCATGTATTTAGTATTTAAATACATTCAATGTATTTATTGCCCAGCTCTGTATATATATATATATATCGGACTAGGGGTGGGGACCAACCGCATGATCCTTTAAATGGGTTGGCAGACAAATGGGCGCCCTGGGATGGCTGGATTAGAACGCTCTTTGCCCTCCTAGTACCGAGTGTAGTCAATCTTAACTCCTTAAGCCTATCCTCGTACGACTTTGAACTAAGCGACGGAATCATCTTAATTCCTCGTCTTTTGAACTCTTTCGAGATTGGCTATATCTTTTCGCATATGCGGATTCCAAAATTGGACTGCGTACTTCAAATGGGATCTAACTAATGATTTATAAAGAGGAACTATAATATCGCGCGATTTGTACTCAAAATTCCGAGCTATAAAACGTAACACTTTGTTCGCTTTATTGACCGCTGCTGTACTTTGTTTCGCTACTTTTAAATCACCCGTGACTATAACTCCTAAATCTTTTTCCTGCTCTATGCATGCTAACTCCTTCCCTGACATACTATACGCAAAATTACCGTTACGCGAACCTATATGTAAAATTTTGTAATTATCGACGTTAAAGCACATTTGCCATGTGACTGACCAATCAACGATTTTATTCAGATCTTCCTGGATTTTACCTCTATCTTCGTCATTAATCGCCCTGCCACCCAGCTTCGTGTCATCCGCAAACTTTGAAACTGGAGCGACGCGTCATATAGCTTAGTGTTAAAGAGAGAGCAAAGGTCAACTCTGCCAAAGGAACAAAGCGACGTGTAAAACGGCATTTTACCCGTTTACTAATAATAAATATCTGATGATAGTAATAAGGATTAAAATAAATAGAAAAATATATTATTTTTTATATAATGTTCAAGACAATATAATAGGTAGTAAATAGCTAAAACATTTGGTTAAGGATTCAGTTGTGATTATTTGAAGAAGTGATTTGTGGTGTCCGGCGAATTTGTCTACAACAATTTGTCTAAAGATACAATTCATCTACAACAATTTATCTACAGCAATTAGTCTACAGATACAATTTATCTACAATAATTTGTCTACAGATACAATTTGTCTACAATAATTTGTCTACAGATACAATTTGTCTAGAGAGGAAAAATGAAAACTATTTGATGTTAATTATTATTAATTTTTTCAAAAAAATGAAAAATGTGTTTCTGCAATCGGTTTTCTTGAGAAATGATAAAGAAAAATGTTATTGGATATTGAATAAATTTATTTACTGGAACGACGCAATACACTCCAACATCTTTTTGAATAAGTCCGAGCTGGTGTGGCGCTTACGCCATACAAATTCACAAAAAATGACAAGAATTAGTGCGATATCTTGCAAAAAACAATAGTATAAGAAACTCGATTAGGTCAGGTTAGGTTAGGTCAGGTCAGGTTAGGTTTCTCAAGAAAACCGATTGCAGAAACAAAATCAGGGTCATCGACTACCCTTGTTTTCAATTTCGTAGGAAAATCGAGAGCAGTCCATGAAACATACTAGGTCCAATATTAGTAATAGTTTCTTTAGACAAATTGTATCTGTAGACAAATTATTGTAGATAAATTGTATCTGTAGACTAATTGTTGTAGATAACTTGGTGTAGATGAATTGTATCTTTAGACAAATTGTTGTAGACAAATTCGCATAAAACCGTGATTTGTTACCAAAGTATTTAACATTAAGATTTGCATGAGCTTTGAATTACAATTTTTATTGGTCTTTTTATGGTAAGAGTCAGAGAGGAAAATTAAATATTTTCCGTAGGTGTCCAGGTAGGAACAAGGGTTTTTTCAGCACAAAACTATCTTAAGATATTCATGTATTGTTTAGGGAGCGAAAACGGGACGTGTTTCATGCCGATCTTTCTGCGAGAAATAATCTAAAACGCAAACAAAGGGGGCGGGGTGGCACTATTGCAACATTATGCAATATTATGCAACATTGCACTCACATTTTGACACTATACTACTGGAGCTTAAGATTTAATTCCATTTACAAATACTATGACTTCTTCGACTCAAAAAAATTGAAGATCCACTGTCCCAGACCTCCAGTAATGCCAACTTCCCTTAACTTTGGGCTTAAGCTATAAACTTATGCGTTATAATCCCCTAACATTTATCGAGGACTCCCGCAAAATCAGTATGAATTGTGTCTCGAGTACTTATCTATTTTTATATCCAATTCTCATTATTTTTTACTTTCTTTTTTTTAGCCAAACTACTACTACAACTTTATAATAATAATAATAATATTATTATTATTAATAATAATATCTTTTAAAAAGCAAATTACTGCTATCCTTAAACATTAATGATTTGTAAGTTTGGAATAACTATTTACACGCATAAAAACTTACTTAAACAATGAAGCTCCGGGTACTGTTATAAGTCCAAACTGAAGATACTAACTATTTTTATATATATATATATATATATATATATATATATATATATATATACACCGGGTGTCCGAGAATTATCTGTACAATTTTTGGCTGTTATTAAAAGTCAACCATGAAGTGTAGAAATTCCAGTGATCCCATTTTACAGAGAAACTCATTAAGTTTTTTCTGATAAGTTTTGACAAGTTTTTTCTTTACAATACGCGGGTGACAGACATTGATGATTTAAAAGCAAGAATCACAGCTGCTATTGAGCGAATTGATGTGGATATGCTGCAGCGTACATGGCAACATTTGGATTATCGATTGGATGTTTTGCGAATCACTGATGGTGCACATATCGAATGTTTGTAACAACGTTACTTTAATAAAAGAAACTTTTGAAAATACAGATTCTAAATAATCTTGTTTAAGAATTTTACGTATGTTATCAAGAATTTTATTAAAAGATGAAATTGTACAGATAATTTTCGGATACACTGAATTTCTAAAAAACTTGTCAAAACTTGGTATCAGAAAAAACTTTATGAGATTCTCTGTAAAATAGGACAACACGAATTTCTACACTTCATGGTTGACTTTTAATAACAGCCAAAAATTGTACAGATAATTCTCGGACAGTGCAATACAGTTTACATAATTTATCACCAATTTTAACGTATATATTCAATTCAAAACGAAATACGGTTAGCATTCAAGAAAGTTTGAAACAAAGCAGGAAAAAGGTCATAAAACGAAAGGTCAGAAAACCCTCGAAATACCCTCGACCATCGAAAGGAAAGAAACAGGAATTAAAATAAATAAATAAAGAATTTGTGCGGGTATTTCTTCTTACACTAAGTAAGGAATAGCATGGATATGGGTCCAAATTCTCACTTAATCTGTAAGTTGTGCAATTTAATAACAACAGAAAGCCTAGCGATTAGATGTGACTTCTGTCAACGATTAAACGACTATAACTGCATGAACTGGAATGAGAGGGAAATAACTCTTGTCTCGAACGCGAAACACGTCGTGGGGATCAAATTTCTATGTGACGTGTGTACACAGACCGTAAATTCTTTCGCGGTCTTTAAAGAAATGGAGATAACAGACTCGATAGTAACAAAAAATAATGAAATAATGGAGACACATGGGTCCGAAATGGTCCCAACGAAAAACAGGGTGGATGAGAGAGAAGACGAAACAACGAATAACAGTATAATAACGAACAACAACTTAATAATAAATAACGACATAAACAATATAATACGGAAGGAAGACATAGATGAAAGGAAAGAAATAAGTAAAAGTGGCGAAGTAGACAAACGGTCCAACAAGCGAAACGATAAAAGGATAATAACTAAAAACGTAGAAAATAAGCAGCCAAAGAAAATTAATGATAATGCGAAAACTAAGAACTTGGAAAATAATAATAAAGAAAGCAGAAGCGTAGAAAATATATATGCAAATACTACGCGAAAGGAAACTGCAGATATCGGGATGGGCAATGCATATATGCACATCCCACATTATGCAAAATGCATTACACAAGTGGATACTGCAAGTTTGATAAGAAATGCATGTTCCACCATCTTACGATCTGCAACACTTATGAAAGGTATGGGAGTTGCAAATATGAAAAAAAATGCCGATACCACCACCCTCAAAGGAACGCAACGAGGGAACAGAAAAAACGAACATCAAAGAAGAATGGAAATTTTTTAGACGCAGCCAACACATTTCAGCTTGTTGGTTTTCGTCGTCGTCGTCGTTGGGCCTAGGCAAGCTACGGCTTGGGACCGTAGCGCATCTATCCGGTATAGGTTAACCTGGATGATGTAGCCATAAGCACTGCCGCTGGTTAAGTGCCAACCAGTGATTATCTCACTAGCCGTATTGAGTCCGTTAGGCGAAACTGCGACAGTACCAAGGATGGAAAATATAACCCTTGGATTTCTATTATTTATTTGCAAAATGGACATGGTATTAGATTAAAATAATTATTTGAATATAAATAATTAACTGACAATTGTGATATATAATTAATTATGTTTACATACAATAAAATAATACAGTATACATAAAATTAGTATTAATGTGGTTTACAATTGAATTATGATGGGTAACTAATTTAAAATGAATTTATAGCTATTCCGAAATTCAAGACGGTAAAATTAACATTTATCTTGAAACTAAAATAAGAGTATTCACTACACACTCCCCCACCAGAGAAGAAGTTCAAAGAGTTCCGAACGACACAGATTTCCCCTGGACCTTTTTGGTAGCTACATGTACCTCGCTTAAGGTTGATTCCAAAAACGCAGGCTTAAGACGATCGATAGAAACCTTGTCGACCTTGGAACCGCGCTGGATGAGAAATGATTTGCGCGTACGTCGGAGAACTTCATAGGGCCCGTCATATGGACATTGGAGAGGCCGTTTTGGGACAGGTACACGAACGAAAACGTGGGTGCAAGAGTGGAGGGCTGGGGAAACAAAGATGTTCTGTTGGCTAGTCAATCGAGGGGGAACAGGCTGAAGGGACTGCATGTGAGAGGAAAGTGTTTGAGCGAATTCCGTAGGATCACATGACTTATCCCCTGCAGTGAAGTAGCCACCTGGTAGCCGCAGTGTTGTTCCATAGACTAGTTCAGCCGCTGTAGTCTTCAGATCACTCTTAAATGCAGAGCGAATACCAAGCAACACGAGTGGAAGCTTATCCATCCAATGGGAGTCTTCGTGACACATAAGGGATGACTTCAGCTGGCGATGGAAGCGTTCGACGAGGCCGTTAGCTTGCGGATGATACGCACAGGTATGCGCATGTACTGTACCCAACAAGCTAGTAAACTTCTTCCAAAGCGAAGACTCAAATTGGCGACCTTGGTCAGTGATGACTTTTGTCGGCAATCCAAATCTTGATACCCATCCATGAAGAAAGGCTCTTGCAACAGTGTCCGCTTGGATATCAGGAAGTGGGATGGCTTCAGGCCATCTGGAAAAGCGGTCGAGACAGGTGAGCAGATAACGTTGGCCTTGAATCACTGGAAGAGGGCCAACAATGTCTACATGAATTACCTCAAATCGCTGGGATGGGGGCGGAAATGCGTCAAAGGGGGACCTGGTGTGCCTTTGGACTTTGGCACGCTGGCAGGCAAGGCACGTTTTGGTCCAATGTTTGACATCCTTCCGCATCGAGGGCCAAACAAAGCGAGAGGTAACCAGGTGTTGCGAAGCACGGATACCAGGATGGGAGGGCTTATGAAGATCCGTGAAGACTGCTTGTCTGTGACATGGAGGGACATAAGGGCGAATAGCAGCTGTTGATACGTCGCAATAGAGGGGCACAGACAATCCTGGCATACTCATTTTCTTGAGGGAAAGTGAGTGAGTGGAGTCTTCTCTGAGCAGGTCTTGTAGTTCCGTATCCTTATCTTGATCCTGTGCAATAGCATTCCATAGTGTAGAGCTGAGGGTAACAGAAGTAATCTCTATTCTTGAAAGTGCATCCGCTGGAGTGTTCAAGACACCTTTGATGTGGCGGATATCTGTGGTAAATTGCGAGATATAATCGAGTTGCCTGATGACTCTGGGAGAGTGGTTACAGCTGTTTTTATTGAAGACAGTGACCAAAGGTTTGTGGTCGGTAAAAACACAAACTCTCGGCCTTCAAGGAAATGTTGAAAATGCTTCACGTTTAAGTAAATAGCAAGAAGTTCACGTCCGAAAGCACTATAACGCGTTTGGGCTGGCTGCAGCTTTTTCGAGTAAAACGCGATGGGTGCTTGTTGACCGTTAATGGTTTGTTCCAACACCCCACCGATCGCAACATCTGATGCATCGACCGTCAGAGTTAGGGGGCATCACTGATAGGAAATGACAGAGACAATGCACTATTGATAGCATTTTTGGCATTGTCGAACGCCTGTAAACTATCGCTACACCATACCAATTTCGTTACCTTGCGTTTGTGTGTGATCATAGCGTGTAGAGGAGCAAGAACACTGGCACAGTTTTTAATGAACTTGTGGTAATAATTTACCAAACCTAGAAACCGACGTAACTCACGCTGATTATTTGGCATAGGGTAATTGTTTATCACTTCACACTTGTCCTGAAGGGGGGTAATTCCGTGCTGCGAAATCGTGTGACCAAGAAATTCCAAGGTTGGCTGTGCAAACACACACTTAGATGCATTAATAGTAACACCGTATTGTTCTAAGCGTTGAAAGAGGAGTGAAAGATGTTCCTTATGTTCCTCTTCCGTTGAGCTGGCCACAAGCAAATCATCGATGTAGGCATAAACAAAGTCTAAGCCTCTGGTGACCTCATCTATAAACCTCTGAAAGGTTTGCGCAGCATTCCGTAGCCCGAACGGCATCTTCACAAATTCGAATAACCCAAATGGTGTACAAACTGCAGTCTTGGGAATATCCGAAGGCTCTACGGGAATGTGGTGGAAAGCCTTAACGAGGTCTATTTTACTGAAGATAGATTTGCCGTGGAGAAGAGAAGTAAAGTCTTGGACATTTGGTACCGGATATCGGTCCGGGATGGTTGTCGAATTCAAAACCGGTAATCCCCACATGGTCTCCAGTCTCCTGACTTCTTCTGGACCAGGTGTAGGGGAGAGGACCAACTGCTTTTGGAAGGTCTTATTATCCCAAGATCTATCATAAGCTGGAATTCCGATTTGGCAGCTTTCAGTTTGTCCGGGGCAAGACGTCTGGGTTTTGCAAACACAGGGGACCTTTTGTTGTAATGTGATGGGTAATGGTGTGCTTAATGGTATCACCCATCTGCATCGGTTGAAGAATTCCTGGATATCGCTGGAAAAGGCACTGGTACATGGAATTAGGGGGAACGAGGGAAAGTGCAGAGTTCGAGGCGTCCGGAAGGGCAACCTGTTTGGCAAGAACAGAAAGCAGTGTGGCCTGGTCGCATAAGCGTCGCTTGTCAAGATCCACCAGGAGTTTGAAATGCTGGAGGAAGTCAGCGCCGATTATGGGATGCTGCACTTGAGCACAGATGAAAATCCACTTGAAGGATCGGTGAAGGCCCAAGTTTAGTTCACGCGACTGAGTACCGTACGTGGGTATGCGTGAACCGTTAGCAGCGTATAGAGGCGGAGATTCCGAGTGCGTATGACCAGATTTTTGAGGGAATACACTGACTGACGCTCCGGTATCGACCAAGAAATTGACACCAGAGTTCCTGTCCTTTATGAATAACAGGTTGGCAGTGCGAGTACTAGACGCCATTAGGACTCGCTGCTGGGGTTTTCCGACGAAAAATTGCAAGGGGAGATGCACTTCCTAGCCTTCTTTCCAAATTTGGAGTGGTAGAAGCAGATCTTCCCGGAACTCGAACGATGCCTCTTCGTAAATCTTGACCGAGAATGGCTTCTTTGCCGTTGATTTTGTAGCAGAGAACAAACGTGGTTGAGTTGTTGACTTAACTCTTTCACTTTCAACTCCAGTTCCGATTGTGTGTTCACGTTGTTGACCGGAGCTGTGTCAATCTCCACTACTTTGTCGGCAGTTTCTGCTAGTTTATCAACTGGAGTAGCAGGATCCATAGTGGCCAAGACACGCTGAGCTGATGGAGGAAGTTTCTGCAAGAACAACTGTCTAAAGATGTCCTTATCGAAGGTTTGTGCGCGTTCGCCTAGAGCGCACTGCATAGCCCTCAGCATTTGAGTGGGCTTACGGTCTGCAAGTTCTTCTTTTGAGATTAACTGATGTAGTTTCTCACGCTCGGAGACAGTGGTGCGGCACAGGATGGCAGATTTCAGATCGTTGTATGGGTCCTCACTCGTGGAAGTAGACACGATGACGTCACGGACTTCAGAGATGATGCTCGCTGGTAGAGAGGACAAAACATGATCGTATTTTGTCCTGCTAGCGGTGATCCTTCCCAAGTTGAATTGTGATTCCACTTGGTGGAACCAAATAAATGGATCACCCGGCCAGAAGACGGGGAGCTTTACGCTCAAGTGGGAGATGGCACCAGCGTCGTCAGGCATCTTCTCCTATGCTTGCTGACGTACAAGCAAGACTACAAGTTACCAACGAAGGAGTGGAGGTTGAGACGAGCGCAGGCACAGAGCGCACGGGCAGGGGTGAGGGGCAGAGGGCACGAGCGACGTTACAGTCTGGTCCTAGTCGCTCGGGTGAAGGGGGTGATGGGCACGAACAACGTTACAGTCTAGTCCTAGTCGTTCGGGTAAAAGGGGGGAATCCAACTCCGGGGTCACCAATTGTTGGTTTTCGTCGTCGTCGTCGTTGGGCCTAGGCAAGCTACGGCTTGGGACCGTAGCGCATCTATCCGGTATAGGTTAACCTGGATGATGTAGCCATAAGCACTGCCGCTGGTTAAGTGCCAACCAGTGATTATCTCACTAGCCGTATTGAGTCCGTTAGGCGAAACTGCGACAGTACCAAGGATGGAAAATATAACCCTTGGATTTCTATTATTTATTTGCAAAATGGACATGGTATTAGATTAAAATAATTATTTGAATATAAATAATTAACTGACAATTGTGATATATAATTAATTATGTTTACATACAATAAAATAATACAGTATACATAAAATTAGTATTAATGTGGTTTACAATTGAATTATGATGGGTAACTAATTTAAAATGAATTTATAGCTATTCCGAAATTCAAGACGGTAAAATTAACATTTATCTTGAAACTAAAATAAGAGTATTCACTACAAGCTGTTAAATACTCTCAAGCAATTACAAAACCAGCTGACAAATATAAATATAGAAATCCGAGAGCCGGACAGAAGGTACGACCAAAGGCACTTCATGCGTCATCGGGACAACAGGTACCGACAAAGATAAAAAGAGGTAAATTCTCGGAGGACCACAAGGCAACGAAACCGGCACCCCCATTGGAAAACGAATCGGAACCACCTGTATGCGAAAAAGAAAGAGAAAAAATAAAAATAATCCTAGCCAACATACAGGGCCTCAAATCAAACCACTCCACAAACAAAGTTTTATACCTGAAAGGACTCATGCAAGAAGCCGGAGCAGACTTTACATGCCTCACGGAAACTCATCTAAAGGACTGCCAGGCGAACTGTGAAAATTGTGAGTCCTGTATTGACAAAAAAGAAATACAAATTGACAAATATAACATCCTCCGAGCCGACAGAACAGTGAGACGTAAAGGAGGATGTGCTATTTACACACACGAAAGGCACATAGCAGAAATGGCTATAAGTACCTCAAACAACTACGTAGAATGTGTGGCAGCAAAAATTGAAAAATTAAATATGGTACTAATTGTAATGTACAGACCCCCAAACACGCCAACCTCAAAATTTTCAGATTCCATTACAGAGGTGAGAAACTTGGTAAAAGATCTACATTCTCCAACCCCAAATATTTTTCTCTGTGGTGATTTTAATTTCCCATTCATGAAATATAAAAGGATAGGAAAAAATATATGTATACACCAGGACAAGGGGGCACACGAGAAGACCAGGAGCAGGTAAAAATGCTACTAGCTTTAGCTGATGAATTTATGTTAACGCAAGAAATAACAGAAAACACAAGAAAAAACAACTGCCTAGATTTGGTATTCACAAACAACAGTAATTTAATTGATAATGTGGAAATATCCCCAACTAGGATATCAGACCACAACATCATTGAAATAACAACTAATATAAAGGCAACAGGAAAGGAAAGAACACGCACAACAGAAAGAAGCAAATTCGAAATTTTTAATTTTCACTCCAAAGCTATAAACTGGGAAGAGGTGACATCCAGCATGGAAGTAATAGATTGGAAAACCATTTTCGAGGCCAAGACAACGGAAGAGATGCTAATGACGTTAGAGGAGAAGACGTTAGAAATTGTGGAAAAACACGTCCCAAAGATACAACAAAGAGGAAAGAGAAGCAGGTTCGAAAGACAAAACAGGGCATTGTTCCGAAAGAGAAAAAGAGTGACTGCAAAATTAAGTAATTGTAAAGATAACATCAGAAAAATATTAAATGATAAACTGCAAAGTATCGATGTCGTCATACAGGAACTAATCGAGAAGCATACAGAAAAAGAAGAAGATGACGCTATGGAAGCGATAAAGGCTAACTCAAAGTACTTCTATAATTTCGCAAAAAGAAAGTCGAAAAACTATGCGACTATCGGGCCTTTAAAAAATGAGAACAGTGATTTATCTGATGATCTAACAGAAGTAGCTGAAATATTAAAAGCTCAGTATGAATCATCTTTCAGTATCCCAAAAACTGACAAACTGATATGCGATAGAAACGCGTTCTTTGAAGAAGAACCACAAGGGGAAAGTATAACGGATTTCGACTTTACGACGGAGGATATTGCACAAGTCATAGGGAAACTAAAAACACACTCAGCGGCAGGACCGGATAAATGGAATGCCACACTGATCAAAAACTGCAAGAATGCAATCGCTGAGCCCCTATACTGGATATGGAGACGATCATTAAACACGGGAGAAATACCGGGCATCCTGAAGAGCGCGAACATCGTCCCAATATATAAAGGAGGAGATCGATCCGAGGCCAAAAACTATAGGCCAGTGTCGCTTACATCTCATCTCACCAAAATATTTGAAAGAATTGTTAGACAGAAAATCTATGACTTTTTGGAAACTCAGAAAAAATTCAATGATAACCAACACGGGTTTCGGTCAGGCAGATCATGCCTGTCACAACTAATGGAACACTACAACAACATTATTGATTCACTTGAAAGTAATGAAAACTATGATGTACTATACACAGACTTTGCTAAAGCGTTCGACAAGTGTGACCATGGAATCATAATACATAAACTGAAATATATGGGAATAACAGGAAAAGTAGGGAAATGGATATATAATTTCCTTAGTGAGCGGAGGCAAGTCGTTACAGTACAAGGAGTATCTTCATCAGAATCAGAGGTCCTCAGCTCAGTACCACAAGGAACGGTATTAGCTCCACTACTCTTCATAATCATGCTAACTGACATAGATGAGGACGTTACCAGAGACAGCACAGTAACATCCTTTGCAGATGACACAAAGATCAGTAGAAAAATACGAAAACCAGAAGACATAGGATCTCTACAAACCGACATAAACAAAATTTACAAGTGGACGGAAGACAACAATATGAAGTTTAACACCGAGAAATTTCAGCTATTACGGTACGGAAAAAGAGAAGACCTAAAGTCCATGGAATATTATACCCCAAATGGACAGGAAGTCCAGAGAAATTCCAGAGCAAAAGATTTAGGGGTTGTAATGACAGATGATGCGAAATTTGAAACACAAAATAAGATAGCAGTAAACAGAGCAAAGAGAATAACGGGTCTGATATTGAGAACTTTTAAACGAAGGGATAGGAATGTAATGATCCCCCTACTGAAAACCCTGATAATACCCAAACTGGAATACTGCTCGGTCCTAACATCCCCATATAAAAAAGAAGACATTAGACAGCTGGAGGGGATTCAAAGAAGTTTCACAGCCAAGATCAATGGGTGCAAAGAACTAAATTACTGGGAAAGGTTACGAGAACTAAACCTATATTCACTGGAAAGGAGAAGAGAGAGATACACCATTATTTACACTTGGAAAATAATGGAGAAACTAGTCCCTAATCTTACTCTGAATCCCATAACTCCCCAAACAACGGTGGAAGGTAGAAACGGTAGACTGTGTCGTATTCCCAAATTGAAGGCGAGACAGGGAACATCCTTAACCCTGAAAGAAAATAGTTTTGTAGTGAGAGGACCAAAACTATTTAATCAGCTGCCCAAAGACCTAAGAAACACGAAGGGAGTTGCAGTGGAAATCTTCAAAAGAAGACGACGCCTGGCTCAGAACAATCCCCGATGAGCCGGGCGTACCTGGCTATGTGAGGTGGAGAGCGCAAGAATCCAACTCACTACTTCACCAGGCCAACTCCAGAGGAGGGGCGACACGCTTGACCTTCGCGAAATGAGAAATCATCACGTGGAACCTTTGTAAGGTTGTAAGGTTATATATATATATATATATATATATATATATATATAAGCAAACAACCACAGGGAAAAGGAAAAAAGAAACACGAAATCCGAGCGCTTTCGTGATATATTCACATCTTCAGGGAAAAACAAATATTATTATTACCTATTCTTTGTTTTTTCCTGAAGATGTGAATATATCACGAAAGCGCTCGGATTTCGTGTTTCTTTTTTCCTTTTCCCTGTGGTTGTTTGCTTATTAATAAGATCACGTGTTATTCTGTGATTTTACTGCATATATATATATATTAATGTAAAGAACGACGCTTATGTAGAAGACGTTCCGCACAAGATGAGGAGGGAGAACGAACAAATGAAAAATGAGCTACCACCCGGGAATCGAACCTGGGATCATCCGATTGCCGGTCAGATATGCTATCCACTACACCATGGACCTCGATCAATCAGAAGTCGTAATTCTCCTACATACGAGCAGAAACCAATTCCCTAGGGGGCACTTTCGCATGCCGTACAGATATATATATACATTTTAACTGCAAACAGGCAAATTACGACTTCTGATTGATCGAGGTCCATGGTGTAGTGGATAGCATATCTGACCGGTAATCGGATGATCCCGGGTGCGATTCCTGTGTGGTACCTCATTTTTCATTTGTTCGTTCTCCTTACTCATCTTGTGCGGAACGCTCTTCTACATAAGCGTCGTTCTTTACATTAATTATACTGTGTGTTGTTTGCAGTTAAAATGTATATATGTACGGCATGCGAAGGTGCCCCCTCAGGGCATTGGTTTCTGCTCGTATGTAGGAAAATTACGACTTCTGATTGATCGAGGTCCATGGTGTAGTGGATAGCATAGCTGACCGGCAATCGGATGATCCCGGGTTCGATTCCCGAGTGGTACCTCATTTTTCATTTGTTCGTTCTCCCTCCTCATCTTGTGCGGAACGCTCTTCTACATAAGCGTCGTTCTTTACATTAATTATACTGTGTTGTTTGCAGTTAAAAAAAAAAATATATATATATATTTCCTACGTAATATAACAAATACATACAGTGAATTTCGTGTCAAATAAAAGAAGCCGTTTTAAGAATAAAAGTTTATTGATTTCCAATTTAGAAAATAAAGGCGCTTTCCTCGCGCCTTTTCTCGCCTTTGAATCTTGCTGTCGTGGTCTCATGTTAATTATTTCTTCCTTCAATGAATCGACCAATATTCCCTTCTCCCCAATTAGGAATTTGGTAGAATGACATCCGTGGATGTCCCTAATATTTGGTGGTCCTTTCTGCCTCGATGGTTGGTTTCGTTGAGCGGGGAAAGGGCGCTTTTCTTCTTGGGGTTCGGATTGGTTTTGTGAAAAGAGGTTTTGCTTTTTGATGAATTTGGTTTTGAGTTTGTGGGAGTTTGGTCAAGAATTTATTTGATTGAATATAGTAACCTGTTTTTTTCTTAATTTCTTTTACATTGTACTGTACCATATATATTCTTAACACTTTATATACAGTTGCAGTAGTTACTAAACTAAGGGAAAAGTGTTACAGTATTCAGTACGTTCAGGGTTGTCAATCCAAAATTTTGAAATGAAGCAATATTTTCTTTAAAATAAAACCATTTTAAAGACCTATGTAAAAATTAATATATTGATCAAATCCATAAGAGTGCGGCTAGATAACAAATTCATTGTGACTACATTATAGTTTTATGCTGATATAAACAGTAGTCAAAGACTATAGCTTTAAATAACTACAAATAACTATAAATAGCTATAAATAAAAAAGAAATAGATGATTAGCTCAGGAGGCAAGAATTTAAAAATTCTTTCCTCCTTTTGTAGTCTTCACGCTCCGAATTAACTAAGGCTTAACATGGTTAGTAGAAATTCTAATGAGGAGGTCATAACCAGCATAGTGTTATTCATAATTCACCTCTGAAGTAAAGTATTAAACCAACGTTGAATAGAAAATGTACATGATTCTATACTAGTCGTGTGCTTTTTGTATTGTTGCAAGATAGGCGAAGTAATTGTTTGCCATATTATTATGGCAAAAATAATAATCTCGGGTTATGAATACTTTTTCTCACAATATGCAGTACATCCAACAAAAAGCCTATATTAATAAAGTAATTATTATTATTCAATGAAGCCATTTCGAAGCTCCCCACACCAAATAAAGCCATATTAAAGCCATTTTTTCAGATTAAAATTTAAAGCCGATTTAAAGCTTTTAAAGCCTTAGTGGCAACCCTGAGTACGTTACAGTTTTGATTCTGTGAAATTAAAGGACCTCTACCAGTGTTTCTCAGCCGGAATTTTCCCAAGACCCCTGTGTGAGGGTCTTAGGTCGGCGCGACCCATCATCACCCTACATGGGTAAAAAATTCATGAAGCGTTTTTTTTTTTTTTTTTTTTCGCAGAAATCACTACTACAGGGGTAAACAAACTACGATCCGGGGAGTCGCGACCCACCTTTTGAGAAATGCTGACCTATACCCAACGGATCAACACCACCATAATTATCGAGGCACTAAAAACTAACTTAACCGAACCAATAATATAATTGGCGATAGAATGTCAAGTCGATAAGATGTCGTAACCCTGAAATGCAACTGAAAATCTTAACTCGCGCGTATCCTGAAATATACCCACATATACCCATACAGAAAAAACTTGATCAAACAACCAACTAATATGGTTCACTGTTTGCTAGCCAATCATGAAAGATTACTTTAAACCAATGGTATTTAACCTCGTGGTCATTCGGCCTTTTTCGGGGGATATCGAGCTGGCGCCATTGTCCTAAAAAATAGCCGTTATGGTTCCACTAAAATTTTGTTACTTTCCTAATTTTTCTTTTCTCACATTTGCCATTTAAAAGGGGGACCGGGGGTGGTAATTACAGTTTTGTTGGCTAGCTGAAGGAGTAACAGTGCGAAAAAGGTTTAATACCACTGCTTTAAACCATGCGATAATTGTATTAACAACACTTATTTTTCTGGCA